>CM062813.1:647697234-648297234 GCA_031772625.1 Pinus tabuliformis
ACAGAAAGGAAAACCTGTGGAGGAAACCCGTGAGCTGTAGATAGATCGTGCCAGATGAGAGCAGATGCAGGACACTGGAAAAATATGTGGGTATTTGATTCAGATGCAAGCCCACACATAACGCATCTGCTCGGTCCAGACCAACCCTTTCTTTGGAGGACGTCCCAGGTAAGGTTCCGGTTGAAGAAGACCAGCCAGGAGAAAAGGATCGCCTTTAACGGGCAAGATACTTTCCAGAATTTGTAAGGGAAGGTTGGAGAGGGTTGTACCTGAAGAGATGATTGAGCGGCTTCATAAAGGTCCTTGACTCTTATGGGAGTAGATGAGTTCTGTTTAGACCAAATCAATTCATCACAAGTTCCTGACTTCTTGATTCCGATGTCAGAATAGTGCTTGGTTGCCAGTTCCCAATTCTGTCGAAGTGCATGAGGCATGCCAAGGGCATGCATTTCAACCATACATGAATTTTATTTTTTATTAAAAATAAAATTGAAAACAAATTTATTATAAAATTAAATTTTATGTTTAAAAAAAATTAAATTAAAATGATGAAAAAATGACTTTTTTTATATAATATTTTAATTTAAAATATTTCATAAATAATTTTAAATTCTTTTAAATGTGTTCGTAGTATACATCTTCGTAAAATTGATAAAAATAGATTAATGGCCCAAGTGAAAAGTTACCTCTTAAAACCCACAAACAATTCTTTGTATGAACATATTCTAAATATCGAGCGCCAAATATTCAATATTTGCATAGCTATCGATGAGTTATTTTTTTAAATATTTTATAAATAAGTTTTGATATGCTCTTTTTTATCGCGATTTATTATTTTATTTTTTTCATAGTGTTTAATTTATAGACTTACATAATCTACCAAATTTATTTAAATAAAATTATTAATAAATCTAATCCAGTAAAATTTCAAAACAGAATCAATTTCTAAATAAAATCATACAAGATAATAATAAATTTAGATTAGAAAAATAAAGATGTGCCCACGCTGAAAACAAATGATTTATGTTACCTCGAATCACTCAATTATATGGGGTATTTATTATGTTACTCAGATTTAATTATTTTTAAAATTAGGAATTGTAATTGAGAGAATATCTCAGTGTTTAATCCATTCAATAAACTAATCTTACTCAATTTCTAAAGTAAGTGTTATTTTAAGTTCTTTCTCAACACTTATATTATTATATAAGTCATAAATTATATATAAATCATATCAAGTCTAATATGGTCTTCATGAGCAATTATGTTCATTCTAGGATTCTGTAGGCATTGTTCTTTTTCACCACCACACGAGAGACCACTTGATCTTCATTTGAAGCATACTTACCTCTAACCATCCATCATTGAGAAGCTTTGCAGAATTGACGTTTCTTAACTACCCCAAAGAATAGTTGAGAGGCTCATTCTACAGCCCAATATGATGTGTAACTCATGCGTCCGTCATCAAAGTTGAATTTTTTCTCATGTCGGCCCAAATAAAATATTTAAATAACTATACAAAATATTTGAATAATGTTGGTCCATAAAAAAAACTTATGTGAAGGAATGGGATCCCTCTCGGCTCATGTTAGATCCATATTTAAGATGGATCTATGTTGGTAGTGTGCATGAAAATACACACTTCCAGTTATATAGGTAACCCGTTTAAATATAGAGCTTATCCAACAGTCAATTATGCAACTGAACTTTCTTCACACACACATACACACATTAATAAATAATATAACCAGTAGCTATTTAGAAAAGTATTAGAAGCTTTGTATTAAATTCATTATCATTGTCACAATCTGAGAAGTCCTGAAGGTTGGCCTCTTGCAAGTCTTCAATAGTAGCTATGTTCACTGATTCTTTTAATTTTCCATTTAAAATACCTATGGCACAAGACTTACAGTTGAAGGTTGTATGCCCATGTTTTTGACAATATTCTATTGAGTTATTATTTTTATTGACTCTACCCTTTGAGAATAGTGCATCTCATCATGTGGGTTGTCCTCTGTGTTACCTGATTTCATCCTCTTCTCTTTTGTTAAGAGTGTTGCAATCATTCTATCTAATGATCTAGAGGAAAATTGACTTAAGGTGAAAATAGGATTATCATAATTTGAATGTAAGCTATTTAACAAAATAGTCTTACCATCTCCTATTTTTACCTCAAGTTCAATTTTGTTTTCCTCTGCTACATTGTTCACCTAAGTCATGAATAAAGTACACCCTTTCTCACTGCACTTATTTTCTTGTAATGTTGAAATCTACCTGATAGAAATAGGCTTATTATTTCCTTGCAATGTTCTTCCCTCGCCTTTATAATCAAGGAATTTCATTAATTTATTATAATAGTCTACCTTCGCCGTGTAACCTTCCAGCCAATCCATACCAATTAATAAATCATATGGACCCAATGTAACGATGTTGATGTTTGATGTTGTAGCCATGCCATTTAGTTACAAGCGGCATGAATCCACTAATTTTGTTACTTTCTTCCTAGACCCCATGGCCAACTAAACCATCCATGGCTTCTTATGCTGCCTGGTGCAATATTTTACAACCTTACGGTTAGTATAACTTAGGTTAGATCTTGGATCAATGAAAATTGAAATTGGTTTGTTAACAATCTTACCTTCCATCTCAATGATTGAGGTCTAATGATATTCTTTTCAATTATCCAATGCACCGTAAATCTAAGACATAATGTAAACCACATCATTCACCATCATCACCTATTATACATTATATAACCTTTCGTCATTCTACTTTTGTCATTGAGGGCAATCCCTTTGTAGGTGGTTTCATCCCCAGATCCAACATTGCAGTTTCTTGTACCCTTCAGTTTCATCTGTTACTGGTTTGGAAGGTTACTCTTTGTTAGCAGGATGTGTCCATTAGAATTGACCTTTGGCATGAGTGGTGAACCTTCCCCCTTTCCCCATCTGTGTATGCCTAAAGGGTTTTGATCCATTCCCCTTGAAGATTTTCTTATCATTATTCTTCCAATCAATATGGTTCTTCATCTTGTTTTTGGAATGTTTGTAACAATATTATTTTTTTTTGGATAGTATCTTCCAATGTTCTAGTTTCATTGAACTTGATCCCGTTTCTAAATGATTGAGGCAACCCATTGAGGTACTTTTTATTTTTTACTTTTTCGTCCTTGCTATGTACCTCAATAGTTATAAACATTTATCTATGTACTAATTTTGCAGTAAGTTGTCCCCACTTGAGTTTGTGAAACTCTTTCATGTTAGTGTCATAAATCATATTTGACATATACTTCTCTCATAAATATTTTTCATATTCATTTCACGATAACTCATTTTCTCGAATAGCTTTAACGTTAGTTAAGTCCTCCCACATATATCCACCTTTCCTTTTAAGTTGAAGATTGATACCCTGACCTTCATGTTTATAGAGTAGACATGTACTCTGAAATACTTCTTCATCCCAAATAACTAGGTCTCTGCCTCTTCAACTTTCTTATTCTCTCCATCAAAGGCGGGGACTTCGCTTTCTTAAATTCCTTTGGTATTTACTTTTTTCCACTCCTTCCTTTCCAAAAATGTCTTTGAGCTTCTGTTCATGATGATTGATCAGGGTTGTATGTGCTTTTCTCTAAGGTGTTATGTGGGTTTCCTCCTCTCACAGTATGTATTAGGTCTCTGCCTCTTCAACTTTCTTATTCTCTCCATCAAAGGCAGGGGGTTCACTTTCTTAAATTCCTTTGGTATTTACTTTTTTCCACTCCTTCCTTTCCAACAATGTCTTTGAGCTTCTCTTCATGATGATTGATTAGGGTTGTATGCCCTTTTCTCTAAGGTTTTATGTGGGTTTCCTCCTCTCACAGTATGTTCGCTAGCTTTCCTATGCCTTTTTAGTTCACTATCTTCCATTATATCAACTCTAACCATGCCTCTCGATTTCACACGGGCTTTGCCTAGATTTGCACTTATCTAGGTAGCTGGCACTAGGCATGTATTTTTTTTCTCTGTAAGTTTGATATGCTCTGTAAGATCATCATGTTCACTTATACATGTTTCTCATTAGCTATGACGATTCTTCTTTATCTTCCTCGCAACTTCTTAATTCGGCCTTCAAACTTCTGAGTATACGGTGGCCATCTAGTTCAGAGAATCTTCCTCCACCATCTTACCAACAAATTCCTCCTCTTGATCATACGAGGCTATGCTCGTAATATATTGCACCATCTTTCTATTCATATTTTACTTTTTGGCTGGGATGCATGCTTCCTGCGCTATGTTACTATACATATGTAACCATCAATGAAATTTGACATAACATGTCAATATGCTAGTAGGGTATTCATTCATAATAATCATGAGGGCATTTCCAGTAATATATTTAAGTTTTATTTGTGAGTATTTAGTTTTCAAGGTCAATTCAATCCAAGTGTTGAACCTCGGATCTAATACCACTTTGTGAACCTTACTGCCATCCCCTTGAATTATTATGCATTGTGGAAGGTGTTATTGATGTTATAACTTTAATCTCTCGATGATCAACAATATATCAAGTTAGAAAAATTGCATTTATTTAAAACTTTGTGGAAATATATACTAATCTATTTATCAAAACTAGCTTAGTGATAACACTTCTGATGATATAAATATTTGGTTGATCGAGATTTTATATATATATATAAAGAAAATTGATGTTAATAAGATTGAACAAACTGCATATATATAGAAAATCGATGTTAATAAGATTGATCACACTAACACTAGTATTACACATCACTCTTATATGGTTTTTATTTTTCTTTTTAAATTTGGTAATTTAATAGATCAATGATTTTATCACCTAATACTCATACTCATTGAAATATATATATATATATATATATATAAAACACACTAGTATTCCACATTGCTCTTATATGATTTCTATTTTTTTTTAATTTAACGGATCAATAAATTTATCACCTAATACCCAGTGATAATTATCTATATATATATATATAAACAAATATTTAAATGCAATATATTTATATATATACGATGTTACAAAAGCAAATATATTTATATAAAATTTTTAATTTAAAATTAATGAATATATATATATATATATATATAAACAAATATTTAAATGCAATATATTTATATACACAAACCATGCTACAAAAGCAAATGTATTTCTCTATATACTTTTGTGTGCCAACGGGACTCACCCCTCTACCCCATCAAGGTTCGGAGGTGCCAAAGGCCTTCAACGCAATAATCCGCATACTCAACAAAACGTCGGATGATAACTTAGCTAGCCACGGCGTTAATGACAAGTAATCCACTGCGAGCCCACCCTATAGCCCATGGACGGTTGGGGGTGCATGCTCGAGGTATATATATATATATATCCCATCCAACGGATATATACTCCAAGGCACCGTTGTGCAATTTACAAGGGGCCCACCCCGTGCAAGCCCTTCACATAACATTTGACTAGTTAAATTATACCAACAAGTGGATAAATATGCTCGAGTGGTTACCGTGAATCAATATTGTTTGAGCTCTGAATCGATATTATTTGAGCTATGGAATTAATCACGTGAAGGAGGGGCACATGTACGAAACGACTAGCATAGAGTAGGTACTCTGTATATGTCTATATCACAAAAATTGAAATAAGGTCTACTATGATTAGAAGAGGTGAGGCATTGGCTGACTTGTTACACGCCCACACCAGCCAAAACACATATTACCGCAATTAGAACTAGTGAGACTGGACCTAGCCATATGTCCATGTCAACATATCAACCACACAACTAAAGTATCAAAGGAAGATAAAGAAAGACTTCCCAGTGCCTGTAGTACCCTAAATAATCATAAGGAGAGCTTCACGAATTGCATTCAGCAAAGTGCCTTAAAACAATTTCAAAAGAAAGTCGTTGTTTTTTCGACAAAGAATCTAGAGATGCAAATGTTTAGTTTGAAAGGTTAACAATATCACCCCTTGATTTTTCATTCCTTATAAAATTAATAGCTTCTTCTGCAAAATCATCAGAAATAGTTGTACTTTCCTAGTCAAAGGATATATCAAAGTCCCTTCGACCAAGGGTGTGAAGATCAGAGACATTCACATCATTTGGTGGAATCAAGCGAGAGAAAATATGCCATTCTTGAAAATCATCTTCAAGATTCATTTCTTGGTTAGAAAAATTACCATCTTCTTCATCTTCAATATTGTCTATAATTGATAGATTGCGATCAACATGCCATGTTCGATATCGAAAATTCCTCCAATTTTCAATAATAATTTCAGCTGAAATGCCAATTTCTGTAGGAATGTCACGAAATGGCTTGTACAAGAGAAATTATATCCAGTAAAAGTTTTCAAATTCCTTTGAAGCCTCACCAGGAATAGAATAAAACTGTGGCCAAAGCCTAACAATAGCAGGAGCATCTCTAGACTTCCATGTATCTTGTTTACGCTTGCTATCAAATGTCCAAGATCTTATTGTTTCTATCAAAGATAGATGTTCAAGGAAAAAGGCCTCTTATGATAATGTTGAACAAAAGTATTATCAGATGAACATTGCAAGTCATCCGTTGAGATTTTCCTAAAACACTTTCTTCCAACATTTAAGGAAACAAATTTCTGACTACAAAGAACAAGAGGTAGCTTAAGCAACATATGGCATGTTTCTTGTGCTCCAATGTCACGACCAACAATTGTTTTCGCAAGAAACCTTATTAATGCACACAAAGCATGATCCTTAGAGCCATATAATTTGAAATTCTACTTAACATATGATGATAACTATCAAACCCTTTTTCTACTTTTGATGCATACTTAGCAATATATTTCAAGACAGCATAGCGAGAAAGCACTCGTTGGCAATCAACAATTGTATGCTACATTGTTGGAAGGTCAATGTTATGTACATTAAGTCTGTCATCATTTCTTGTTGGCTCATATTTTTTTCTTCCTTTATCATCTATCAACAATCTTGATTCGTCACAAATATCCCATGGAGCATCGTACTTACATGTCAGAATAGTGCCATTTTTGCGCAAACAAGAATTACATTACACTTCATGTGGCTTTGGACACGGTTTAACAATTCTTCGTAATCATTATGAGGATTACAAGAGAAAATCTTACCAGTATTCAATAGGAAAGGGTCATCATTGAGGCTTCATTGAACCATTATGATGCGATGATGTATGTCACGTGAATTCCATGCAATTACATATTTGTCGAAGGACATCTTTGCAAGTTGTATATCAAAACCATTTGACCAATCAAGTATTTCCATGTCAGGAGCGCTTTCTAACCATAGGAAACCATGGATATGTGTTGAACCTCTATGTTGCCACTCAAATCTGAAAAAAATGAGGATATAGTTACTACAAACAATAGAAATAGAATCATAATAAAAGTTGACAAAGTATAGAAAACAAATTCAACAACACAAACCTATACCAAAAGTCTTTAGCTTTAAGATATTTTTTGATAAATTCCTCTCGAAAAATATTAAATCTATGGTGCATAAATGTCACAACAATATGAGGGTACTAGATAACATTCTCAATTTTCATGCGATTCTCATTTACAGAACGAGAATATGAATGTATGGGCATGAGGTTATGCAACTCTGGCCACTTTGTGTCAGTTGCACTCAAAGTAAAAAATAAAGATGGACATCCTAATTGAGTAATCAAGTCAGTCAATTTTGCTCGACACTCAGTCTAGTATGCCCTTGCACTTCTCAGAGAAGACCCAAACAGCATAATATGCTCAACCAACTTATTACTTGATAAATCAGATAGTTGGTGATGCAACTCTTCAATTATTTTAGGTGATTTATCATGTAAATGTTTCTTTGCAAAAAATGCAGCAGTTGTTTAGCTCTGATGCTGCATTATCATGTTCAATAGGTAATATCTAAAGCGAGGATGGCTTCCAAATATCTGATCATAGTACCTAAGAAGATGCAAGCATACTCATGAAGTTCAACACTACAAATACGTGGTTGCAACCAATCAGCATCACCAGTGGGGAACAATGTTGTCAATGGCATATCTAATAACCCCTCGTTATTATATTCATTCACTCGAGAGGTTCCAATACTTGGCCAATCCATGTCTTGAAGATGTGAGGAATCAACGTTATCAAGAAATGATCTAATTCCTTTTACTTCTCTTCATTCATTTGGTATGCGGGCAACAAAAGAAGAAGGATGAGAGGGCAAACACTCAGTAGGCAACCCTTCATTATTAGTTTCATTGATCTCAGATTCTTCAATATAATAATCAAAAAATTTAATCATGGAGGAGACATTTGTTGATCTTTTGGGTAGAGCTTTCATTGAATCATAGTCAATTACAACATCTCGATAATATTTATCACGTTGGATTTTGAAAAGAAATGCAACCATCACTTGAGATCTTTTGACATAACATTCATAATATTTAGACTGCGCGACATGTCTCCTCACGATTAGAAAGTCAACATCTTCAACATGTCGAGGAAGACTTTATAAAATTGTAGAAATATATTGAGGAAAGCTAATTGTATGACCACTATAATTATATTTCCCACCTCGAGCATGTGTCACTTGCAAAATAGGATTCACGCGTGCTATTAGCATTTCTTCAACTTGAGTAAGAACTCTTAAAATATGAGGTTTCTCACTAGGATCCATGTTATTATATTGACAAAAACGATGGGCTCCTCTTTCAGTCTTACATCGTTTGCAAACAGGTCCTTCAGAATGTCTCAAAACTTGGATTCCAGGATATGATTCTTAGCAAATATGGCACATTTGGACAACTGACAAGATATCTATCTTTGCTTGAAATATTTTATGCATTGCAATCATGTTTTCATCAAAATGAATATGATCTCTACTAGCCGAACCATGTTGAAAACCATTTAGAAGAGTAAAATTTCTTCTAACATGTACTTCATCTTCAGGAACACGAGATTCCCTTCGCAAATTTGAAGCATCTGGAATGGATCTATGAGAAGGTTTTTCCAAATTTATGGTCTACATTTCCCGAACCTGAGAGGATGTAAAGGTCTCTTTGTCATAAAATATTCTAAAATTTAATTTCGAACTAATTATAAATGAAAGAAACTAGAAAGAGTCAAATGCATTAAAATTTACATTTGTGTCTTCATGTGGATGAGGGTTATGAGATGGTTGTTGTTGGCTTCTAACATTAGTGGATGGAACATTTTGGGATGTAATTTCTATGCCTCTATTCAAATGAGTTGTTACCTGTTTCAAAAAAATAAAATACGTTATAAAAATAAATGTCCAACAAAGGAAGATTCAAAAATGGAAAATAAATCAAATACATTGAACATCTACATTAGCTTTACAATTTGATGTTTTGGATTCCAATTATCCAACCTAATAAGATGAAATCATGGTTTCCCCATAAAAGGTTACAAAATACAATGTCCAACCAATTGTAAATGAAAAAATGAGAAAAATATCAAATGCACTCAACATTTACATTTTTTTGGCGATGTGGATGAATGTTATGAAATGGTTCCTCTTCACTTCTAACATCAGTAGTTGGAACATCTACGAAGTTAATTTGTATTCCTTTATTGAAATGAGTTGTGTCCCCTTCGAAGAAAATAAAATACACCATAAAATTCAATGTCCAACCAACTAAAAATTTAAAAAATGAAAATCAAATAAAAAATATTGAACATTTACATTAGTCTGGGAATTTGATCATCGAGGACAATGCACAGGAAGGTTATGACATGCTTCATCTTCACTTCTCAAATTAGTAGATGGAATACTTTGGGAATTAATTTCTAGACCTCTATCAAAATGAGTTATATCCCATTCCAATAGAATAAAACAACTTATAAGTTTATTAAACAAAACTTTGTAAATAGAGGAATGTAATAAAACAACTACTATTGCAGCAAAAAATAAAATATCATTATGTTACCTCCATTGTTCCACGTGAAATGCTATCAGGGATGACTGATTCTCTTGGTGGGACCACATTACTTTGAGAAGTGGGATTGGAAGATCCGATGTTTCGAGCAACTGGCTCCAAATTATCAAACAAATGGCCAATTAAACTATCATCCAAATCATCACACACAATGTCATCATTACCTCCACCATGGATGTTTTGCAACCTTTGGCCGTCAAAACATGCAATTGGAGACACGGAAGGGTTAGGGTGGACATTTGCATCCACATTATCGATATGATGTTCTTCCCGATTGCAAGATGTTTCCCCAATGTTATGAACATTTTCAGGAGAGCATCGAACAACAAAATTATGTTGACGAGGAGCATATTTTGATAATGAACTATCAACAAGAAATGTTCTTTCCATTATATCATCCATAGTATGATACTTACGAGGAATTATAAAATCATTTTCAAGAGTGGATTCACTCGTTCTTCTATGATATGTAGCTCTCTTATGCTCATTTATGGAATCCTTATTTTGTTGATACCGTAAATGATGACTTTCATTAGATCTCTCACGTGATTCTAGTGACAAATTTCATTTTCTTGTACGCTTGCTTGAGCCTTGAGATGACATGTCTACAATGAATAATAAAATATTCATTATGGAATCGTAAACATGGAACACAGAAAATATCTAATATAAACAAACACAAAATAATTAAAAAGGCACAAGTTTTGTTTTGGAAATTGTAAAAAAACATAAAAAGTGTATATGCTATTTTTTCCAACCATATAAACATATCAAAATGTATAAGGATTTTTCCAAATGGCTAAAAACAAAAACGAATTTTTCAAAATGGCTAAAAACAGAAATAAATTCTTCCAAATGGCTTAAAAAAAAGACTAAATTTCTATGTATCATATTAGAATCAAAACAAAACCCATACTATTGGGACACAATACTCTAAGAATGATATGACTTGAAAGTATGTCTAGAATTTTTGAACTATATACTATCAAAATATAAATGCAAATATTAAAATGTACATAAACATATAACATTATTTAAGAATCAATGACAAAAACCAATACAAATAACATGTATAACATAACTCATAACAATTATAACTATACAAACAAAGAAAAATGCATAACATCGAGACACATTTACATGTAATTAAGAAAACTTTAGGGGAAACAATATGAAATATTTTACATCATAAAGATCGATACAAGCATAATTTTAAAGTATTGCCATAAAGACCCATAGTATGTATAGAGACAAAAATGGAAATATTTTCCACAACCATAGAGAGTATATAAAATGGAAATATTTATAGGAACTCCTAAGAATACTAATATCCTAAGAATCCATATCCATATCCATTGGTGGAATCTCATCAACATAATCCATACGGGGAGCAATTACAAAAACATTTCCATACTCAATCAAATCATTGCAATCCTCCAGCTTTACGTACCAAAATCCAGACATCTGTTCATTAGTTGAATTATCAATATCTCTTGGAAAACATATGCGAGTTATCATGTCATATAATAGGAAATGAACTTCACTGTAGTTGCACATAAGAACCAGATCATGGACTGTTCGAAATAGAAAATAACCATGACATTTGCTATTTATATCTATAGAAATTTATTCCAACAACTTCCATTTTAAACCCTAATCATCTTCAAAGTAGTCAATTCTTCATTCAACACACGATTAACAAAATTGGAAATGATCTAATCCTTCAATTGACCATACAAAAGTGGAGCCATCATTGACAAGGCCTATCAATTGATCCATGTATATTGCTAACAACATACATCATATGTGAGTGATTGGACCAAATGAAAAACCCCATTAATTTATTATTACATCAAACCGGTAGATTGTATACTCGCATCGAGGATAATCTTCATACTCCTTGTATAGATACAGTGAAAACAATTTACTTTTGTGAAACACACCATTCTTAGGGGTGAAGTGCCACCAAATGGAACAAGAACCCTTTTCCATATCCTATCAAGACTACTGCAAACATAAAATTTAGACTACATTCTGTCATACATATGTTTTAGAACAACCTAGTCATATTTTTTGCGCTTACCTTTTCCAATAATTAAAAGAATCCAAACTCTCCAATTCGTATTGGCCCCATGATTTTAAAGGCCTTTGTAAATAGATTCTTTACGAAATAGTTGAGTGTATGGGATCATTCTATTGGTAAGGATAAAACCACCATTGGTCCAATAGTAGACTCTACTTTGTATCTTGAATCTATGAATCACAAATGAAATTGTGATATGTGCCCATTCTGATTAAGGTATTCAGGAGAAAAAATAATTGTCTTCACTATTGAGGAAATGAACCATAAATCCAACTTCATTCGTAGAGACATGCTTGGAACGTAACAAGAAAGAAGGGTTTTGCAAAAAATCTTCCATTTCTTACAAATAGTGCCAAACTTTATCACAACTGATAAAGGAAGCCAAAGGAAGACAAGTTCAAGAATTTCTAATGGAAGACAACTCCAAATAGATGGATCCATGATCAAACAATGAAATCACCTAATAGAGAAAAAAAAAAACACATTTGATATCAACAAAACAATTTAATGTTGAATAAAATTAAAAGTAACATACATACATAATTTACCATTTACACATATAGAAAAACTTCACATATAAAGATTGTATAAAATCAAATGAGCAATCATAACATTATTACAAAGCCGAAGAATTCATTTTTTAAACCTAATCTCTATAATCCAAGATTATTAATGTTAATAAACCAATAAACCTCTGTAATGTTTCTACAAATATATTTATAATATCAAATAAGAACAACTCATTAGGTAGGTTTCCATCGAAGACAACACCTAATTCACAATGCCAACAAAAAATTGCCTAGAAAACACAATTTTATCTTTTTGTTGGACAAAACAATTTTCCATTGTGTTAAGGATAAAAAATGTTAAACTTGACCCAGATGCGGGTGGCAATTAATGATATTTATGAGGAGCCGCACAAAGCAGGCCGCTGGCCTTGCACCTGGCTGGCGGACAGCCCCCATCGCATGCGCCTCGGGCTGGCAGACACCTTCAAAGGCACGCGAATTGACTCCACTGCAGAACGGTATGTTGGTCACACAATTCGACATTTATAAGCGTCTGGTTCAAGAGCATTTGGGTAAGATTTTATGTATGGCTTCGTTTTTAATTCACGCCATTATCACTGGTTTATTTCACCTCCGCTCGAAATTCTTCCCGCACCCTTGCCTGGCTCAACGTATTTAGAAGCTCGCCTGGTCAATTGATCTTATTGGGCTCCTCTGCGCTCAAATTCTCACCCGTTTGCTCCGCCTCATCCCCTATCTCAGTTAACCTATTATCCTAAGTATGGTTCGCCGTAAAGGAATCTCGCGCAGAGGAAGCAACACTGGGAATAGAGGCAGAACCTCTCGATCTGCTCCGCAGAATGTCATTCCCATTGCCTCAGCCTCCCCTTCTTCTCCGGCCCCGGGTCAAGCTCGGTCTCTTCTGCACAATTCTTTTCAGGCTACCAAGTTCACATTCCACAGTAGGCTCAACAGGCCTGTATTGATGGCAAGCATCATAGTTATTCTCGCTGAGGAAGAGAGTAATCCTATCAGCTCGGCTCACGCTACTTCCTCTCAATCTCAGGAAGATAGTGTTCTTCAAGGGGAAATGGCCGGGGTGGTGTCTAATGCGGACAATATGCAGGAGGACACCCCTGTTTCTGAAGAGCCTCGGCATCCGGTCGACCCAACTCAGAACAATATTCTAACCTGTGGGCCATCTCAGCGTGCAGGCTGCATTCTCAATCTAGTGACTACTCCTGAAGGTGGCATTGAAGGAAATGATGACAATGGCTTCGTCACCTGGGTCGCTTCGTCCAGCCAGGTGGATAAGGACACGCCTGACTCTCCGCAGCATGCAGACTAAGGCCGACTCATCACCGACGGGTGGCATTCTTGCCTCTGCTCTGTGTAATTTTGACTATGCGTCTTCGTTTCCAAGTTTATGGTCCTATGTCTGGTTTATGTTCTTGTTCAAGCTCGTGGCGCTAGCCAACCTGCTCTCTGTTTACTGATACAACTGTGGGTTTGATGGGTACCATTTTGTCTTTTTTATTAATGGCGGGCATGATAGTATGCGTCTTAGTAAAATTTCTAAAGATCTTAGCTTTACCATGTTAGATGCAGAATAGAAATATCTCAGGGGGTCATGGTCCAAACAAAATATTTTGAAGTCTGCAATGTAAAATCAGCAGAAAGCATGAAATGTATATCTCTGAATATCTGGATGAGGGCTGGCATCTGCCCCCTCTAAGGTCTCGACCTCTTGTACATAAATTTTCTCTTTTTTAATAGAATTAGTATTTACGCAAAAATAATAATAATAATAATAATAATAATGTTAAACCTGAACTAAAATTTTTAATATAATGTATCCAGAATTATCAAATTAAAATGATATTATTAAATTTCTAAAACAACACATTCATATATATTAATTTTTTTCATATTTAAAATTACTCTAAAATTATTTTACTTATTTATTAATAAAACAATAGAGTGTTAATATCATAAGATAATCCTTGTAATGCACTACATTAATATCTACATGATGATGATTATATGGTATATGGAGGTTAAATTAATAAATATTAGGAAATTTAAATAATAAACAATCACATTCATATTTTTAATTATTTATCTTTCAAAACTTAATGATATTTAATATCAATATTATAATAATAAGTCACAATTGTTGGCCCTAAACCAGATAAAAATTTTAATATAATGAATCCAGAAATATCAAATTAAAATGATATTATTAAATTTATAAAACAACACATTCATATATATTAATTTTTTTCATATTTAAAATTACTCTAAAAACATTTTACTTGTTTATTAATAAAACAATAGACTGTTAATATCATAAGATAATCCTTGTAATGAAGTGCATTAATATCACAACGTAATCATTGTTATGGACTACATTAATATCTACATGATTATGATTATGTGGTATATCGAGGTTAAATTAATAAATATTAGGAAATTTAAATAATAAACAATCACATTCATATTTTTAATTATTTATCTTTCAAAACTTAATGATATTTAATATCAATATTATAATAATAAGTCACAATTGTTGGCTCTAAACCTAAACTAAAATTTTTAATATAATGTATCCAGAAATATCAAATTAAAATGATATTAATAAATTTCTAAAACAACACATTGATATATATTAATTTTTTTCATATTTAAAATTACTCTAAAATCATTTTACTTATTTATTAACAAAACAATAGATTATTAATATATAAAATAATAATTGTAATAGACTGCATTAATATCACAACTTAATCATTGTAATAGATTACATTAATATCTACGTGATTATGATTAGGTGGTATATGGAGGTTAAATTAATAAATATTAGGAAAATTAAATAATAAACAGTCACATTCATATTTTTAATTATTTATCTTTTAAAAGATGATGATATTTAATATCAATATTATAATAATAAGTCACAATGGTTGGCTCTAAACCTAAACTAAAAATTTTAATATAATGAATCCAGAAATATCAAATTAAAATAATATTATTAAATTTCTAAAACAACACATTCATATATATATTAGTATGTTTTAGTTTGTGAGATTTTTCAACATAATGTTATATATTTATAAAAAAAATTAATTATTTGAATTCCTTAATATTTATTAAGATAGTCTTTCTTATATAATAATGTAATTTTTAATCACACAGTAATCATAAAAATTATAATTTAAATGTTCTTTACCATTACGAAAATGTGTTTCTAAAACAATTAAATTTATATGTCTTCATTGTTTAAAAAGAATGATATATAGATTGATCTTAATCTTAAAACTGATATATTATTTTTATTTTATATATTTATAAATATTTTTAATAGGTTGTCTAAAACCTATATGTTTTGGAATTTTTGGTTGGAATTTGACAAGTTTTTGTTGACTTAATCATATAATGAATCTAGAAATATCAAATTAAAATGATACTCTTAGATTTCTAAAACAACACATTCATATATATAATTTTTTCCATATTTAAAATTACTCTAAAATCATTTTAATTATTTATTAATAAAACAATAGATTGTTAATATCATAAGATAATTCTTGTAATGAACTGCAATAATATCACAATTTAATCATTGTAATAGACTATATTAACATCTACATTACTATAATTATTCAGCACATAGATCTACTCTTGGACAAACCAAAAACCACAAAATAACGGAACCCTCCCCTTTTAAGACAGGCAGCGCTTAATCCTTCCTAGACCATAACTCTTCCTCCTTCCTTGGTGCTGCACCTCTTCCTAAGATTTGTTGCTTCTCTAGACAATTTTTTCACTCCACACATGCAATCCTTTACACGTGTAGAACGAGCGTCTCTTTATGTTCTTTTTTCATACTTTTGTTTCAGTGACTTCGCGTTATCCTTGTCCATCCACAAATCCATATTTAACCATTCAAATAAATAAATAAATAAATAAATTAAGTTCTAAAGGATTAAAATTTTAATATTGGGTAAATTTTCCAATCAGTTACTTTTGATGGGTTTTTTTTTTGTGAAATACTTTTTTAGTTATCCAAAATTTCAATATTGATTTATTATTTCTTATTTGAGTAAATATTTTAGGAAAAAAGTAAATGCACCATTAAATTTGATATCTAATTAGTTTTTATTATATATGTAAATAATGTCTATTGTAGAGTTTATTGAATTTTAATTGGATATTGAAGAATATTTAAAAATAAAATGTTCTCTGTTAGATTGTAGATTTGAAAAGTTTCCTGTTTAAAATGTTCATGGGATACACATCTATAAATCTATGTATCAATTCACCTTATGCTAATGGACCACAGTAACCAAATTCACTTTAAGTACAAAAAGGAATACATAAATTCATTAAATCCATTATAATCCTCACACCTTAGTGCAATTAAATATGGATAGTAGATGTGAAAGTTGGAAAATTATATATTATTGTGACAATGAAGTAATATTTATCCCAAATAACTTGATCAATCTTCAATCATCATTGATCTCATATTTTCTTTCTTGAAGAAAAAAAAAGTGACTACATGCACATTATAGATTCTCATACATTTTAGTGATATTTGGGGAAGGATTTTAGTAAAATCAGTGGATACAACTATGAACTCCACACCTAACAAGGCCTTCTTCAAGGAGGAAATGTCTATATCTCTCTCTAGATTTTCTCTCTTAATATCAAAATCAAATGTTTAAATTCAACCTTGAATTCCTAGTCCATATAGATCTAAATACTTTGAGTAATTTTAAAAGGGCTATCTATATCAACAAATCAAATAAAAAAAGAGAACTTAAATACATCAATAATTGGTTAAAAGAAATAGGTACTTTGAGCAATTTTAAAAGGGTTATCTATCTCAACAAATCAAAAAATTTAATTGAAATATATTGCTAGCTTGCTAATAGAAATGGAAATACCTTTGATGATGATGTCAATGCAATTTTCTAATAGAATCAGAAAGAGAATTGAAATACGTTGATGGCTTGCTAATGGAAATGGAGACTTCGAGAAATTTTAAAATGGACATATATATGAAAAAAATGAATTTAAATATATTGATAACTCGTTAATGGAAATGGATATACTTTTGATGATGTTGTCAATGCCAAAAGAGAATTTAAATATATTGATAACTTGCTAATACAAATAGATATACCTTTGATCGTGTTGCCAATGTTATTTTCTAATAGATGCAACATCCATCCAATTGAATAAAATAGTATTTAAGAGCTATATCTAGATTAGAAAATTCTTAAGGTTATTTAGATCTACAAGGACTTAGGATGGATTTTTTCAAAAAAATATTTTATAAGGATTTTGAACATTTAACTCTTTAAATGGAGTTAGGTTTTAGTCCTTTGTTCTAAGTTTATAATATTATTCTTCTAAAAATTCATAAACAACTCAATATAATTTTAGGTTTATAATATATATCATTAAATGAAAATCCTTAGGATAACATAAAATCAAAGATTTTAGGCTTTTTTTTTAATGTATTTGAAGTGGAATGGATGTCTGCCATTTTTTTTTTAATATATTTGAAGTGGAGTATGTTTTCTATTGAACAAAGAATAAGGAAACGTAGAAAAATGTTGGTATACTTTACAATGAATAGAGAAAAGTAGAAAAAGGTGAGACATGCTTTACAATGAACAGTGTAGAGCAACATATAGCTGGTGGTAGAAACCTCAATTCAATGTTTTATATATTGAGTTTTTGTAAATTTTAAAAGCGAGATTCCACTTGCTTAGGTGACAAAGTTAATTTATGGTGCCACATAGTTAATTTTATGTTTCAATAATTAATAGTGTTTTTTGGTTTATGAGTAATTCATAGTCAACAATTATGAGCAATTTAGGTTAATTATGAGTAATTTAAATTCATGAATAATTATGAGTAATTATAAGTAACTATGTGTTATTTAGCTTTATGAGTAATTGACTAATTCTATGTTTCAGTGTTTAGGTTTATGAGTAATTTCTAGTAATTCAGGCATATGAGTAAACGAGTTTTGATTTAAATATTTATTAATTATTTGTGATTTAAACAATTTTTCATTTAATAAATATTATTTTAATCATTATTGCAAAACTTATCTGATTTCATTAGTATAAACCTTAAGATCATTGTCAAATTAAATCATGAATAATGAATGCTACATAGTTAATTTTATATTTCAATAATTTATAGGGTCTTTAAGTTTATGCATAATTTATAGTAAACAATTATAAGTAACTTATAGTTATGACTAATTATCATTAGCTATGAGTTATTTAGCCTATGAGTAATTGAATAATTTTATGTTTTAGTTTTAATTTATACTAATTTAAGTATTTTAATAAACAATTTCTATGTAATAAATAATTTTGATTTAAATATTCATTAATTATTTATAATTTAAACAATTTCTCATTTAATAAATATTTCTTTAACCATTATTACAAAGCTTAATTGATTTCATTAAAATTAGCATAAATCTTAAGATCATTGTTAAATTAAATAATGAATAATTAATTAATTGGTGTATATATTTTTTTTGCAAACATTTTGATGAAGCTTTAGTTGGTGTATATACGTTTTTGGCAAAACTTTTTGATGAAGAAAAAACTGTGAAATGTTCAAAATCTTTCATTTACAATTTACATTTAACTTCAACAAGACTTCACCAAAAATTAGAAATTAATTTCCCATTTTCTATTTTAGATAGTTGTAATTTTTTTTTTCATTTTATTTAACCATTTTCACATGCAATTCATACTATCTATTTCCCATTTTCTATTTCACATATTTTTAAAAAACTATCATCTTATTTAATCATTTTCATATACAATACATGCTACCGTGTATAATATTCTGTATTTAGATTTTAATTATATATTCACTTAATTGTATAGTTTTATTTGTTTACCATAAATAATAATAATATACATATAAATATCAAGATACATTGAAAATTGTGGAAAATCTATTCTTTACTTATAAAAAAATCTATTACTTAATTATAAAATTTGATGACTTTATCGCATGGAATGATTTTATGTTAAAAGGTTACATGAGGAAAAAATGACTCCCCATAAATAATAATAATATACATATAAATATCAAGATACATTGAAAATTGTGGAAAATCTATTCCTTTTTTTTTTTCAGAGGAAAAAACGAGATAGATTATATTAAGGAAATATAATGATCTAAATACAAACAGAATGCTGTATGATAACCAGTCTAGCAAAGAGGCTATCTAAATATTTACTTATAAAAAAATCTATTACTTAATTATAAAATTTGATGACTTTATCGCATGGAATGATTTTATGTTAAAAGGTTACATAAGGAAAAAATGACTCCCCCTGATTGTTTAGTAGGGTGAATCGAAGTCGATGGAATGAATAAATATATTTGCACAGCGCATAGAGAAAAGGAGAGTGAATCGAAATCGAGAAGAAGATAAATAGATTTGCACAATAGCTAAAGAACTCGAAGTCGATGGAATGAATAAATATATTTGCACAGCGCATAGAGAAGGAAAGTGAATCGAAATCGAAAAAGATAAATAGATTTGCACAACAGGTAAAGAACTCATGATAGAACAATAGACCAAAAAAAAAAAGAGATGTTTAAAAAATAATCGTATAATGTATACCATTGGGTTTATAATCACAGCGCACAGAGAAAAAGAAAGTGAATCAAAATCGAAAAAAGATAAATAGATTTGCACAGCAGCTAAAGAACCCATGATAGAACGATAAACAAAAAAAATTATGTTTAAAAGACAATCATCTAACGTATGCCATAGGGTTTCAATACGTTAAGAGCTATAATCGTAGTCTACCAAAAACCAAGCAACAAACGCAGATATTAAAGCATAATTAAAAAATATCCTTAAACGTCATCCGACAAAGCGCTATCCAGCACAGATATTAAACCACATATTGTGATATCCTCATTAAATATCAAGATATCCCATTTTACATTAGAGTGTTATTGGTCTTTTAAAATTAATCTTCCAAATCTCGGTAATATATTGTGCACTTTTTTTTTTTGTAGATAGAAACCTAGAGAAGCTCCTTTAAATCGTTCCAGTAATCCGTCAACAATTGGAACAACCCAAGTGCTAAGAAATGCATGTATCCATCGAGCACTTTGTTTATAATAGATGGAATGGTGATGAATAATAAGTACAATAAATATTTAATCACAATTTGAAATGCTCAAGTTGCTTTATTCCTCCACGTTACAATCCTACATGCAGTGGGGGAGTTATTATTAAGAGCATGAAAGGGTGAAATTGATTTTCAAGTTAATAAAACTACGGATAACCAGTTTTGTGGAGTTATTATTAAGAGCATGAACGGGTGAAATTGATGGACAAGTTAATGAAACTACCCACACTTGTTATTTGAAATTGGACAAGCGATACCAATGGGGTTTGAAACAGACGATCATCTTATTCGAAAATACACATTTCCACTACTATGACAAATGTATGTGTAATGTGTGTGTTACATTTTGTTGTCTTCCCATTATGGTTAATTCTCATAGGTGTCAATTAAAAATTGGCATGGTCAATTTTTAATGAAGCTTTGTAAAAACTTAATCTAAATAATGATTAATCATGTGATTTAGATATGTAGGGAAGTTAGTGGTGTGAATTCAATCCATTGATATTGTGGCAATGACGAGAATATACTGGCATCCTTAAATTTAAACGAGAATATACTGACATCTTTAAATTTAAACTGTCCGATCAATTTTTTTATTTAGTAAAATGATTAAAGTGCCCAATTCCAATAGGAGGGATGCCTATCCATGTAATTGTATGCAAATATTGTAATTTATATTATATGCATATATTCGGTTTATGGAGATATTGGGTTTCCCAGAAGCATTTTTCTCTGTTGTGCATACAGGAAATAAACTTAGTTGTGACTTGTTTTTTGATTTCTACATCTAAGTTATGTGTACAAGTTTGCATAATCTAGGGAAGGAAATTAGTTTGGATCTATGTCAATAATATAACTGAAAATATTCAAGAATTTTTTATTTTTTTTTTTTCAGTTTGATCATATGGAAATAACCCACACATTGTTGTGATTTAATTATCATGTTGATTATTGTTTTTTCCTTTGCTTGGCTAGCCCTTCAGAAAAACAAAAGACAACAATTAACATGACAATCTCATCTTTAATTAGTATCTCAATGTATAATAATAATAATAATAATAATTTTTTAAATAAAATTTAATATGATGTATTTTTAATATTATGATATGAAATACATTGAATTTTTAAAAATATTTTTAAATTTGAAAGAAAATACAATGGTGAATAAAGAAGAAAATAATTAGATAATATTATTTGACGTTGAGAGTTAAAAAACTCTAAAACAATATAGATATATCAAAACATAATTTTCTTTTTTGTAAGCTTAGTAGTATCTTTCATTCATTCATCTATAAACAACCATGTTACAAATATATAAGTTGTTTGGTGGTCTCAACCTGCCTAGTGGGAAACCAAGTCTGTTGGTCACCAAATCACATTATAAGACATCCAAAACATAAATATCTTGAGTCTATTTAACCAAACATTATAAGTCTTGTAGTGTGGAAACCAAATAGTAACCATAACACTAATAACATAGATGCTACCCCACATATACAACCAAAATTAAGCCAAAATTTACAAGGATAACTTCGACCAACTAATCATCTGACGATTCCACTAGAGCAGGATCTTTAAAACTTGATCCTGACAATTTAGACTAAGGAAGACATGGGATATGTCACTCAATGCGGCCTAGGAGAGCTTTTTTATTCTAAAAATAAAGTTGAATAAGCTTTATTTCTTTTTGAATGTTTAAGAGGCCTGACTCGGGCTCATTTTCCGTTGTTGTGTTGGTGGTCACAATCATTGCTTTGGCCACTATGCATTTAATTAACCAGTAGAGATGGATGAACTATCTAAACAAGGTGAGACGATCACTAGTGCACCTAGGGTCTGTGATTATCTCCCCCCAATCTTCGGATGGCGGTTCAAGCTCAACTTTCAAATTCAACTCTGCCTCCCAGGTCACGATCAATTGTTTCGCCATCGTCGGGGTCCCTTCACAGTATGTCTGAACCTTGGCCTGAAGAATTTCAGAGTTCATTTTCCAATCCCTCTATTGCGCAGTCTGACCGGAAGACGAACCAACTTCTTTACCTTTTCCTTCCTGGTGTTTGCGACCCCTTTTGCCTCGGCCCGAGGCTCCATCGCGAGGCTGACACTTCACCATATCTGCCAAGGTCGGGCCCCCTTTCTTCACCCTTCTCCCACCTTCCCACGCTCGTAAACCAACCCACTATACAGAGGCAGGAAGTGGATATAGTGTATGCGGCCCTAGAATATGATTTGTAGAGAGAACCACCTGAAACACAAGCATTAACTCAATGTATGACTAGAAAGACAAATGAAATGTCGAACGAGGTTGCATCCCTTCAGAATTCCACCACTTGAACCAGCAAGCATACATAAATAGTAACCCTCAGGGAATGGGAGGTACCACCAGAATAAAAATGTTGTCCCTCATGCACCTGTGAGTCCTAAGTCCATAGACTCGACCCTGATCATTTACCAAAACCCTTACTCTCCACAGTGCTTGCCCAAACAATTCAAGCTTAAAACGGGGAGCCCAATTATCAACACGCAGTTGGAAACATCATGAGAAATAATTGGGAACCAGTAAACATTCCCATGTGAGAAAGAATGTTTCTAAAAAATATAGAAATCAACATTACATAGTCGAGATTGTCAATATTGACAGTCACAAAAATTGCTAGTTTAACAAGTGTTTCCCTTCCTCTCTGGACACGAGGCTTATCACGAGTAGTAGCCCCCAACCCAGGATATAGAGATAACATTATAACATACCATACTTTATACGCCAACCTCGAACAGAGACATGCAGCAGCTAGGTATACCGCTTGCATTCTCGACACCGAAAACCTATAAACATCAAACTTAGGTTCCCTAAGAAGCTGAGGACCCAATTTTATATGTCAGATAGATGGTATTAACTCCACCTCCACTCCCACCACCTGTAGGCACCGAGGGTTACCAACCTTCACGTCGTGGATCTGCCATGATCTGCGACGCTTCATGTTATCATAGTGAATAAGTGTGTGAGGGCGTGGGGGATACCACCCACCGTCCCAAACCAATAAAGGTTTTGTCATATCAATCAAACCCAAATGAGCCTCCAATTGTTTCACACCCCACTCGAGGAGATACATCAAAACACAATTAGAATGATTTGTTATGTTGTAATTAAAATTTAAATGAATTATTTTAATTCATCTTTTATGCAATTTGGAAACCTCTGCACAAAATTCATTTTAATAAAATTAATATTTAAAAAATAATAATATTTAATAATAATTGTTTTTTTGTTTTCTAATTATAAACGTTAGTAACTTTGATTCCCACTTTAATTCTTCTTTATTGTCAAAGTTTATGGACTTCATTTCCCACTTTCCCAATTGCTTATCTTTTTTTCATAAGCTACTTATGACTTCTAAATCTATAAATTTATGAAACTCATAATTGGATAGTGAAGATGTAGTGAGATTATGACAATGTAATTTATTAACAAAGGATCTGGATTGGTATCATTTTTTAACTGAATTTAAATTTGATCTTCCATTTTTATTTTTGTTATAAATTAAATATAAGTTACCAAAATTATCTCAAAATTTATACAATTATATATAAAATAAAGCTTTGATGTTGATTTGTTCTAAATGGAATGTTATTAGTCCCTACCAAAGGTAAGACATTACTCCTCTCTTCGAGATTAATGAAGACCTCTTCTGAGAGATAAATTTTGTTAAGGGTTTTTCTAATATGGTTAAAGTGTTTTCCTTTTTAATATAACTAAATCAATGCATATTTTTTTAATTATTCTAGTAATTTATAAATTTAATATATGAATTACTATTTGTTTGATTATGAAAACCAAAATACAAAATTTTCAATTCAATAATATTATCAATGTTTCTTTGCACCATTTGGAGCAATTGCTAATTATATCAAGATCAGAGTTTGCTAAAATTGTTCACAACGTTCACACTTGTCAATGAGATATTGTTAATTTGTGAAAATATTGATTGGCTCATAATAATAAAAAATATCATCTCAATTTATATATCTCAAACTCATTTATGCACAGATTTCTTTTCCTCCAATTTACACATGTAATCCACATGTAGTTATATTCCATACAAATTACTTCCAAAATTAGGAATTATAAAATTTGGTTTGGTTCAAATAAATCAACGCGCCAAAAATTTGAGATATTGCCATATTCAACATATTTCACACAAGAAAATATTTACATGACAGTTTATTGTTCATGAGTAATGCCCAATCACCACTCAAAATATATACAACTCTCCCAAACAATTAATCTTTAGTTACTAGTTAAGTCACAAAGTGATAATTTCTTCAAATTCCTAATAAGATTGAAATGAGATGCAACACTATAATATTTAGATAATTTTTTTTAGGCATTTAAAAGATTTCATTTTAAAAAAATTCTCATAATTAAAAGCTTCATATACATAATTAGTTAACTCGTGAAGAATCTACTAAAATATTAAGAAAAACTACAAAATCAAAATATTTGCTAGAAACAAAACATAAGGCAAGAAGAGTAGAAAGAAAACATAAGACAAGAAGAGTAACTGGATAAAAATAAAATAAACATCAAATTATTTTTGAAATTATGAATCAATAAAATATCCACAAATAATCTTAAAACAAGAATACGTCTTCCAAGAAAAAAAAGTATAGGATATTTTCCTGTAATTATAGCTCAATTTTTTTTATTATGAAATTAAAAACCAAGAATATAAGAAGTGTGTGCTCATTATTCTTATTTGAAAGTAGTTACACATTCAATATAACCCACAATTTATTTGAAATACATTTATTTTATTATTTATAAGATTTGACCATTTAACATCTTTCCAAAAATAAAAATTATCAAAAACTTATTACCGAGAGATCTACAAATGTCAATTATTTCAAAAAGTGTGCATGACAAATACAAATAGTATGACAAAAATAATATAATTCTACCATTTTTGTCAGACTAGATTAGATAACCTTTAACATAAAAGAACTTTCTTGTATCAAATATGAGTTTATTGAAAGCAGAAAAGCTAATTTAATACCAAGATTAAAAAAAGAAAACGAGGTTGATCAACTTAGCTAAACTAATCACAAACAAAAATATAGAAAGAAAAATATAATTAATATTATTACATTTGTTGGTTGGTAACAAGTTGAGAAAATCTTTAAAGGAAGAGCTATTCATCTACATGACTCCAAAATCGAGAAAGGATCAAAAGACAAATATTACTGATGTAGTCTGAACGAAAGATGAACATAATTCGAACACTCAAACTTTTGCTAAGTATGTTGGAATGTTAATTCCAACTGCTGTGCAGAATCGGCGATTAATTACTTCACGGCAATACTCAAATCAGATGCAGGCAGTAGCGACAATGACAAGGGACATCGCCAATGAGCGATTGCCGATAGGCGTATCGGCGAAGTAGGCATATCGGCAAAATCGGCGGATGGAGCATTGAAGGTTTCGGTGGTTGCATTGCGATATCGCATCGGCACTTTCAAAAGGTGGCAGGCACTTCGCACACTTATGGTTGCGATCCGATAACCGGACCCGACAGTTACATAACGATCTGCTGCATAACATTTCAGTTCCGCAAGCGTCCATCTTTCATGTGTTTTACAATGTTTTCAAGCTTAAGTGAAAATACATCGCTTCGGCGGGTCATAAGTTGGCACTTCGCTATGCAATGGTGCGATTATGATAAGCCTCACATTAAATGCCGATAGGATATTTTCTAAGATATTTTCAGCTAAGTAATCAATGTAATTTATTGCGGTTGGTGAATGTAGGTAGGATATTTTTTCTATCTTATCGTTTAAATTTAGATATGTTTTTAATATATATATGTATGTAATGAACAACAGTTCAGTTGAGAATGTTGTTAAAAAGAATCTGAGAGTTTCACTCTTGTTTTTTCCTGAAACGCACAACAGTGCTCAGATAGTGAAATCAGATTCTGGAACTGAATCGTTCCTGTTGTAATCCCTCTGAAGAGGAAGACTATTCTGTAACAGTTTTATTTTCTGTTGTTTTCTAATAAAGATCCTGTAGTAGAAACAAAGTGTTGCTTTCTGTGCTATTTTTTTTGTGTTTGAAAAAAAACAGAAATTTCAACATGGTATCAGAGCTAGTCTAGGCAATCAGTGAGTCAAAAACAGAGTTTGTTTTTCATTGTAGGAGCTGTAAGAAGCTTATCAAACAAAGAAAGTTTTTTTTGCTTTTTATTATACAGACAGTATCTCTTCTTTATTTATACAGGTTAAGATGGCAGATGTTGGAACTGGTTTGACAAATCCCCAACTGCCACAGTTTAATGGGAAAAATTATAGTTATTGGTCCATAACAATGAAAGCATTGTTTGCTTCACAAGGACTATGGGAGCTGGTTGAAACTGGCTATGTTGAACCTGCAGATGCAACAACACTGGCTGCTTTGAAAGTAGCAGAAACAGACTAGTTGAAGGGCGACAGAAAGAAGGATGCCAAAGCCCTCTTTTTCCTCTTCCAATCAGTACATGGAAGTGTTTTTCCGCGGATTGTAGCAGCAACAAAATCTAAGGAGGCATGGGATATTCTCAAGACTGCCTATCAAGGCATGGAGAAGGTGAAGACTGCAAAGTTGCAGATGTTGAGAAGAGACTTTGAAAATCTCAGCATGAAAGAATCTGATACAATAGATTCATTCTTCACTCAGGTTATTGGCTTGATAACCCAGATAAGATCTCATGGTGAGATTCTTGAAGAAAGAAGGATTGTAGAGAAAATCTTGAGAATTTTACCCTCAAGGTTTGAATCTATTGTGGTAGCAATAGAAGAAACTAAAGATCTCTCACAGTTCATGGTAGATGAGCTGAGTGCTTCTCTTTTGTCTCATGAACACAGACTGAGTAGAGGAACAAATTCCTCTTTTGAGCAAGCATTCAAGACTCATATGTCTTTTGGCCAAGGAAGAGGTCGAGGCAGAGCAAATAACAGAGGTCGTGGAAGAAGCCAAAACAGAGGCAGAAATTATCCTGCTAGCACAAGCAGAAGGAGCTACAATCAAAACCAAGCTGAAGGTTCAAGCAAACATCAAGCTCATGGACAAAGGTATGACAAATCCCAAGTCCAATGTCATTATTGTAAGAAATATGGGCACTATGCCAATGAATGTAGGAAAAAGCAAAGTGACATGAATAATAGGCAGAATGCTAATTTTGCAAATGAAGAAGATAAGAACCCAAAAAACGTGCTATTAACATGTCACATTGCACAAGACAAACAAGAAGATTTTTGGTTCTTAGACTCAGGTTGTAGTAATCACATGACTGGAAATATCGCAATGTTTGCCAATCTGGATGAAAATGTGAAATCTAAGGTAACAACAGGGACTGATGACAAGATATCTGTCAAGGGTAAGGGCAGAGTCAGTATTCAAGCAAAAAATGGAGAACAGATGATTGTGCTAGAGGTATACTATGTACCTAGTCTGAAATGTAATCTTTTGAGCATTGGACAGCTCATAAACAAAGGTTACAACGTGTTCTTCAAAGATGATACGTGTAAAATCAGAGACATACCTCCAAGTAAGAAAATCATTGCACAGGTGCAGATGACCAACAATAGAATGTTTCCTCTCAAACTCATAGCAGATTTGAAGGAAGGAAGAACTATTGCAGCTGTAACACAAGAAGTCTTTTAGGAACAAGTGAAAGATATGAATTGGTTGTGGCATTTGAGATTTGGACATCTCAATTTCGGAGGCCTTAATCTGTTGCACAAAAGGGAATGGTAAACGGATTGCCGTTGATTGAGAAACCGGACAGCCTTTATGAAGGTTGCATCTTGGGCAAGCAACACAAAGAAAGCTTTCCAACAGGAAAGAGCATAAGGGCAAAAGCACCATTGGAAATAGTTCACTCTGATGTGTGTGGACCGATGAAAATACCATCATTTGCCGGAAATAAATATGTTTTAACTTTCATTGATGATTACACCAGAAAGACATGGGTGTATATGCTAAAACAGAAGAGTGAAGTGTTTGAGAAATTCCGTCACTTCAAAACTCTTGTTGAGAAGCAGTGTGGGCATTATATCAAAGTGCTCAGAACAGATAGAGGAGGAGAGTACATCTCCAAAGACTTTCTGCATTTTTGCAGAGAGAATGGCATACAAAAGCAGTTCATCGTGAGGTATACACCTCAACAAAACGGTGTTGCCGAAAGGAAGAATAGGACCATTCTTGATATGGTCAGAAGTATGCTAAAGGAAAAGCACTTGCCGCATGAGTATTGGGCAGAAGCTGTCACTTGCGCAGTTTACATCTTGAATAGATGCCCAACTAAAGCTGTCATGAACAAAGTACCAGAAGAAGCATGGAGTGGTCAAAAGCAAGTTGTCACTCACATGAGAGTATTCGGTTGTGTGGCATATGCACATGTACCGGATCAGCTAAGAAAGAAGCTTGACAGTAGGGGGGAGAAGTGTGTCTTTATTGGCTATTGTGATGAGTCAAAAGCATACAAACTCTATAATCCATCCACCAAGAAATTGATAGTAAGCAGAGATGTGCAGTTCATTGAAGATGAAGCTTGGGATGGAAGCTTAGAAAAGATAGTGAATGTGAAGACAATTGTGTCTCATGAAGAAGAAGAGGAAGGGACAACAGCAAATAATCCTTCTTTGGTGGGTCCTCCTCCACCACAGCAAGTACAACAAACCACACCACAAGCTGGAATTCGAACAGCGTTGAGAAGTCAAGGAAGTGCTTCTTCAAGCACACCCCAGGGATCAGAAATACCCTCAAGTTTGGATAGAAATCCAAACACACCAAGAAGACCAAGATTCAGAAATCTGAATGAGATTTATGAACAAGGAGAGGTAAGTAACAATACCGGTCTGAAATCATTATTCGCTTTATATTGTCATGTTGATGACCCATTCCATTTTGAAGATGCTGTAAATGAAGAGAAATGGATTGAAGCAATGAATGAAGAAATTGGTGCAATTAAAAAAAATAAAACATGGGAGTTAGTGGACCTCCCTGAAGGAAAAAATGCCATTGGAGTTAAGTGGGTCTATAAGACCAAAAGCAATGCTGAAGGCAAGATTGACAGGCACAAAGCAAGACTTGTTGTGAAAGGCTACAAGCAGCAACAAGGCAAAGACTATGATGAAACCTTTGCACCAGTAGCAAGGATGGAAACAGTTAGAACAGTGTTGTCTATTGCAGCACAACACAAATGGAAGATTTATCAGATGGATGTTAAATCTGCATTCCTGAATGGAGTGTTAAAAGAAGAGGTTTATGTTGAACAACCTCCAGGCTATGAAGTTGAAGGCCAAGAGCATAAAGTCTGCAAACTGAAGAAGGCTCTTTATGGGCTGAAGCAAGCTCCAAGAGCATGGTACAGCAGAATAGATGCTTATCTGATTGACAATGGGTTTGATAAGTGTGATGGTGAACCCACACTCTACATAAAGGATAATGACGGTAAGATTCTTATTGTTGTTTTATATGTAGATGATTTAATTTTTACTAGCAATGATGCTTCTCTCATTGCTGATTTTAAAGCAGTCATGAAGAGTGAATTTGAAATGACTGACTTGGGCTTCTTAAGATATTTTCTTGGAATTGAAGTAGACCAAAGTGAAAATGGTGTTTTCATTTCTCAAGTTAAATATGTAGAAACAGTGTTGAAGAGATTTAATATGCAGAACAAAAAGGCAGCTGTGACTCCAACTGTAATGGGGTTGAAATTGACCAAAGAAGACAGCAGCAAAAATTTTGATCCAAAACTGTACAAGAGCATAGTTGGCAGCCTTATGTACTTAACAGCAACTAGGCCAGACATTATGCACGCTGTGAGTTTAATTTTCAGATTTATGGAAAGACCGAAAGAGACTCATTGGCAGGCAGCCAAGAGGATTCTAAGATATGTAAATGGAACGAAGGGGTTTGGTATTTTATACTCCTCTTCTGAAAGTTTCATGTTGACAGGTTACACTGACAGTGATTGGGCTGGAAGTGTTGATGATAGGAAAAGCACATCGGGATATGTGTTTCATATGGGATCGGGAGCCATCTCATGGGCTTCCAAAAAGCAACCAGTTGTGTCTTTGTCAACAGCAGAGGCAGAATATGTGGCAGCAACAGCAGCAGCATGCCAAGCAGTGTGGCTGAGAAGAGTTCTCAGAGATTTGTGTCATGAACAGGAAAAGGGCACAACCATTTACTGTGACAATAGCTCAGCAATAGCATTGTCTAAAAATTCTGTCTTTCATAAAAGGACAAAGCACATAGACACCAAATTTCACTTCATACGTGAATTGGTTAACAATGGTGATACTGTTTTGCAACACTGCAGCACAGAGGATCAGTTAGCTGACATCTTCACAAAACCATTGGGAAATAAATGTCTTGATCATTTTAGGAAATGTCTGGGTATAATTGAACGTCCAGCAGTTGAAATTAAAGGGGAGTGTTGGAATGTTAATTCCAACTGCCGTGCAGAATCAGTGATTAATTACTTCACGGCAATACTCAAATCGGATGCAGGCAGCAGCGATAGCGACAGCGACAAGGGACATCGCCGATGAGCGATCGCCGATAGGCGTATTGGCGAAGTAGGCATATCGGCAAAATCGGCGGATGGAGCATCGGAGGTTTTGGTGGTTGCATTGTGATATCGCATCGGCACTTTCAAAAGGTGGCAGGCACTTCGCACACTTATGGTTGCGATCCGATAACCGGACCCGACAGTTACATAACGATCTGCTGCATAATATTTCAGTTCCGCAAGCGTCCATCTTTCATGTGTTTTACAATGTTTTCAAGCTTAAGTGAAAATACATCGCTTCGATGGATATCGCTTCGGCGGGTCATAAGTTGGCACTTCGCTATGCAATGGTGCGATTATGATAAGCCTCACATTAAATGCCGATAGGATATTTTCTAAGATATTTTCAGCTAAGTAATCAATGTAATTTATTGCGGTTGGTGAATGTAGGTAGGATATTTTTTCTATCTTATCGTTTAAATTTAGATATGTTTTTAATATATATATATATGTAATGAACAACAGTTCAGTTCAGAATGTTGTTAAAAATAATCTGAGATTTTCACTCTTGTTTTTTCCTGAAATGCACAGCAGTGCTCAGATAGTGAAATCAGATTCTGGAACTAAATAGTTCCTGTTGTAATCTCTCTGAAGAGGAAGACTATTCTGTAACAGTTTTATTTTCTGTTGTTTTCTAATAAAGATCCTGTAGTAGAAACAAAGTGTTGTTTTCTGTGCTATTTTTTTTGTGTTTGATAAAAAACAAAAATTTCAACAAAGTATATGATAACAAAATTTAACAAAAATCCAATTAAGGAAGAACTTTCCAATCATAATATAATTGGGAATATAATGGGGAGAGAGATATCTAATTGTACATGTTGAAAATTTTATAGACTAGTGCTCCCCATGTTTTTTTTACATGAACTAATCACCTCTCCTAGATCCATATCTTTGCTAACATGAACTATCAGTGAAAAATATAGGAATTTGAATGAGCATGAACAATTTTATGTAACCCGTGATTTTGAAATTCTACACTAAATATGTAGAGGCATGAACTATCAATGAAAAATATAGGAATTTGAATGAGCATGAACAATTTTATGTAACCCATGATTTTGAAATTCTACACTAAATATGTAGAGGCATTATCTATTGGCGAGAAAATTTGTTGTGTGAACAAATCATAGTCGGCTAAGGTATCGGTTTGATCATCCTTTCTTTAATTCTAGACTCGAAAATCATGACTCGAAAATTAATTCCTGACTCCAATGCTAAACTTGATCTAAATAAATTTGTGACTCACAAATGGACTCGAAAATCTATCAACAAGGGGTTTTAGGGTCCTCGAGACAGTCCACAGTGGACAGGGATTCACCTCCAGCGACCCGTCTGATAATATGCATCCACAACAATTCAGAAATCTACAAGTACTAATATTAGTCCAGTGGACCGGAATTTACTTCCAGCTTGATAATCTACGTCCACAGCACTTTAGAAATCTACAAGTACTCAGCTCAGTTCAGAGTGGACTGGGATTCGCCTCCAGCCTGATAATTTGCATCCACAACACTTCAAACATCTACCGTTATTCGGCTCAAATACAACTTACGACTCCGAGCATCCAGGTTATCTTTTTCTTTCAACCATGAAACTCATTAATAAAAAACAAAGTATAATGTTTGCATGAAATACAATGTTTAGAGAAATTTGTTGGTCGTCGAAAGTTTCTCCATCAAGATTAACGAAAATCAAACTTTTATATTTAATGTGATGCTTGAGATTATTTATTATTGAAGGAATTATTTTGATCCTGTTCCATTCTTAAAAAATCCTTTACATAAATGATGAATTTTTACAACACCATTATTTTATCACTCAATCCCCTTTTTTGGAGCACACCTTGTTTGATTCTTAACCAAAAAGAACGTTGCACGACTACCACAGATTTTGGCTTTTCCATGTGCCAGTTGGCCTTATACTTCTCCCCTTAATCACCTGCTCGTTGGCCTTATACTTCTTTCCTTAATCACCTGTTCGTTTTGCAAGTCACCAACAACCTTATGATACTCTGCAAGTGTCATAACCTTGGCAATTCCTTACTGGACTATAATGTGGTAGTTGGGAGTCGAGACCAAGGGCTCGAGGAGCAATAGAAACCCTGGATAATCCTTCTCCCTCGGTACACACTTAAAATATGCATTGAATGCACCCCTGTAATTATCTGTTTAACTGGGATGGTGTGAGTCCTGACCTTGGCGGAACAACTCCTCTCAAACTAACCTCTCAGCTTACCTGCACTAACTCTTATTATATGTATTTACATATAAGATGGGTAGGCGAGTAATGGTTCCCACAGTTTGGTTCTTCTTTTGCTGACTTCCGTGGCTTACCTCGACCCTGTTGATCCAGGACCAGAAGCAAAGGTGGAGGTTTGGACAGAGACTAAGTCAATGAAGCACCAGATCGCATTAATCCTTTGCACGATGGTCAACCAGGATCATGTCTTCGGTTGTAACACAAATGAATATACATTAAACTTGATGACACACTACTTTATTGTTAAATGGTAAACACTAACTTTGTCAGAAAAACAACTGCAATATAAAAAAAATACCTGCAATATAGATAAGTATAACTCATATCTCCAGCAATTGAGCATATTTTAAAAATCCATTTATATTTAAAAGCCTCATTATATTAAAAAAATTGTGTGGGATCCATTTATTAATAAGAAACCATAACTACCATTTAAAGGGACACTTGAAAACTAATCACTTCACCTTAAAATAATATTAAGGTAATGCATATTATTTGCACCGTCAAGTAAGAGCAAGGTCACTCCAGAGTATGGGTCTGGGGCTTAGTGGCATTAATAAAGTTTTTGCATGTATTATGTGTTTATGATTTTATTGGGTGAAATGAGATTGAAATTAAAAGTATGTTAGATTGCTATAATTTGATAGGTTTTTTTGTTGGGAGTGTATGTATTTTTAGTGTGATGCGATCGTTTTGTTTTGTTTTTTAAATAAAGTTTTTCATGTATTATGTGTTTATAAGAGATTATGATTTTATTGGGTGAAATGGGATTGAAATTAAAAGTAGGTTAGATTGTTATAATTTTATAGGTTTTTTTGGTTAGCAATGTATGTATTTTTAGTGTGATCCAGTAGTGTTTTTTTTTTAAATTTATTATTAATATTATTATATTTTGTATTTTTTTCAATGTTAAAGGAACTCGTCATTGATTTAGGTATATATTTGTGATATTATTTAATAGGATATTTTGGTTTATTTTGGAGTGGTATTTTTAGTGATGTAATAGCTAGTGTTGTTGTTGTTGTTTTTTTTGTTTTTTGTTTTTTTTTTTTTGAGTTTATTATTAATATCATAAAAATGTTGTTATTATATTTTGTAATTTTTTTTTAATGTTAAAGGAATTAGCATAGCTATGTACTTATATGAGAGATTGATTTTAACATCTATTCTTATGATTCGTAGGTGGGTCAATTTCGGCCTTAGTAGGAAACCATGAGTTAAATAGTGGGGATTTGAACATGAGACCTTGTATTCATATTTACTTTACATTTTCATAGAATCAAATAGTTGGGGATTTGAACATAAAACCTTGTACTCACATTTACTTTACATTTTCATAAATTTTCCATTTGATCAAAACACTTGTATTTATTGTTTATATAATATATTATTAACTATTATTAATTTAATATATTTTTAAATTTTGACATTTTTTTAGTTTCATTGTTTCAAATATCTTAACAAGCATGCACATATTACATCGTTCTCTGACCTATTTGCATTTATTTTGAGTGCATTTCACAATCCACTGGAGTTATGTGTACGAAGTCACTTCATAAGCTTAAGTTATGAGAGGTCATACAACTTATAAAAGCTTGAGGTTAATTATTAATAATTTTCCAAGTCAAGCCAAATATTTGTTTCAGAGTTAGGTGGGGTATATTTTTCATCCAAGATTTGGTCTAAACCACTAAGAACGGGTTTGGTAACTGAATGGGCCATTCCCAACTATGCTCATGTGTTATATAAAGAATAGATCACATATAAAGAATAGATCACAACTTTGTGCATGTGTTATATAAAGAACAGAAGAACAATTAGGTAGAGGGGCGCTTGAATGGTTGGTGCTTTGGCAGTTTATCACTTAGTACCTTACTAGCTTAGTAGCAATGGAGCTTAAGAGATATTTACAACAACCATAAATTTCAAATTGAGAAAGGAAATAACTTTCTCTTTGAGAAGATGAAAAAGACAAGTTGAAATTTTGCATGCATTTTTAGCTTTGATGGTACTTAGATTTGGGGATTTAATTGAGAATGAGTGTAGGAATCATTACATATAACATTAATAATATCAACTACAATAGTTAACCTATGCTCACAATAGTTGACAAGTAGTAATGAGAAGTCTTAAGTGATTTTTTGGATTGAAAAATGTACTCTTTAATTTATGACGATTTAATGTATACATTTAGTTTATTTTAAAAAGTTAATTAATAGAGTGAGGGATATAATTAATGGTATATATATGAAATATTAATATAATATATTAAATTTAAATTTGTATATTTTAAATGTTTTATATTTTGGTTTTTTTAGAATTTTTTTTATTTTTTGAAATTTAATAATTTTGAGAACCAGTATAGGAATTATTACATATAACATTAATAATATCAATTATTTAATAAACCTAATCTATGTTCACAATAGTTAATACGTAGTAATGAGAAGTCTTAAGTGATTTTTTGGATGAAAAATGCACTCTCTAATTTATGTCTATTTAATGTATAAATCTAATTTATTTTAAAAAGTTAATTAGTGGAGTGAAGGATATAATTAATGATATAGATATGAAATATTAATATAATATATTAAGTTTAAATTTGAGTATTAAAAATGTTTTATATTGTATTTTTTTGTTTGTTTTTTTTCATTTGAAATTTAATAATATAATAATTTTTTTAAGATTTTAAATTTTTTATTATTAAAATTATAATTTTTAACATAAAATGAATTTAAGTTTTTGAAATTATTTTGGAAGATTAGATTTTTATAAATTTGTCGATTGTTTTTGTAATTGTAGTGATTTTTAATTATATTTTGGAAAAAAATAATTAGAAAATATACCTAGAAAAATGTCATAAGTTATAACATTTGGATTATGCTTATTAATTCTAACATGTTATAACATATTTAAATTTATTTTTTGAATTATTATTATAATTTTACAATGTTGTATTCTTGTTCTTGGCGAAAAACAATGTGGTTCATCAATCATAAATAATTATAATGATGTCACATAGAGAAAAAGAAGATTGGTCAATTCAATTACACACTCAAGAAAGATGAATGAACTCCATGTTTTATATCTTTACCTAGCCTTTTTATTTTATTTTATTTATTTTATGCATTATGTATTGTAATTATCTAGCCATATATATTATTCAACTTAGGGTTTGTAACCTCAAAATAATATTTTTAGAGTTCAATGAAATGTTAAATTATTTTTATTTATTTATGGAGAGCTATGATTTATTTCTTAAATAGAAAGTAACTTTTTCTTCATAATTATTTTCTATTTATATATAATATCTTTTACGTTACCTGTGTTAATTTTTTGTTGTAAGTTTTATAAATTATTAATTTATTGTAATTGTTTTGTATGTAGGTAAATTATTTCAATATAAATGCCTCCAAAAAGGAAGCGCAATCAACTAGACAAATTTTATGGATATTCTAAAACATCAAAAACTTCTAATGTTAAAGATATTCCATATATACCTGATTTGAATGACGACGCTAATGAAGATATGGATGAAGAGTTTGTTGTTGATCTAGAAATTCTTAGCCATGAAAAGGAAGGACAAGATGATGGATATGGTAGTTCAAGGAGGAAGACCTTCTCAGAAGAAGAATTTCAAGAGGAGTGGATGATAAAACATCCTTGGGTGTATAGTATCAATGTTGAAAATGACAAGACCCATATGAAGTGCAAAATTTGTGAGAAATACAATGCTCAAGGTCCTTGGGGTATTGGAAATGGATGCAATACCATTCAATATGATGTTGTGCCAACTCATGCGAAACATGTTATTCATCAAGTATCAGCTCAAAAATATTTGTATGAAACTGAAAGGTTGGAAAATCCCATTACAAAACACATCGTGGGTATAAGTGAAGCTAATAAGGAAAGGGTCATAACCACCATTAAGTTAGAATATTTTATTGCACAAAAATATATTTCAATTGCTACTTATGAAGATCATTTTCATATTCAAATGCATCTACATACACCTAATATGCCTTCTCGATTGGAGTATTCTTCCTACATAAATAGAAAAGAAGCCACTGAATTTATTCACTTTATATCAGATTACCTTGAAGAGGTGCAAGCTAGAAAAATGTTAGACAATCCATTTTTCTCTCTAATGTTAAATGAAAGTATAGACAATGGTTTGGAACAACACCTTGTTGTGTATTCCACATATCTAGACTTAGAAGCTTTGGGCCTTCCAGGGTCACAATTTATGAAAATGATTATTGTTCCTCATGGAAAATGAAAGACTATATATGACACCGTCATTAATTTAAAGGAATCAAGGCAGTTGAAAAATGACAAACTAATAGCAGTTTCGGCTGATGGTGCATCATCTATGGTTGGATGTGAAAATGGATTTGTCACATTGCTAAAGAATGATCTACCAAATCTTATTGGTACTCATTGCATTGCACATCGTGGAGAACTTGCAACATCAAATGCTTCAAAGAAGATACCAGTGTTTTTGTATGTTGAGAAAACCGCAAACAAAGTTACTCATGGGTTGGAAATTCTACAAAGAGAAATAATGAACTCATTGCTTTATTAGAGATAATGGAATGAGAATCCTTGCAGGTTCTACAAATCGATGGGATTAGATGGCTCTCTAGGAGTCAAGTGGTGGAAAGACTAGTTACATTGATGCATGCTATTTTGCATTTATGAAAGAAAGAAGGAAAAAATTCATGGTATCATAAGGCAAGGATTTTTTCAATTCAAATTTGTTTGAATATGCTTGCTAATGTTTTGAAGGAGTTGAATAATCTAAACAAAAAATTTAAAGAAGATAATGTGGATGTCACATCACCTGGAATAGCTATTGACCTTGCATTAAATACTCTTAAAAAATATTTCTGTAGACCAAATTCTTTTGCAGAAGGTGTTGTGCATCTTACTAAATTTTTGAAAGACTCTAAAGACGGTTTCCTTGAAAATTTTGACAAAGAGGGGACTACTCATAGACATGATTTGTTGTGTATTCCAATCCATGATGAACAATAGTCACAACCAATCAAAGCTTGAATTGATGGCTCCCTCGAGAGTTTCATACAACTTACAAGAAATTATGTCCATGCATTGATTTAGAGTTTCAATTCAAGATTTCCATATATTCATCCTTTTAACGCAGCAAGGTTGTTTAGTCCTTGTCATTATATTTCAAATCTTTATGTGAGAGAAAATAATGCAAAGCGTTGGCTTCAAATAAATTTTTCACATTTGCAGCATAAAACATGTAATGAAGGTGAAAATGTACCAGTGTTTGATATTGCGGCCTGTAAAAGAGAATTATATCATTTTATCGATGTTGTTTATTTGAATGGAGAAAGATTCCCAATGAAAGATGCATGGAATTTATTTGCTCGAATAGAAGATTGGCGCCCCAGGTATCTGAATATGCTAAAATTATGGCAAGCAGTGCTTGTCATACGAGCGAGCAATGTTGCATGTGAATGAGGGTTCTCTGAACAAAATATGATCAAAGATATAAGAAGAGCAAAACTATCAATTAACACACTTGATGCATTGATGTGCATATCATTAATAGGTCCTAACACAATAGATGTGGAATGGGAACGAGCTTATGAGATTCTGCAAGGTGTAAAGGAAAGAAGACTTTTTGATATGTGAGAATTATTAAGTTACATGTTCTTTACATTGCACACAAGTTATTTACACATAATTTTTTTACTTTTGTTGTCCTCTACTATATTTATATTTATGATATGGAATTTTAATGTTCTTTCTATATTGATGGAATGTGGAATACAGGCATTAATAGTTACATGGATTATGGCCGTTATAAGAATGAATTGAAGATATCATTTGAAAGATTCTTCATGTGTTGTTGTTATAGGTTGATGGCACATGAAAAATGCCATCAAGGTTGAAAAATGGCCACATCTTACCAACCTTTTGAAAAATGTAGTAAAAGATGTGATGTGTTTAGATTGGATCATTTTGCTACTATGACATAGCTTCTCTCCCTTTATGCTTCTCAAGATGCATTTAAATACGAGGAGATTCTTTTGCACATATATCCAATCCCCCTCTTTGTTTGGCTTTAATGCATAGCTTCCATGCAACTTGAGGCATTTCGTTGCTTTCATTATCATTGGAGCAATGGAATTTAGAAACTTGTAAGTTGTGACATTAGTTTGGTGTAGCTGGATTTTGGAGTAAACCATCATTTTGAATACTATGTATATGTATCAATTAATAGTTTGTTGTCAAATGCATTCCTCTTATTGGATGGATCTGAAAAATAGATGTTGGTGGTATGTTCTTGTGCCCTTTTAGGGTGCCATATATTTCTATTTTGTATCAAACCTTATATTAGATAATGTCAGAAATTATCTCTGAATTTGCATGGAACTTAGTCTTATTGGGCATCTAAATATTCAGGTGGCATAATATAGATTGTTGTTTTTAAATGATACTTTAAAGATATGCAATGGATAACCATCAAGTACTTTACCTAGGACTAATTATATACTTTCAATAAGCAAAATAAACATGTTTCAAATGTTCAACACCTTTTATTGAAACCTCCACAATTATAGTTGTCAAAGTATTATAATTTAAATATATTTAGCTTTTCATCGATATGTCTACAAGTTAGATTAAAGGGTATAGTCTCTAAATAATACACCAAGGTGAAAATTATTTTTCAATTTTCAATGAAATGTCATTTTAGAGTGAGTTTGTTATGATTTTATTTTATGTTACTTTCATACACATTGACTTTATATATATATATATATATATATATATATAGAGAGAGAGAGAGAGAGAGAGAGAGAGAGATTTAGTTTTTTAATAGGCTTAGTTGTTTATATATATTATATCAATTTTACTAAATTTTGGTGATAAATAAAAGGAAGGATTTGATGAGAGTATGCTTTTATCACATTTAATACTTATAAGTGTTTTCTTTCCTACAAAGTACTAATGGAGAAAATCATAATATAATCTTATAACATGATGTTAAAAGATCCACCATAACCATTTATTATAAGTTTAATCTTTATATTTTTAAAAGGCTCAAATAATATGCATTAAATCTTGTTAATATTAAAGTATATCCCATGATCCAAAACATGCTATAATAAATATGGTAAAATGTATATTCTATCTTTAGATATAATAATATATATTAAAATATGTAAATCATAATATAAAGAACATTAATTAATTTATTTTTAAGTTTTTATTTGATAGTATTATGGTCATTTATGTGTTATTGTCATTTTGTTTTGTTCCTTATGATAAATATGTGACAATTTTTAACATGATTATGTTAGCGAAAGATAATTTTTTCAGAAAAAGGGAAATCCAAATTCCAACCTGGGGGAGAGCAACTACACAAAATATCTTGACCATGAATGATACATTCGCTTGACCATGAATGATACATTCGCTGTGAATCTGTTATCGGAGAGAATACGGCGTGCAGCCAAGAGACCCCGTGGAAGAATCCGGCTTCATGAGGTGGTGGGCCCACATGTCCAACACTTTGCGCTTTTGACTTCGGCCGAGCATTCACAGCAGGGTGCCCATTGAGAGTTGTCTCAGAACACGATGGTTTCTAGATTGAGGGTTCATGCTATGGTTCATCAGGTTCTCCAGCCGCACTTTTTTGAGCTGCAAGGATGTCTTAGGAATACGCCTCCTGAACTTGATTTCTGATAGATCACGGAATTACAATAATTTCTATTGTAATTTGTAACTATATTGCCCATCATTGTTCATGAGTGGCTGTGGTATCTGAAAAGGCAGGGTAGCTGGGAGGAAACGCTAACCAACACGCGGTGCAAGGATGGGGTAAGCGCCTATGTAGAGGCGATTTGCAATCTGAAGTGGTAAATGATCGCTAATCGGGGTAATCACCGGTCATATGCTTGTAATTTTACAAGGTAACTGCAAGTAGATGCCCAATAGCCCCGTTAATCACCACGAATCAGTTTCAACGATGACAAACGTTAGGATTAATAAATGCAAGCGCTTTAAGTCAATAAATTACAGCCCTCCATTCCCGCGCAGCAGCGAAGAATATACCGATATCAAACAATTTTCACCAGCCAAAAAATATTTTATGATGGAAAATGTGTTCGCATCCCCTCTCCAACTAGGAGGATTCAGGCTAGTGCGATATTCGTTAAATGCTACTCCAAAAAAAATACAATACAGTTATGTTATGACCATTAGAGATTAGAAAATTGATTGGACCCATATTCAATTAAAAAGCCGCTAAAGGTGTGTAACAATCCCAGCGTTCTCTATGATATACCTCTCCTGTGATGTTATTCCAACACTTAAATAAGCTCCTTCAAAAGCATCTAATTTCTGATAAGCTCCTTTGATACGGTCAGTGATGCGTTCGATTAGGGATTGAATAATTTTTTTGAAAGACTCCATAAAATATTTTACTTTACCATTTTGACAAAACGCATAAAAACCTAGGCGAAAACATTTTGTAAAAGTACAGAAATCTTTAAACATCTCAAATCTAGATATTCAGATGAAGAAAAAATTAAGGTTGCGTCAGCCATCAACGCAAAATTAGTCTTTTGAGATTAAAATTTTGAGTTGGTTAAAGTTAGAGAGTTAGTTAAGTTTAGAGGGGTTCTATATAGTGTAAATGTGTAGGTGTAATGTAAATATGTAAACAATCTTAAATTTGTTCAATTAAATGTTGGCCTAATTAATAATAAAAAAAATATATATATAAATAGTAAGAATGAGTGTAAACATTTAAATGTTGGATCAATAAATAATAAAAAGTTAAAAGTAATAAAAATAATGAAACCTAATTTGTTATATTTTAGTTTCATTTTTATTAATAAAGTTAAACAATTTTTAGATAAAAGAAAATCATAATGTACATATCAGGTTACAAAATATAACGTATAAGTAGTACTTATAAATTAGGATGCATTTTACCTTATAAATTAAAATAATGATTCAATAACCATATTTAATATTTAATTAATAATAAGAGAAAAACATAATGTTTATAATAAACTTACAATATGACAAGATTCTTAACCATATTCACTCCCACTTTAACATTCTTAACCATATTCACTCCCACTTTAACATGATATTATTAACTTGTGAATAGACTTTGTTACAATACCATGAGACAATATCATGGCTTATCAATACCACATGCGACAAAAATCATAATTTATTTTGCAATCAAAATATGTTATAGTAATATGACAACATTTTTAACCATGAATACTTACCCCATTTTACCGTGCATATAATTAACGTGCAAATAGGCTTTGTTACAATACCATGTCTTATCAATACCACATGCCCACAAACCATAACTTATTTCAAAAACAAAATATTTTATAAATATTTTATTTTAATTTAATTTTATAGCATATTTTTAACAAAATTTAAAAGAAAGAAGGTTATAATTAATTTTGGGATATATCTAAACCCTTTATCTTCACTACTACTAAAAATATTCCCATAGTTCATTCTGAAAACATAGATCCATCTTAACTAATGATCTAAGCGAGAGGATTTTCTAGATGAACATTATGAATCACCGAAGTTTGCATTCTGAGAGCATAGATTCACAAACAAAGACTAAAAATAGGACAGTTTTTCATTATTGTATTTTCTTTGACATGTTTGATCCAAAATATACAACCAATTGAGTTTTTTTTATATACTTTCTTAAACACAATACAATGGGATCAAATTTAAGAGGGAAAGAGCGGGGGATAGTGACATTGTTGGAGAGAGAGAGAGAGAGAGAGAGAGTGATGGTGAGAGAGAGGGGGAAGGAGGTAGGAGAGAGTAGGGGAGAGATATGAAGCTGGAGGGGGAGGGAGAGGTAGGAAAGAACAAAGACATAAAGAGATAGAGGTGGAGAGAGAGAGTGAGTGAGTAAAAAGGGATATATGGAGAGAGAGGGAGGAGAGGAGGGAAGAGAGAGAAGAGGAGAGGAAAGAGACAGAGAGAGAAGGGGAAGAGAGAAAGAGAGAGACACAGATGGAAGGGAGAGAGAGAAGGAGAGAGGGAGGGAGATAGTGACAGAGGTGGAGGGTAGAGAGAGAGAGAGTGATGAGAGGGAGAGAGAAAAAGGGAGGTGGGAGAGAAAGGGATAGAGATGACTCAAGGGAGAGAAGGCAATAAAGAGGGAGTTAAAAGGGAGAGATGGAGAGAGAGTGAGGTAGAGAGGAGAGTGGAGGAAAGAGATAGATAAGGAGAGAGGGAGGGAGATAAAGGGAAGACAGGGAGAGGGAGAGACAAAGATATACAGATATGGAGAGAGTGTGTGTATGTTTTGGGGGTGAGATAGAAAGACAAAGAAGGATATATAGAGATATATAGTTGGAGGCAGGGGCGAGCGGGTGCGGTGGAAGAAGATAGAGATAGAGGAAGGGAGGAAGGAAGATAGATAGATATGGAGAGAGGGAGAGAGAGAGTGTGTGTGTTTAGGGAGGTGAGATAGAAAGATAAAGAATAAATGGTGATAGATCTAGATGTAGATGGTGGGGGGAAGAGAGGGGAAAAGAGAGAGACATAGAGAAGGAGGGATACGCGGACAAAAAGAGAGAGAGAGATGGGGTAGGGAAGATAGAGAGAGATTGGGGAGAGAGAGAAGGAGAGAGGGACGGAGATAGACACAGAGATGAAGGAAGAGAGGGGGAACAAGAAAGAAACGCATAGATATAAATATAGATATTAAATAGTATTATATAACTAGCATAGATCCATCTTAGCCCCCGATCTATCATGCACCCAGAGGGATCAAAGCTCTCAATCCTTCCTTAGTTTTGAATATAAAAAATGGTTAATATGGATCTAAGCTAATCGCTGGTTGGAAAAAGTTAAATACCCTTCACTAGATTCAATGTAAAAATCAAGTTTTATGTGATCAATCGAAAAACAAAATTTTATGTGATCAACAAAAAAACTGCAACTCATATATTTTATGTGAATTATGTATTTAAACTTCTCTACCTTTCCAACAAAACAACAATTTCAAAACTATTCCAACTCAAAGGAAATGGAAACAAACCATCATTCTCGTTCTCAACTTTCCCTATGTTTTTGAAAGTATAAACATTTCAAAGTTTCTTCTAAATACATATACATTACAATCGTTTCTGGATGACCCTCACACGTCACATGGTCGGGTTCCAAAAGTGATAGAACATGGTTCCACAGCTTCCAAATTCTTCTTTACATGGTAATTAAAAAAGAATTTTAAATTACTGGATATCCATTCAATGCCAAATATCATCCTCCCAGAGTGACCCGCAGAAAACCTCCGTCTCAGCATAGCCATTCATATCATCTACATACATGAAATCTCCATAGATATGGTTCTGCAGGATTCCATGTTCAACGGGAGTAAAATGGTCTAAGAAGAAACCCACATCTCCGCAAGCATCATCGCAATACCGGAAGTTTCCTATATCAACCGTCACTAAGCTCGTTCCAGAGTCACCTTCAGCACTTAATTCGCCCATCTGTTCAGTACTGATGTTTTCATAGGTGGGCTTGATATTATTATCTATTTGCGCCTTCAACCCAATTTCATCTTCCAGATAATCTATAACCACGTTGAGCTTTATCTCGCCCTCGACATTATTCACAATAGTATTGGTATCTTCTTGATTCTTGTTGATGTTATCCGCACTATTGATCTTGTCGAGCACGGGTATGAGATTACAGTCGCATCTGGCGAAGGCAATCCACTATTCATATATTCATCTCTCCTTCGCTTTCTCTGAGAAATTTGAGAGTGTGGCCATCTCTGAGAACAAATGATGTGAATAAAGCGTAGCAGATATAGCAACAGAGAGTATTAGCATTCCTGTTAATGCAAAGAATGGAGTTATTAATATTTTCAACTACACAACACTCATTGTCACCACACAACTCTTTTATGATATAAAGATAACTGGCAGAGTATAGACCACAAGAAATGGAGACTTGTCAAGAAACGTGTTGCGTTTAATAAAGGGCAATGAGAGGACTCAAACTGACTACATTGGGATGCATTCTTATCCGACCACTTCCAACCCGACGCATCAGCCACCGCTCTTGATCTGCTGATTCAGCTTGACAACGCTGAGTACCGTCGACATATTTCATTTGGCATTAAGGACTCAAAATTCAGTGTCTTTTGCAATGAATTCAATCCATTGTTTTTTGAAGTGGTAATATCGGTTAATATAAGAAATTTGTTTCAGAGATAAGGTTCAAAAAATATGGAATTGAGGCAGTGTTTGAATTTTTTTTATGGTGGAAAAAGATTTAGTATTATCTAAAAATTTTAGAGCATTTAAAATTATAAATTTTGACCTTTTTTATTTGAATTTACAAAAATTTATTTCAATTTTTTTTTAAATATAACCAGAATTTCCCTAACTTCCAACTAAAAAACAAAAACATAATCGTTAAAATACGCAACAAAAAAATATCATTTACTTACGTCACACATTTGCTTACGATAAATATGCTTATACCATTTCGAAATTGACGTTGACTTTCACCCTTTTGAGAAGTTGCGTATCCGAAATTGACAACGTGTTTGCAATCACAACTATAACTCACCGACATTTATAACGCTGGTTGTAAGCATGGCCATGTGTATGGATTAATTTGAAATATAGCTTCAAAGCAGACTCCATCTTCGTCTGTGCTTCCAAATTTTCCACGTGGTAAGTGTATTCGCAATGCCTTGCCTGGTCATCACGGCTGCGTAAACCAAGGCTGTGAATTTTGTTGGCACCGGATTCCGCTTCAAATATATGTCAAAATACTTATGTTTCAATCTTTTAATCTTTAATTATAGATTCTAATTAGCGTGGTCCTTTAAATTTGTAAATTTTATGTAAAATTATCAGAAACCTATTAAAAAAAAAATAAAAGCTAGAGTATTTAGAGTAAAAATGTTTTTAATTTTTCTGTAATGCAACCCAATAATGATGGACTATGCTCCCAACACTACTTTACAGCCCAAGTTACTATTATCTATAAATAGGTTAATGGCTATTAAAAGTGTATTATTTTAAAATTGGACGAAATAGGTTAATGCTATTAAAAGTTTATTAGTCTTTTTGTGGTGTTTTTGTAATTTTAATTAAAGTTTCGGAAAAATGTTCAATGTTTCTATTTTACTTAAATTTAAAAATAATTTTATAATTTTTAAGAAATTTTATGTTTTATTTTTTATTTGCTAAGCAAGTATTGATGGGACATAATTTTCTTTGTGGAGGGCGTTTTATTTTCAGTGTTTGTTAATGCGTTGCAATTCATTAAAAAAAACTATTTTGTGAGTGGTTATTTTGTCGATGAGTGCTTTGACACTAACACTCTTATGCCACTACTTTGCCCGTTGATATCAATATTGATGCCATTACAAGTCCTATAAATAGACCTAGGACAAGGTGGCGTTAAACAAATTTCCAATTAAAATATTATTATGTGTCATTGTGTGGAGGAAGCTTCCTCTACACAAAAAGCTATACAAAAAAGCTCATACAGTATGGTCATACAAGTCTCTCTCATAAATTTAATCAGTAATCCATGATCACGAAAGTTACAGAACAAATATGCGAGTAGGTTCATGAAATTTTCGATCTTTTAACAGCCATTGTCAAAGTTTCAGAATCTAACTGGGTTCTAATACATACATACGTTTCGATGAAAATGATGTCAAATTTGCAAGATGATTTTACTTACTTATCCATACTAATTTCGATGAAAATGATGTCAAATTTGCCTGGGACTATTGGCGATCGATCGATCGCTGATCGAGTAGTTTGACCGTTATATTTTTTATTATATTGGCATTTTAACCTAAGTCTAAGCAAAGTTTTGGTGCGGAAAATTATTGGAGTCTTATTACGGGCTTCACGATGTTCGATGCAAAGGACGGCAAGTTGGGTTGTCGTAAGCCGTGATCGCCACGGATCCAAACGCTTGTCATTCAATTCGTGTGTCAGCAATTTAATAGCTGGTACCAGATGGCATGGCTATGGCTCAAGTGTTTTCCGCTTTATATCGCAACTACTGTAACTCTCTCTTCATTCTGAGTATTGTAATATTGTTCCTTTCCGACCTTGCGAAATGCCTATCTGAGACTTCTGAGATTGGTGTTTGTCGTGTTGTAGTTGTTCCGGTATTCAGAATTTGTTTACAGCATTGTTATTCAATATTCAATAAGTTCCCTTTTTTTGTTCCTTCGCATTACCGAGAATGATTAAGCAAAAGGACTTTATGAACAGGTTTCCCAGTTAGGGTGGAGGTTTTTGCAGGCGAAGAAGACTCTGGAAGTTCAGCTGCTTTATCGGGTACTTGAACTAGTCTAGGGTTTTTCTATCTGCCGTGTTGTAGTTGTTCCGGTATTCAGAATTTGTTTACAACATTGTTATTCAATAAGTTCCCTTTTTTTGTTCCTTCGCATTACCGAGAATGACTAAGAAAAAGGAATTTATGAACAGGTTTCCCAGTTAGGGTGGAGGTTTTTGCAGGCGAAGAAGACTCTGGAAGTTCAGCCGCTTTATCGGGTACTTGAACTAGTCTAGGGTTTTTCTATCTGCCGTGTTGTAGTTGTTCCGGTATTTAGAATTTGTTTACAGCATTGTTATTCAATAAGTTCCCTTTTTTTGTTCCTTCGCATGACCGAGAATGATTAAGCAAAAGGAATTTATGAACAGGTTTCCCAGTTAGGGTGGAGGTTTTTGCAGGCGAAGAAGACTCTGGAAGTTCAACCGCTTTATCGGGTACTTGAACTAGTCTAGGGTTTTTCTATCAAGGTTTTATGGCTGATGAGTTTCGACTCCAGGGAACGATTTTGTCTGAAGATGCTTGTTATTTATATCCAGTCTTAATTCCTTATTTTGAATGTAAAGTTCGCCAACCCATAATGGTCATATGTATTTGAGTTAGGAAATACATTGCAAGGCCAAGGTCTGTTCGTCTGTGTCCCTTTTAATGGACTCAGAGTGATCTGGCTTGGCCTTCGAGGATATGCTCTAGAGGCCAGTCTTTAGACTTCGATATTGACTGTTAGTGACTATTTGAAATATTCATATGTTTTAATCGTAATTATTTTTTTGATAACCCCATCGGGGATTTCTAAATGAAAATACAGTGTTTTCCGCTTTATATCGCAACTACTGTAACTCTCTCTTCATTCTGAGTATTGTAATATTGTTCGTTTCCGACCTTGCGAAATGCCTATCTGAGACTTCTGAGATTGGTGTTTGCCGTGTTGTAATTGTTCTGGTATTCAGAATTTGTTTACAACACTGTTATTCAATAAATTCCCTTTTTTTGTTCCTTCGCATTACCGAGAATGATTAAGCAAAAGGAATTTATGAACAGGTTTCCCAATTAGGGTGGAGGTTTTTGCAGGCGAAGAAGACTCTGGAAGTTCAGCCGCTTTATCGGGTACTTGAACTAGCCTAGGGTTTTTCTATCAAGGTTTTATGGCTGATGAGTTTCGACTCCAGGGAACGATTTTGTCTGAAGATGCTTGTTATTTATATGCAGTCTTAATTCCTTATTTTGAATGTAAAGTTCGCCAACCCATAATGGTCGTATGTATTTGAGTTAGGAAAGACATTGCAAGGCCGAGGTCTGTTCGTCTCTGTCCCTTTTAATGGACTCAGAGTGATCTGGCTCGGCCTTCGCGGATATGCTCTAGAGGCCAGTCTTTAGGCTTCGATATTGACTCTTAGCCACTATTTGAAATATTCAGATGTTTTAACCGTAATTATTTTTTTGATAACCCCATCGGGGATTTCTAAATGAAAATATAGTGTTTTCCATTTTATATCGCAACTGTAACTCTCTCTTCATTCTTAGGATTGTAATATTATTCGTTTCCGACCTTGCGAAATGCCTACTGAGACTTCTGAGATTGGTGTTTGCCGTTGTAGTTGTTCCGGTATTCAGAATTTGTTTAGAGCATTTTTATTCAATAAGTTCCCTTTTTTTGTTCCTTCGCATTACCGAGAATGATTAAGCAAAAGGAATTTATGAATATTATTTAGTGTTTTCCGTTTTATATCGCAACTGTTCATTCTGAGTATTATAATATTGTTCGTTTCTGACCTTGCAGAAATGCCTATCCGAGACTTCTGAGGTTGGCGTTTGCCGTGTTGTAGTTGTTCCAATATTCATAATTTGTTTAGAGCATTTTTATTCAATAATTTCCTTCTTTGTTCCTTCGCATTACCCAGAATGATTAAGCAAAAGGAATTTTTGAAGATTATTTGTCTTGGTTTGTTTTCTCTGAACTCAGGGTTTCATCGCTGTCTAGAATATATTTATATGTGTGGTATTTGTATGACTATTGGCGATCGATCGATCGCTGACCGAGTAGTTTGACCATTATATTTTTATTATATTGGCATTTTAACCTAAGTCTAAGCAAAGTTTTGGTGCGGAAAATTATTGGAGTCTTATTACCGGCTTCACGTTGTTCGATGCAAAGGACGGCAAGTTGGTTTGTCGTAAGCCGTCATCGCCACGAATCCAAACCCTTGTCATTCAATTCGTCTGTCACCAATTTAATAGCTGGTACCAGATGGCATGGCTATGGCTCAAGTGTTTTCCGCTTTATATCGCAACTACTGTAACTCTCTCTTCATTCTGAGTATTGTAATATTGTTCGTTTCCGACCTTGCGAAATGCCTATCTGAGACTTCTGAGATTGGTGTTTGCCGTGTTGTAGTTGTTCCGGTATTCAGAATTTGTTTACAGCATTTTTATTCAATAAGTTCCCTTTTTTTGTTCCTTCGCATTACCGAGAATGATTAAGCAAAAGGAATTTATGAACAGGTTTCATATGCTTCAACAGTTCGACAACGTTGGGAACTTTCATTTATACAGGTATTATGAAAATTAATTTCCATTGTTAGATGCAAATTCCCGGTTTATCCATATATATTGTTTTTAAAATGCGAACTTCTAATTGTGGACTCCTCCCAGTTAGGGTGGAGGTTTTTGCAGGTGAAGAAGACTCTTGGATGAAGAGTTAGAGGAACACTTGCTCAATTCGTCGTGTATCGTGCTGGAAGTTCAGCCGCTTTATCGGGTACTTGAACTAGTCTAGGGTTTTTCTATCAAGGTTTTATGGCTGATGAGTTTCGACTCCAGGGAACGATTTTTTCTGAACATGCTTGTTATTTATTTGCAGTCTTAATTCCTTATTTGAATGTAAAGTTCGCCAACCCATAATGGTAGTATGTATTTGAGTTAGGAAAGACATTGCAAGGCCGAGGTCTATTCGTCTCTGTCCCTTTTAATGGACTTAGAGTGATCTGGCTCGGCCTTCGAGGATATGCTCTAGAGGCCAGTCTTTAGACTTCGATATTGACTGTTAGTGACTATTTGAAATATTCATATGTTTTAATCGTAATTATTTTTTTGATAACCCCATCGGGGATTTCTAAATGAAAATACAGTGTTTTCCGCTTTATATGGCAACTACTGTAATATTGTTCGTTTCCGACTTTGCGAAATGCCTATCTGAGACTTCTGAGATTGGTGTTTGCCGTGTTGTAGTTGTTCCGGTATTCAGAATTTGTTTAGAGCATTTTTATTCAATAAGTTCCCTTTTTTTGTTCCTTCGCATTACCGAGAATGATTAAGCAAAAGGAATTTATGAAGATTATTTAGTGTTTTCCGTTTTATATCGCAACTGTTCATTCTGAGTATTATAATATTGTTCGTTCTGAGTATTATAATATTGTTCGTTTCTGACCTTGCAGAAATGCCTATCCGAGACTTCTGAGGTTGGCGTTTGTCGTGTTGTAGTTGTTCCAGTATTCATAATTTGTTTAGAGCATTTTTATTCAATAATTTCCTTTTCTTTGTTCCTTCGCATTACCCAGAATGATTAAGCAAAAGGAATTTATGAAGATTATTTGTCTTGGTTTGTTTTCTCTGAACTCAGCGTTTCATCGCTGTCTAGAATATATTTATATGTGTGGTATTTGTATGGCTGTTATGGTATAGTGAATGCTTTCAGCTAACTATTATACAACCATATGGTTGCTCTTCTATGACCCTACTACTATTCAGGATTTGTTTACTTTAGCCGGAGTTTTTGTGTTAATGTCCGTAAGAAAAGTAATTCTGGAAAGAAAAAGTATTTCTGGATGAATAAGTCTTTGTTCCCTTATACTTGCATGGTTTTCATTACAGAATTTACACCTTCGATAGGCTAATTTCTAATACTAGTATAATCTAACTCGTTTTCCTTTCTTAATGCTGCAATTCCCACGTTCAAACTCTATATTTTGTTTATTATTATTTCTTTCTACAAGCTTTCTGATTCTAATTGGTACCTTTACCAGTTCTTGTTATCCTTCTACCTGTTTATTTTCATAAAAGTTATTTGCAGACTACCCTACTATTTCTCATGGTAATCTGTCATTTTCTACACTCTAAGAGCATTTGACCTGTAGATATAATTATTTATGAAGATACATAATTTCCTTCAGTCTAGTAACTTCGACATGTAGATATATATATACAAATACATAACAGATTTTCTAAATCACTTTATAAGATAGTTTTACTTATCTGGCTCACTACAATTATACAGTTTTTTTCGTGCTGAAAAATAAATCCAGTGACAACATTTCTCTCTTTGGCATCACATAATGCATCACTGTAAACAAAACTTTCTTTCTGTGCCTAGGCTCCGTCGTTTCTGGTTCAGATCTGTGGTTGTTATGGACGGGATTTGTTGTGCCACGATTACAGGCGAATTATAGTTGGGCAAAATTCCAGGCTGCCAAATCTTTACAGATCATGGTGTGATTGTCTGATGCCTGTACCAATTATGCCCTCAAATTGTTTGCAGAATGACAAACAGTATTATTTTTCAGAAACTGTTTTTCATTCGGATTAGGTTTTTGCCATGAATATTAGTAATTTGTCAACATTCAGATTAGGTTTTTGAGGTTCAAGATTTTTGTTTTCAGGATATATGATTCTCAATACTGTTAATTTCTGGTATGTTTTTTCTTAATTTCACACAACAGGTTAACTCTCTGTTAATGTTAAGGTATCCGCTCATCAAGTTTATGTTATTTTGTTTCCTTTGTAATTTGCAAATTAAAGCATACGAACAGTTCCTATATTGTTCTGCTTGGTCAATCGTCAAAAATTAAAAGCAAGGATGTTAGCTAACTCACATCTCACATCTTTTCTTCAAGCTTCTCAAATTCCTGTTGTTCTATCGCTTATTTTTCAGTGCTCATAACTCATGACAATCCAAGTGATGTTATAAAGGAAATATACAACATTGGGCAACATGTTTAAGTAGTAAAATATAGATTTCAATAGACAATCTATTGTTATTTTATTTCACAAATGCAATCGACAATAATGTTAACTTTCAGAAATATTCTTAAAGTTATGGTGCATTTTTTCATTTTGTCTTTCCACTGCTTCCTTTTGCTAACTTGCAGAAATATTCTTAAAGTTATGCTGCATTTTTTCATTATGTCTTTCCACTGTTTCCATTTCCAATTTCTTTGTTATTTATAAATATGACTTGTTGCTAGAAATTTGATATTTGTTTGGCAACATAATGCAAGAGCCTATTTTTTTAATATATGTATTTTGTTCGAAACAATCATCTTCACTTTTTGCTAATTTGATCAATATTTTTTGCAAAGCTGTAGAAGACAATTGCAGAAGGCAACTCTGGTAAGCAATTGCAAATGATGGAAGAAATAATAGATGTTGACAGTTACAAATTCAGATTGCAATGCATTTTGCCTGACAGCATTGATATTGTATTAAAAAGAAATGGTCTTTTTAGACTAAATGCATTTTCATATACTGTAGGAGATTGTCTATCTGACTCATTCGAAATGCTTCTACATTTTCGTTATACTTCAAATGAATTGCGAAATGGGTTAATAGAACACTTTCTTTTTTGCTTAAACAACAATGATGTTGAAGCAATAGAGTCATATGAGTATGAACTAGCACCTGAATTCCTATACGAGTTACATGGTGTTAATGATATTGGTACATATCTTCATAAAATGCGTTGTTCTGCATCTACAAATATAAAGGAGTCTGACCGAGGTTTATGGGGTGATACCTTTTGCATACGTTTGTTAGCTAAATGGCTAGATATATCAATTGCAGTTTGGTCATTGACAAGAAAAACAAGATATTTGCTTTTTAATCAACATGAAAATGCAATTCCATATTGCATTCTCTTTCATGATGCAAATCCTGTTAGTGGTCATTTTGAACCATTGGTTTACCAAAAGTTTCCAATATGCATTTGCAGCCAGTCTAATATCTACCTGTCACCTATTTGCAAAGATATTGAAAGCCACTGGAGGCATATTGTAGATAATATGCTTTTAAATGAATTAACAATCGCAAAGCAAATGACATCTAATTGTGGTGACAGTCTCTTTAATGCAATTTGCTATTTTGTAGCAATAGAATTCGATGCAGAGTGTTTGCGACTTTACATTGTTTAGAACAATACCTAGTAGTTGATGTGATACACTATGCAATGAATAACAACTGGCAACAATATCTCATAAATATGGCAATGCCATATGAGAAAGGACAAGTAGAAGGTGGACCATTCTGTTTGCAATGGATATCTGTGATATTCAAAGTCAGTATCCAGGTATGGTCCTCTGTTGCTAATAACTTTGTCAGTTACAGTTCTGCCTATTCAACATGCAATCATATTGTTAACATCATGTCATTCAGGACAGATAGATCACATATTCACTACCACGCAATGATACAAAAATATGTTCACAATTCTCAACAAGTGCACAAGGAAGCAAAAGAGGATTGTAATCAATTGCATCATAAGCATATACTAGAAAAACAACAATGTATATCTCAAGTACATTTTAACAATAATATTGCATTTGAGATAGCATCTCATTTAGAACAAATGCAGCCAACTAAGCATCGTAGGCTCAATTATCACAAACTAAAGCAATTCATACGTACAAAACGCAAATGCAATGACATATGCAAAAAAGCATTTTCTAATAAGAAGTCAAGAATTACAAGCAAGAAAAATGCAGTACAGATTTATATGGAAAAAGTCGAAGACACGCCTAGGAATACATGTGCAGTTTGTACCAGATTGCATTTTGCAAAAAATATTAGATTCTTCACTATAGAGTTGCAAGAAAAGCATATGAATTTGACATTGAACAATAGGACCTTCAGCAATGAAAACATATGTGTTCCTTGCAAAAAAGCACTCAAGAATGGAAAGCTACCACAATTTGCAACACCTGAACAAATAAGACGTAACATTCCATTGCCAACTGTAAATACACTTTCAGATCTAGAAGAAAGACTTGTGTCATTGAGAATTGCATTTGCACAAATCAGACAATGGGGATATAGGCGATCACAAATTGGCTTAACAGGATCAATTATCAATGTACCAGTTCATATGGACATTGTGCAAAAAGCATTGCCACAATATCTAAGTGATACAATGACAATTGCAGTTGCATTAAAAATACGATTGCAATACAAAAATGCATACCAAACAGGTAAAGTACGTCCAATTATTGTCATGAAAGCATTGAACGAACTATGTTCTAGAAGTCTTTATAAAGCTGAGAACATTTGTATAAATGAGAATTGGGCCCATGTTTTACAAGAGAATAATGAATACATTGTACAAAATTCAAACAGCGACAATGAAAGTGATACAGACAGTGATGCAAATAACGAAACACCTACTGAAACATTGGTGCATGGATTAATAGAGTCACAACGCATCTACGATTTGCAAGACAAGATTATTGAACTGGCACCTGCTGAAGGACAACGACCACTAGGCATTTTCAAGGAAAAATATGCAGAAGAAATGAACTTTCCAACATTATTTTATGGCGACACACGTGATCATGACATCGCAAATAGGTTTAGTTACCAAAAAATTGTACAATGGGAATTGTTACAAGCAAGTGGTGACTTCTCATATCATACAACAAATTTGTTTTTCAAGACAATGCGAATAATAATTGATAAAGTGCTTTCTTGCATATGGGTACGAATAAGAAAAGGACAACTAAAAGGCAGGAAAATATTAGCAAAAGATGTCAAGTATCGAGCAAATTTGGAAAAGTTATTGAAATCTGATATTGGATACATAGATTTCAAAAACATTCGCATATCTTCTTATCATTTGGAACAAATTAAGAAAAACATATTTGCAATGATACGACAATTGGGGCCTCCAACTTTCTTTGTGACATTTACAAGTGCAGAACATCAATGGAAACCATTAGTAGATACACTCGTCACATTGTTTAGAAATAAAGCAAATAAAAATGCTATTGATATATTAGAAGATGATGACATTGACTACCTTATAAGAAAATATCTAGTCACATGTAGCCAGTACTATAGACATAGAATTAATGCTGTAAAGCGATTGATATGTCAAGATACTACATTCTTTGGAAAAATATCTGATTACTATTTCGTAACAGAATTCCAAAATAGAGGAACTGAACATGAACATGGACTGTTATGGATAGAGAATGCTCCAATATATGGAAAACAAAGCAATTCAGAAATTGAGAAGTTTCTTGACAATTACATAACTTGTAATACAGATCATTTGGACCCAGATATTGCTAAATTGCATAAACATCACCATACAAGAAGTTGTAAGAAGCGAAAAAATTCAAACTGCGGATACAACTTCCCCATGCCACCAATGAAATCAACAATGATCATCGAGCCAACCAATGCACAAAATAAAAAAATCGTAGAGAAATCAATATCACTTTTTGCATTCTTGGAGCAAACAAACTACAATGATTCAATAACCCATGACAATTTCCTCCTAGAAATAGGACTACTAGAAAGTGAGTACATAGAACTATTACAACATACAATAAAGCAACCAACAATTTTCCTGAAACGAAAACCTTCTCACATTTGGAATAACAGTTTTGCAAAGGCTATGCCTACTTTATGGAATGCAAATACAGATGCACAATTTGTGCTAAATGCATATGCCGCAACATCATATTGTAGTTCATATATGACCAAAATTCACAAGTCTATGACAAATGCATTTAGAAGAATACGCAAAGAGCATCAGAAAGATGAAATTGATGCTATGCAAATGATTCGTAAACTTGGAAATACATTACTCAATCTACAGCAAATGTCAGCTCAACAAGCAGTGCATATAGCACTTTCATTGCCATTGAGTTGTAGTTCAAGGGAATGTATATTTGTAAACACATCTCCAGTTGATGAACGCACATTTATGCTTAAACCGCCTATTCTTTTGAAACAAAAACCTGATGATTCAGAAGATGTTATGTGCCATTCCATTATTGACTACTACATTGGACGACCAAGTTCCATTAGCAAAATCTGCTTTGCAGAATTTGTATCAAATTACAAGAAAGATGGCACACCCATATCTAAAAGAAAAAAACCAAATGTTATACGATTTGTCAAATATAACAAACACAATGATATTGAAAACTTCTGCTGAGAGAAATTATTATTATATATGCCATTTGAAAATTGTGAAAATACATTGAAACAAGAATTGCCTACATGGCTATCTGCATATACATTACATGAAAAAACAATTCAAGCCAATGAAGCCAAATTTACATATAACATCAATCCAACATGGGGTGATTTAGAGATTGCAACAAATGAGCAAACTAGTTCTTTGAATACTAACCAAATGAATATGCGAAACCAAGAGAACAGTTCCCATTATGAGCAATATGATTTGCAATCGAACTTGCAATTTCCAAAACAATTTGAAATGAAGAAAAAAATCAATCTTGGATTTCAAATTACTGCCCATCCATTTTTAATGGAGAACAATGAGTATTACAAACTTAGAAGAATCTTGAACAAAGAGCAACAAGCAATTGTAAAAGACGTTGCAATTAAAAAAAAAAAACCCAAGGAACCAATTTACCTTTTTATTACAGGCGGAGCAGGCGTAGGTAAAACACTCACAGCAAAATCAATTTTCAAAATGCTTATACGAATTTATGATTCACAAAACACAACTGATCCTATGAAACCAAAAGGTCTAATATTAGCATACACAGGAAAAGCTACATATAATGCAGGTGGAACAACAATCCATTCTGCATTGCTAATGCCTTTTAACAAGTCTCAACTATTCTCAATCAGCAAAGAAGTATTGGACAACTTATCAAAGCTATATCAAGAATTGCAACTAGCTTTCATAGATGAGATCTCGATGATTGGTAGTCGGTTCTTATATTCTATTGATAGTAGATTCAGAAACATAAAACATGTCCAAACCAAATACTTTGGGAATATTGACATCATATTTTCTGGTGATTTCTATCAAGCACAACCTATTCAAGACTCTCTTATTTTTGAACAACCAAGAATCAACAATCAAACAATAACACATGATTTCTGGAAGGATAATGTCAAGTGCTTCCAATTGCATATGACTATGCGACAAACAAATAAGAGATTCATATCAGTGTTAAATAGAATGCGAAAAAATTGTCAAACATCTGATGATATAACATATATGAATACAAGTTGCATGTGCCCTGTACCAAATGATCCGACATTTCCCTATTTATTCTACAAAAACAAAGATGTTGCAATGCATAACAAGAAAATGTTAATGCTAATGCCTGGCAAAAAAATTTTAATTAATGCAATTGATGAAAATGAGGAGAATAACAGCAATTTCCCAACCCATCAACATACAGCTATTTTGCCTTCACACCTTCTGATAAAGTTGAACATGTTAGTTGAAATGTATGCTTGCAATTATGATGCACCAGATGGCCTAGTGAATGGTGCAAATGGAATAGTTAAAGCATATACCCATACAGATAAGGTCGATGTTCTATGGATTAAGTTCCATGACCCTAATATTGGTCACCGACAATCTAGAAAACTAGCTCATTTGTATACTTTAGACATAGCACATGATTGGACACCAATATTGCAAATATCAAAAGCAATGCCTACGACATCAAAGATGGCCCAAGTGAAAATACGGAAACAATTTCCAATTCAACTTGCATGTGCACACACAATACATAGATCACAAGGCTTAACCTTGGATAGGCTTGCATTCGACCCTACTGGAGTACAAGTGCATGGCCTAGTATACACAGCACTATCACTTGTCAGAAACATAGAATCATTGTATTTGCTTAATCCTCTTAAACACAATAATTTTAAGGTTAAGCAAAAAGTAAATTGTGAAATGCAATGTTTGCAAACCACTGCAAAATGGCAATTAGAATATGACTCTTCATCAATACAATCATTGCGATCCATCTTTATTCTTTCATTGAACACTCGTAATCTTCATGCACATCTTACTGACATATGCAATGATTATGACACAATGCAATCTGATATCTTATGCTTACAAGAAACACATATGTCATTGTGTATGGAAAATGAATATTTCAAAAATTTCAATTGCATCTCAAGTTGCATTAAGCATGGAGTAATGATATTGATAAAGAAAAATATCATTATCCTTGAACATACCCATTTTGAAGAGCACTTTGTAGAAGCATTGATCGCAAAAGTAAAAGTTCACGCATTACAAATTGCAATACTCAATATATATGCATTGCCACATGAAAATCTAAACAATATTTTCAATGTCATTGCAAAAGCTTTATGCCACTTAGATCTAAACAATATCATAGTTATATTAGGGGACTTCAATATTGATATGGTACATTGCAATCAAAAAACAAAGCAGCTAGAAACCTACATGGAAAACTACAATCTTCATTTCCTTATTGACAAAACTAATACCATGCATAAATCATTCATTGACCATGTTTGGGCAAATCTAGCTAATATAAAATATAGAATTTTCATATTGGATACATATTGGTCTGACCATGATACAATATCTCTTGTCCTTCAGCTATGATATACACATGAAACAGTTTACAAAATTGCAAATTTTGACATTTTTGCAATACCTCATTGTTTTTACCATTTCTATTTTACTAAAGCATATTACAATATTCTTTTTGTACTAAACCAAATGATAACATCATACATACTATGCATTCTATCGTACATTTACATATATGAGGTCATGTATTCATCAATGCAAATTATGCCAAAGACACCCTTTTCAATTAACCAACACAAGCATCCTATCATAAATTTGCAGATATGACCTCATCTATTTATGAATGCAGATTCTACCAGTAAAACCTTTTTCAATTGAACATAACGACCAAGAAAAAAGAACAACAACATGGAACATAAACAAACAGAGTATATTCTTATTTCCTTTCCTTTCCTTTGGATCTTCTGTTCTTGTTCAACTTTTACTTTTATATGTTCTTTTAATTTGCACTAAATATGTCTTACTATTCTATAACATAGCATAAACCTTGAAAGAGGAAAAGAAACAATTGAAGAAATAGAATGCATAACCCAATTAGAAAGGGCAAGCCAACCGCTTGTTTTGCAAAGGTATGTCTACGAGAACTACACAAATATGCTAATTTGTATTTAGAATATTAATGTTTACTATATATGCATTCTAATTTTACATATGTATGGTTCTATGGTTTTAATGTTCTTGTTCACTTTTTACTTCTAATTTGCACTAAATATATCTTAGTATTCTATAACATAGCATAAATCTTCAAAGAGGAAAAGAAACAATTGAAGAAATAGAATGCATAACCCAATTAGAAAGGGCAAGCCAACCACTTGTTTTGCAAAGGTATGTCTATGACAACTATACGAATATGATAATTTGTATTTAGAATATTAATGTTTACTAAGGTATGTCTATGACAACTATACAAATATGCCAATTTGTATTTAGAATATTAATGTTTACTATATATGCATTCTATTTTTACATATGTATGGTTCTATGGTTTTACTGTTCTTGTTCACTCTTTACTTCTATATGCTCTTTCAAATTCAACTAAATATATGTTGCTATTCTATAACATAGCATAAATCCTAAAAAAGGAAAACAAACAATTGAAGAAATAGAGCGCATAACTCAATTAGAAAAGGCAAGCCAACCAGTTGTTTTGAAAAGGTATGTGTATGACAACTATACAATATGCTATTTTCTATTTAAAATATTAATGTTTATTATATATGCCTTCTCTTTTTACATATGTATATTTAAATGTATATAAATTAGAAAATCTTGGACGAGTGAGGAAAGCACTAGTAGTAAGTCCCCCCAAACAATGCAGCAAGAAGACATGTACAGGTTACATATCACAATTTCTTTATTGATTGCTTATCACAAAATACATGTGATAATATCCACATCATATTGAAATGTGCATTTACTTGTGTTAGTCCAAGTGAAACAATCACAACAAAACTTGATTCAACAAATGTACAAAATGATACATCAAAAAGGTATGCATATGAAACACAACACTCTAATATATTTATACTTATTCAGTTTTTAGGAGAAACATAGCATTGTAGAAATGTTTATAGCAATTTCTAACTAAGCAATTTTAATAGGCAAAAACAGATACTGCCAATTAAAGTATCAATTGAAGATCTGAATAGTCGTAAAATTGGGCAGCTATTTGTTGGAGACATAATGGTTGTCTATACTGCATTCCTTGATAAAGCAAACAAATCACGTCAAATATTACGAGCTGATTTGACAGATGCTCAAGGAATGATGACTATAACGTTAACTGTACCTGCACATTTAGTGGAGCGACATGAACAGAAAATTTTGCAAGGCAACAACATCTCAATTACAAATTTCAGGATATTGCCTAAAACTGTTTATGATCGCGGTGACTGTGACAAAATAATTTTGCTTAATGAATCAAGTATCATAGAAACTGTACCTGAAGTTTGCAAAGAATATTGCTTCATTCCCAATACAACCATTAGTCAATTTGCAAACAAAAAAGAAATGTACCCAATTGGCACAATCGCTGCAGCCGTTACACTTGCCAAATGGGTTGGATTGCATTACATACTCCATATCAAAGATGGAGATTCTGAAAATGACAATGCAACTGTATGTGTTCGCATGTTACTTATTCCTAATTTTCAGTAGATAACATGCATCACTTCAATATATCGTTATTGTAATTTGTCTATAGTTATTGTAATTTGTCTCTTGCACTTGCAATTTTTCAACACATACGAACAATGTATTTGCATATTACTTTTCGTATTTTTCAATAGATAACAATTTCTCTTTTGCAGTTGCAACTGTTTGACACATATGAACAATTTTTCCTTTCAATGGAAAAACAATTGCAGAAAGGAGACTTCCCCCTCATCATTTTCAAAAATTTAACAAAAAAGGTAAACACAAAAGAAACAATATTCAGGGCATCAAAGTCAACGTTCATGACTGAACTTAACACAGATGCACTGAACAATCTCAGAAAACTAACTACATCTACCTATGCTGTAAGTATAACAATAATAGTGTTTTTAGTACCTTTGCATTTGCCATGTAATAATGTAAATTAACATTTGAATATTTTATAAATAGGTCGAAGGTATTCTGATGGCAACAAATCCATATTCAACTCCTTTCGAACCTGTTTGTGCAATTTGTAATTCCCCAGTGAATTCATCCATAGTGATAGCCAATGGAACAATTTTCTGTTCACAATGCAATGATAATTGCCCTTTCATCTACAAGCATTGTATAAATGCTGTAATAGAATGCATTACAAATAACTTTGTCCAGTGCATTATCAGGCAGCCCTTATTACATGACTTACTTCCTGATTTAAAAGCAATGTCATATGAGGGATATTTGCAACAGAAAGCTACGACTGTTTACATGTTACGTGACTTCAAAATTCAGAGCAAGTTCACACTCAATGAAGATAGTGAGCTATTACATGTCAACTAACAAATGGAAGGTACATCAACATATGCCTTAACATCTTTTGTCTCAAATATGTCCTCTTTTCAATTCACAATGTTATCATTTTATTATAACTAACTATTTGTTATATAGATTACAAAATCCAGGAACATGGCGGCCTTCATGTACACAGCAAATGCAAAAGTGATATGAATATGTTTCTTCATATTATGGTCTTACTGTAATACAACTATTTAACTTGCAATTTCCACTCATTTACGAAGAAAATGTACTTTCAATATTTTAAATTCCATTGCTACTTCAAACCGAGAAGAGAAGATTTTAAATTTCTGTTCTCGGTTCAAATTTTAGTCATAATGAGGTTGTTGTAAGCCATCTTGTTTTTTTAGTTTTTGTTTCTTGGGTAATGTACGCAACGGTTTAGGAAAGAAGGCTGGAAAGTCTTTATGCATGTGTGTTTGTACTATTTCTGTTTCTGTCCTGTATTTCAAATGGAAGGCATTCTGCAACATGCTTGAAGCTTGAAAATCAGACATTGTCTTGCCACCTTTTGTATTTATATTTTTGCTCCATCTTAAAAAGTACCATGTTTGGTTTAAATTATATCGTTGAATACAACAAATGCAACATCAGATGAGCAATAATTTTGTATCTACGGCTACTGAATGCGAACACCAAAGGTTCCATAGATTGATTAAACATGGTGCTTATTATCCACTCAAGTTAAATGACAAATTGTATATTGAATCGGTTACTCATTTCTGTTTCTTCCTATGTTATGCCTGAAAGCTATGTTAGTTTTTGTTTCTTGGGTAATGTAGGTAACGGTTTAGGAAAGAAAGCTGGAAAGTCATTATGCATGTGTGTTTGTACTATTTCTGTTTCTATCCTGTATTTCAAATGGAACGCATTCTGCAACATGCTTGAAGCTTGACAATCAGACATTGTCTTGCAACCTTTTGTATTTATATTTTTGCTCCATCTTAAAAAGTACCATGTTTGGTTTAAATTATATCGTTGAATACAGCAAATGAAACATCAGATGAGCAATAATTTTGTATCTACGTCTGCTGAATGCGAACACCAAATGTTCCATAGATTGATTAAACATGGTGCTTATTATCCAGTGAAGTTAAATGACAAATTGTATATTGAATCGGTTACTCATTTATGTTTCTTCCTATGTAATGCCTGAAAGCTATGAAGTTCTGGAGGTGGCATCTCTTATTTGTTTTTTTTCCCAATTTTCCCTAGTTTCAGATACATACACTGAAATGCTACATTGCAAAAATGAACTTCCATGGGCTTAACCGCCAGATTCCACCAAACTATTTAGCACTTTCAACCTAGCCTCCTCTCTCTTTGCTACTCTGCTATACACGTTGGGTTGCATTATAGGGAATTGGAACCCTGGTGAACAGTTGTAATGGTATGTTCATCTCACTACAAAATCGAAATGCATAGATGTCCCAAGTATCAATAGCTGATTTAGTAGCTAAATATATCAAAGTATCAATACCTTAATATCTGCTTTAATAGCTAAACCTAAATAATCCATACCTAGGATAGATCTATTAAGTATTAATAATTTATTTTCCCTGTATAGATCTATTAATTATTAATAATTTATTTAATTTGTTGTACTATGGCACTTTCCTCTATTAAATTAAGTACTGCAAACTACTTAGAAGCAATATGTTACCATACCAGGTAAACTTTATAAATAACACCAAACTATATGGACTTTAAAATGAATATATGTTGTTTGAAGATGGAATTATGGCATAGTGCTATACAAAATCTACTGATAACTAGCTATGATAAGAGAGATTTGCTAATCAGCGGATAGCTGCGTACATTGCCCTCAAGGCACCACAGAGGTTTGTATTGCATTTGGTATTATTTTATTTTACCTATGTTTCTGTTTATTGTTAACTGTACAATTTGCTTAAATTTTTTGCATGTTATTAAACACATGTGATCCAAAGTCAAACGTAGAGTTATATTTTCAAAGCGAATGCTACAGGGTGACTGCTTTGCGTAAAATCTGGTAGCACTACCAGGAAAGAATTTATCCCAGACACCATCTGAATATGCCATAGATCTGAAGAGTGCTGACATGGTTTCCAATTTACAATCTGAAGAGTGGTCACATGGTTTCCAATCTACAAAGCACGAAGGAGAGAATGGCCAATATACATTTCTGGTAACTTCCACAGAATTTGCAAACGTCCAGCTGAGTAGTGATGTAGAGAATGACTGATATACATTTCTCTGGTTAACTTCAACAGATTTCTCAGATTCCTCTCACGCTGGTGCCCTACCTGCATTAACTACATTTGCACTAAATCTGGAGTGATCTGCATAACTGCATCAAGTACAACGTGTTACATAATCCTAAATCCTTTTCCTGTGTGTTTAAACCTGAATATAAAGGAAAGGCCGCAATGCTTTGATTTGCAAGATTGCTATATAATCCTAAATCCTTTTCCTCTGTGTTGATTCAGGACTGAGATTCCACCTGGTCTTTTGGCTTGCAAATTTATTCACTGCAATAACCGTTATGTCATAGAATGGTATAACAACCAGAAGCATGACATCCTTTTTGAAGAGTATAGCTGCAGGGTAAGTAATCTAAATTCCTATATTCAATGTTCTAGTCTGCTTGATTGAAAAATAGTTATAGAGTAGCTGCAACTAAGATCTTGCAATAGAATGCACTGACTGGACCTGAAGTATATTTGCAGATGGCTTTCCAAAACTTCAAGGGGCACAAAAAATTCAACACCTCCTGGAGGCAATATATCTCAAGGAGCAGGGGAAGAATCAATGGCAGGGTATTGAACCTCCACATCTGATGGTGCAAGCACGGAGGGCGTATAGCACCCGTTGATTAGCGTTTTCTGCAGGAAATTATGTCTATGAAGAAGGGATGGAAGAGATATGGAATAGTGCTATTTTTGGTGCTTCTATCCATGCTCGTTCCATTGGTATTCTTGCTCAGACTCAATGCTGGATTTCAGAGCAGTAAATTTATCTCAACCCATTTCATTTTTTATATGATTTGAAGCCCCCTTCACACAGAATGTCGTGTATGGAGAAGCTGGCTTTGGAGTACTTGGGCAAGGGGACTTAAAGGTTTTTATGAAACCCGTTGCTGGAATTTGTAGTGGGTTGTTTGCATTTTTTTGCACCATTTTGCCCCTTTGTTGTATACTAAGACAATGGGCATTTGATGATTGCCTAGATCCTCAGCACTGTGGAATATTTTGGGGCAATGTTTGTATTAGATCTGATTGAAAAGCAGGCAGTGCGAGGCTTATTTCAGAACTTTATGAGTTTGTACGCTCAGGGTTTTGATCTCTCCTTCTGCATTGTCATGTTTAGCTACTTAGGGTGAGTCTGGGGTTTGAGGGCAGATACAGTTTAACGCTGTCGGATTTGGGCACATTAGATGCCAAAGATTAGAGAACACAGGATTAGGGGTTCAAAACAACGAGGCCAGTGGACTTCAATTCCTGTTGGGTGCATTGAAGGATTTCATTCATAGGTTTGTGGATTTTTTTCATTATATTTACAAAAATGCCAAATGCAGCTTCTTGAGGAGCATACTAACTGAACAATTTCTTAGTTTTACAATTATTCTTCTGAACTCTTAAAAGCTGCCCTCCTTTAAAGCTCCTAAAATTATTGAGTAGAACTGAGCCAGAGAGAATGTAGCAGTCCCCAATCTGATGCCCATTGTGTCATTCCCATCTTGGTGCAACCTTGTGTCATTTGATAATGATAGATCTGTCTTGTGAGTCTAAAGGAGCATTCGTTTCTTTATGGAAGTATAGAGTAAGTTTGCTTTAGTGGTGACTAGGCGCTGACAACTGCTAACCAGTAGCAGGATTGCTTAATTTGGCATCTTGAGTAGCCACAAGAAACCCTTTGCGATGAGGAACTTGCATGTGATAGAGTACCTTTGAGCAGCTTGATCTTATTTTGAAATTTTGAATCCTCTTTATCTCTTCAACATCAAAGAAGTCATTTGGTTGTTTTGTAACCTGTTGTATGTTTCTCTTGCAGGCTATATCAATGATGAAGTCCCTCCAATGCTCGTGAGAATACCCTGATTTGGTTTTGGTTTCACAATTGAGCGTAGTTTATAACATACCTAATTTTTCGATAGTCATAATAATCTTCATTGTTTAGTAATGATATGGAATAGGAGTTGGATCAGGTATACATTCTGTTAACTTGTGTTACATCAATATATTGTTAACTTCACATTAAGAATTTGAACAAATGACATCCAAAGTCAATAACTTACTCAGTTTTCCTTCTTGTTCTTCTGTGCAAGTCGTGTATGTAGTGAATTTTGTAGTGATGTCATGAAAGTTTTCTAACGTTTTACTTGCTACATTTGGTGTGTTCAGAACCAGACAGATTTTACCAGGATTGTCAGTCTGTCTAAACACGATGATGCTTCACAACAAACAGAAGTAAGGTTTATTACATAAGATTTCACCAAGATGTAGTGGGTATGTATTAAATACAATTTTATTTGGTGCCTTTTGCCAGTTGGTGGTAAGAAGATCAAATTCTAATGAATCCATGTTATACAATGTACTTGCACAATATGGCCCTAACCCCATCAGAAATACAACCCATCTCATAACTACCATAGTTCTTTTGTAAAATTTTCACTGCTTTATTAAATAATATATCATTGTTTCCATAGTATGTTGGTTAATTAACGTCAGTGATCTGTGAAAGAGATGGATTTTGATATTATTGGGCTTTTAAATTATAAATTTTAAAATGAATATTCTGATTAAAGCCAACTTTTGTCGTCTCCACTTTGAAGACAAATCTTTCTAAGCATCTGGATGATCTAAACAAATTGGGGTCTAAACTATCAAATGTTTCCAAAGATGAAGTTGTAACAAAGACCTCAAATTTTTCTGCAACGAATGTACGCAAAAAAACTATCTTGCTTTACTTTTATTAATGTACCATCCTTTGTACTTTCCTTAATGATTTCCCATGGATTTTTATATCATTCCAATGAATGGTTTTAGGTTATTATTTCGTAGAAAAAGCCATATATAGTTGCCAAAGATACTGACTTCAACACTGGTTACATCTTCTCTGGCACGACACATGGAAATCTGGATAAATTATTAACCAGGCATCCAATCTCAGGAGGTACACACGTAAGATTCTATGAGCTTTGACACAAAATGATTTTAAGAACACTAAAATTTTGAGATTAGGTTACTTGATAGGAACACTTGATCTGAATTGAGTTGGAATTTTGCAAGAAACACAGGATTGTCAGAGAAACCTGGTGTTTCATTGCCAGAAAGCAGAGCAGAAAAGAAGGTAGAAATATAAGATATTTTAATTCTTCAAACTGATGTCGACTACCTACATTTAAACATGATCTAAATTCCAAAGTAGTGTTGATAAACAAATATTTTTCTTTTCAAAAGTCTTAAAAGTCATATGAACACTCACTATGAACTGCTAAAATCTTTCTGCAGAGCGGAAAACTAGCTCACAGGGATGTTAAAAAGAAAGTCAGTGCTGATGGCCTCTCTGATGACCCAGACAAAGCTTGTGAAGTGGCTCTGGGCAGTTACTGCATCTGGAGAAATGAGCATAGGGTAGAAGTGGCTGATGCAACAGTGACACTGTTGAAAAATCAGCTCTTTCTTGCAAGAGCTTATTATCCAAGCATTATAAAACACCGCAATCATGAGAAAATCCAACAGGAGCTAAGGAAGCATATCCAGGATATTGAACATATGCTAAGTGAGGCAACTGCAGATGCTCATCTACCAGAGAGGTCAATTCCTTGTCATATTCTTAAATAGAACTTTTAGTAATTATCCTTACTCTTCAACTCATATAGCAGATTTTTGTCAGCTTCTGAACTTGCATTGTGATTTTGAGTGGGTTTTTTTATGCAGGGCATGGAAGAAGGCAAAGATTATGGAAGGAGTTCTAGCAAAAGCAAAAACTTACCCTGTTAATTGCAATAATGTGGTAAAAAACTTGGGACAAATCTTAGACCTTACTGAGGATGAAGCTCATTTTCACAGAAAACAAAGTGTCTTCCTCTACCAACTTGTTGTCCAAACAATGCCAAAAACTCTTCATTTCCTTTCAATGAGATTGACTGTGGAATATTTTCAAACTTATCAAAGCAACATCGAATTACCATTGACCAAGAACTTGGAAGATTCAAGTCTTTATCATTATGTCATTTACTCTACTAATATCCTCGCAGCATCTGTGGTTATTAATTCTACTGTTGTTCATGCCAAGGTAAAACCTTAGTTTCTTGGCTTATCTATGGTTTCATCTTTGGTTCTAAAATATATGGGATCGTAGCTTCTGTCAGAGCTCTCACTGTGTGTTGTTCTTCATTATCATTGCAGAAGCCGGAGAAGCATGTATTTCATTTGATTACAGATAGACAAAACTATGTTGCAATAAAATTCTGGTTTCTGGAGAACACCTATAGCAATGCAACTGTCCATGTTCAGAGTCTGGATGATTTAAATCTTCGTCATTATACCAATTCTGTGATGGGTTCTTTATCATCAGAGGAGTTTCGTGTTGGTATAGAAAGCCCCACTAAATTTTCTAATGATCCCTCTAACTCAACTAAGGACCTTAAATACTTGTCTACCTTCAATCATCCTCACTTTTGGCTTTCTGAATTTTTTCCAAGACTCAACAAAGTGTTATTTCTAGATGATGATGTGGTCGTGCAAAGGGACCTGACACTCCCTTGGAGTATTAATTTGCATGGGAAGGTAAATCGTGCCATGGAGATTTGTGAAGTAACGTTTCATCACTTGAGGAAGTACCTTAACTCTTCAAAGTTTTTCCCAAATGGTTTTGATGGAAATGCATGTGCATGGATGTCTGGATTGAATATTATTGATCTGCAACAATGGAGGAAGCAAGACCTGACCAAAGTTTACAGGAGATGGCTAAAGATGGTAAATTTTCTTTATGTTTTAAACTGAATATTCTGAAGAAGCACTTGAACAAGTCTATGAATTGTACTGCATGGTGCTTCATGTTCACAAGTTGAAGTATATCGATTTCTAAATATCTACTAATCTTGCTTTTTCCCTGTTCCACAGCAAAATAGGTATAATATTCCGTGGAGATTTGGGACATTGCCTGCAAATCTGATTACATTATACAATATGACCCATCGCCTACAAGACTCTTGGCTTTCAGTTGGTTTAGGGCATGACTTTGGAATTGATCAGCTTGATATAGAAAAATCTCCTGTTTTGCATTTTAATGGCAACTTGAAGCCGTGGTTAGAGATAGGTATTAATAAATACAAGCCATATTGCGCTAAGTATTTAAAACAAGAGGGTCAATTCATGCTTGAATGTAATGTCAATGGATGATGTTGTGATATATTTATGTGGATCATATCTCAAAGTGGCAGATTTTGAAGGCATAGCGGTGTGTCATGCCATGGAATGGATCGACGTGGTTTTGCAAAAGCCTTATTGGAAGCAAGCATGGATGTGTATTGGCTCATGGGATAAACCTTTGAAACAAAATTATTCTTTTATTCAAGATTGTAATATCATTTAGTAGGGGCTTCCAATTCTGGAAGCTATTCCAATTCATGAATCGTGTCCTTTTAGGCTCCTACGGTTTTGAATCTTATTGAATCTATGATTAGAGTGCTGTTAATTTTCTGATATTGGCCTAGTCATAGGTAACTTATACAATATAGATGATAGAGGAGAATCATAATTTTAAGGACTCGAGACGTACTCTGATCAATTATTTGATTCTTTTTCTACTCAGAACAGTCTCAAACAGTACAGGGTAACTAGCTTTCTGTATTTCGAGTTCATTCTTCCAGCAGGGCCTGCATTCCAATCAACTTCTAAAAATGGTCTGAAAATTGCCTAAATGACAAAATTACTTGGCAAGAATATAAATATAGGGTTTTGAATATTTATCTATGTTATGTTTCATTCCCATTTGGGGATTGAGGGAATGCGTTTTGGAGACAGTTGAAGAGATCCCCCAAATTTTAGCGGATGGCACTCCAAAATATATAAAAAACTGCCAAGTTTTAACATTTTATATCCATTTTGACCTGCAAAAATCTGGTTTTCTCTGAAAAAAAAACCCCTGTAAATTCAAATTGAGTACCTATGTACCGCACTGGAAGAAAATGGGGGACTTCGCTCTCTTGCAGTTGCATATCAGGTTAATAATATGGCTTCTTTTGCTTTATCCGTGGGCTGAATCTTCCCAGTAAGTTCTTCTTGTTGATTATGTATATCTTTATAGCTATCTCAAAATCTTTGCAGCAAGTTCCAAAGGGCAGGAAGGAGAGTCCAGAAGGGCCCTGGCATTTTATTACTGTAAATGTCAAAATGATCATATGTATCGTGAGCTTATGCTGTCATCAGTTTCACTACTGTTTTTGTAATGCAACGAGCCAACATTTACAGCTGAGAGTACCTGCCCGCCTTCAGCGACTTATATGAATTACTTATTTGTTGTTCACTCCATTTATTCCTTGACCTCTGCCTCCCATCCTTTCCAGACTTGGAACAATTTCCGCCAGCCCAACTTTTCCAAGTTCTCCACTTCCCTGCAGACCCTGGCAGGGACTACCGCCACGGCAGTGGCTCCTTGTTTTTATATTAAAATTTACATAAAGATAAAGTTTTTTGAGTGTAAATTATTATTATTTAACAAAACGAAATAGGTTGATGATTATTAAAAGTGTATCATTGTAAAATTGAACTAAATTTATTAGTCCTTGCTTAGTGAGCTAATATATCATTGATCAAAATATATTGACTCTACATTATTTTGTGGTGTTTTTGCAATTTTAACCAAAGTTTCTGCAAAATGTTAAATATTTCAAATTTTTTATAATTTAAAAATAATTTTATAGTTTTTTAAAAATCTTATTTCTAATTTTTTATTGGCTGAGCAAGTATTGATGAGACATAAATCTACTGGTGGAGGGCATTTTATTTTCTATATTTGTCAACAGACAATTCATTTACAAAAAAAAAAAACTGTTTTGTGAGTGGTCATTCTTCCGTCAGTGCGTGCTCTAACACTGACACTATTATGCCACTGCTCTGCCCAATGATATCAAAACTGATGCCATGATATCAAAATTGATGACACTGACACAATAATATCAAAACTAATGATATCAAAACTCATGACACTTACACTATTATGCTACTGCTCTGCCCAATGATATTAAAATTGATGCCATGATATCAAAATTGATGCCATTACAACTCTTGTAAGTAGGCCAAAACAAGGGGCATTGAACAAATTTCCAATTTAAATATTATTATATTTAACAGAAAAAGCTTCCTCTACACAATGAAAACACCGCACAAAGAAAGCTCTGCACAAGAGCTCATGGAGTATGGGCATATAAGTCTCCATCATAGGTTTAATCAATAATCCATGATCACGAAAGTTACAGAATATATATGTGAGCAGGTTCACGAAATTTTCCATCTTTTAGCCGCCATTGTCAGAGTTTCAGAATCCGACTGGGTTCTAATACGTACATACGTTTCGATGAAAATGATGGCAAATTTGCAAGATCATTGTCCTTACTTATCCATACTAATCCAAACCATTGCTTCATGTGTCGAGCATCAATCTAATTGCACCAATGCTATAGCGACTTGCATCCCATATTAATTAGAATATCATGAGAAACTTCTATGCATATAAGTTATATTTTTCTTATAATTCTTGCAAACTAACAATTGTTCAATTTCTTTTGGTTGGTTTAATATTCATTAGTAGATTTCCTTCATTTATATCCTAGGAAGCATACACATTCAATAATAGTTATTCCCATGCTGAAGCAGTTACTTTTTAGGACATTTTGTTTATCTTAACGAATGGTCTTAATGCATTCATACAGGGTTTTGCATTTCTTCCTATGGCCAAAGTCCCAACATAATTTATGGTTTCCTCCAATGCTCAGGGGACATATCTGAGCAAGACGACTCAAATTGTTCACACGAAGCACTTCACAGCCTCATGCAATGTTGCAGAAATGCCACAAGTGGTCAATTAAAGCTAGATAACTACTTTTTGAGATACAACAACTCCTACAATATAATTCCACCCTTGCTCTGGTGTTGGTTTTCACTGGCATTAGAGCCATACTTGGTGCCTGAACCTGTGTGTTGTTTGACGTTTTTGTTTATGTAGATATTCACCGAGAAAACACACACCAATTGAAAGGGAGGGAGGAAAATACATTATTTTACTAATCAAACAAAGAGTCAAGCTATATTTACTAAAGTTTATCTTTGTCGCATCCAAATGTAGTATGTTGTAAGCATTTACTATTTGATGTTCTAGAACATTTATTACATTTTGTAATGCACATTCCATATCAATGAAAATGGTTGCCTCGTTTACCAGGGCACTTGCTCATTTTGCATAAAATAGTTGACATTTCGAAATCTACCCTCTCTTTAAGAGCTTGATGCAATAAATTAGAAATTATGAAACATGATGATTACAAAATCTTTTGGACTAATGTGGCTTCTCTTCCTCATTTAAGTTGTGTGGATATGTGGTCTGACTTCTCTTAATCGATGGTGCTTATTAACGTGGCCATCAAATCTTGTATATGTTTTAGTTGTCAAGTCTGTAACCGCCTTTGCACCGATCAACAACTCCATGAGCGAAATGGCTTATGGAGCGGTAGATTATTCCTCCATCAATGTAAGTGAACAAGGATACGGGTAATGAATGCTAACAATTATAATATCAACTGCTATGAGAGTGGTTGATGCAAGAATGGGCGATAATAATGAAGGTATGAAACTGGTTTTGCAATAATGTCGAAGGCATTGAAGTGGGTCAACTTGGGAATAATGAATGCCAAGTCAACATCGTCAAGAAGAACAACATTATTTTGTTGCTCTATCATGAAGAGCATAAGCTATGAGATGTGAGAATATAAATCTTTTCTAGTTAATCTACATGTGTTCTATGTAGTCTAAACAAACGAAATTGTTAAGGGAATGTTGTCATGGGTAATTGCAATTTACTGAAGAATGAATATGATGCAAGCCTAGGCTCCTAAATTATTTTGTCATTAATAGTTGGATCGAGATAATCCACACTTCGTATACCTACATCAATGGCGAGGTCCATGTACTTTCATGGGTGAGGATTGACACCACTCCTTTGTGAAAGCTCAACTAAGCGCCCTCCCAATGTGTGTGGACTGCAAAGGAAGTTCATTGTGCGAAGTACAAAGGGACCTCCGCATATTTAAATTTGCATAATGGACACTAAATTATTCTATTCACATCAAATAATAATACAATATAAATACAAAGAGATATGTCTCGAGATAGCTAATCTATTTTGGACATACAATCTCTTGGTTGAGTGAATATCTCAACCACACACCAATCTATGAAGCTAACTAGTTGGAGAGAATCTCTCAACCAACTATACCTCAACAAACTCCTAAGTAATACGAATAGAATCCTTCTAGAATTGATGAGCACATCAAAGACAAGTAGGAATTATATTTTCCAAGTTCCCCCTTTGATGACTACTTGTCTCAATCTCAATCACCAAAGTCTAACTGTGGTCCTCATGTTTACAAACATGATAAAAAATAATGTGTTGACATCCATATAAAGGAACAACCATCTACTAGATTGCATAGGTACCAACCACCAGTTTACTAGGATGTCCTTCATGTACATGATTTAGTCAACCATTGTCTGCATACCTGTACCCACAAATCCCCCCCCCCATCATCAGCATCATGGGTTTTCTCGAATTACCCATAACCATGCCAAGGGCTTTGTCGGTTGACCCTAAACCATGGCTACAGGCATCCCTATCCACTTCACTCTCACATGTGGTTTCTGTCTTACCACAAACCTACACTGCAAATTGGTTTCTAATTTACCACAAACCTGCACTTCCAAAGTGGTTTTAAGATTACCATGAACTTTATGGGAGTACACCTACCTCATAAGCCTTACATCACAAGAGACTCAGGCACAATACAACTCCAACTTATGGAGTTACCAGGTAAATAATTTCCATGGACCACTACAAAACATCATAAAGTTTCTTACTAATACATGTATGTGACACATAATACACCCTAATCACGAGTCTATTCCATAAACTCACACAAACTTTCACTTGGTTGTCCAGCATCCTTTAATCTTTATTATTGCACATTTACCTCCTCTTTTGAAATTGTTCATATTGTTCACAACATTGTCTTTAGAATTTTCAGTAACACTTACCAATAGTTGTCTTGGATTTCCATATTCACATAGGTGTGATTTGCTAGAATAGCCAATTATAACAAAATCACTAACGATTGAGCTATCTAAACTCAATAAAATAATCTGGAATAATCCAAAACGCTTACCATAATTGCATTAGCAAACAAACACATGAACCAATCACTTCATAAAATATGAACTTATTCTTTACCATAGCCATTAAAGAGGTTGTATTCTTAATTTGTGACCACACCTCAAAAAACACGACATAGAATAAAATGCTCCCATTAGAATATCATAATAACTTGTAGATTGTCTTTTATATCCAACAGGAAGAGGTCTTCTCTTTCATACGATTGAAGTGTCTTTTCTATTCACAGGCTACCATGGATCCACAACCAAATTACATTTTCATAGTCCACACGATCATAGTGCATAAGTTCTAATACATCTCTTCTTCTCCTATCAGAATGGAATAAATGCCGAATGGAATATAAGGATAAATTTCCTTGTTGAGATGCATTGTTGGCTACAAAAGCAACGGAATCTACAGAAACTATTAAACTAATCTCATGGATTGCAGTAGATTCGTTGGTGTTCTAAATTTTGGTTTATAATTTTGCCTTATTATAAACACTGAACAAGGCTAAGGTCATGTAAAAACGTTCTACAAGACCAAAGAATTATTTCAACAACTTCTATGTGGTTTTACATTTGTAATGCACTCCAAGACAACACAATGTGAACAGTTGGAAATACAAGTATGATTACTTACATAATTACATTGTTGTGGGCCTTCCTACTGGTCTGTCTAGTGCGTCTTGGCAGGATCTCTCTCCATACGACTGCCACCATAACGCAACATTTTACAGTAGTCTATTCACGCTTCTGCTGTGCACTTCGACCAACGACTCAATACAAATTGTGCCTCACCACTTCAAATGATCGATCATATCTTTCGCTCCCACCTGCATGCAAATCATATTTTACCATGCAAATTCATATTTCCAATCGGGATTTGCACACCGACTTCACACAAACTCCATAGTGCAACAACTCAATGCTCAAGGCTTCAAAATATCAAGCTTCAACATTTTGATGATTATCGCAGATTTACAAATGTGCAACCTATGTAAACACTATCCAACACACAAATTATGGAAAAACATACACACTCTCAACAAAAATACATATCCTCTATTTCTATCAGCAGTCCCATGAGGGAGGCCATGCCCAAGTCCATATGGGCTCTGATACCAATTTAAATTTGCATAATGCACACTAAATTATTCTATTCACATAAAATAATAATACAATATAAATACAAAGAGATATGTCTCGAGATAGCTAATTTTTCTTGGATATACAATCTCTTGGTTGAGTGAATATCTCAACCACACACTAATATAGGAAGCTAACTAGTTGGAGAGAATATCTCAACCAACTGCACCTCAAAAAACTCTTACCTAATATGAACAAACTCATTCTAGATTTGTTGAGCACACAAAAGAAAAGAAGGAATTTTATTTTCCAAGTCATTCGACACAATGAACTTCCATTCCATTTCACACAGTTATATTTTCCCTAAAAGTAGTACAATATTATTTCATTTTAAAGAAAATCACTAGCCATCATTACTAGCAATTATTAGTGTTACAGATGTCCCATTATTTGTGGTTGGGGATTTCTTTAACCAATTGTTATATGGTAAAGATACATTTTTCCTCTTACTATTGTCTACCCATATCTATTGTGCCAATCTCATTTAGCGAACTTATTAATCGTAAGGAGATCACATAATGGTGGTTGGCATTGATCCTCACTTGTATATCACACACAACACGTTTGTCATTATGGACATCCCATTGCAGTCCTCCTTTAGCTCGTCATGATAATCATAATAAAGGCCATGGTTACTAAAAGGTAGGCATTGACATATTATTTTGCATGATCAAGGGGCTATACTTAATCTAGTTCATTTGCACATGATCAACTACCTTATTTGATTGCTCGACATATGGCCTTTACATTACAAATTGTTGGGATATTCATTCACATATATATACATAGGCTTTCCATTTCCATTTACATATATAGGGTTTCTTGGTTCTAGCATGTGATCTGCACATCTTCTGAACAAAAGGATTCACCCTTTTTGCATCACAAAGGAGAAGAAAATTGGAACTAAGGGAACTAATCGAATACAAAGCATATGAGGTTATGTCATCCACATGTCAAAGAAAAAAACCATAAATTTTTCTCTTCAAATGATTAATTCTTTGTAACGACTTGGTGATTAGAATATCTTTCTTTTTATTCCCATGTCGATCTAGCCAGTTGTTAACCTTTTTAAGTTGAGATAGCATTGTTGCAATTTGGCTGTTACCTTGTTGCGAATGAGTTTTGGTTGTAAAGGCATTGTTAGAATTTAGGTTTTTCACATGAAACCCAACATCTCGTACATCCTCTATAAATTTCAAAAGCCAAATTTGTGCTCCCTATTGGAGATGACTAGCTAGATCCATTATCTTATTTACTCCATTTCAATTTATCCATTCAACATCAGTACCTTTTAAAGGTGCTTCTGAAGAAACTTTACTCACAAATTTTATGTTGTTGGGATTTACAGGTGCGCCAAGAGACTGGAGCTTCATTGCATTAGTAGCCAAAGGAACAACTGATATAAAATCTCCTTTACCAGAAATACTAAAACTTTTATCATTATTTATCTGATCTACATATGACAATGAAAGCCTAGCCTGAATTTCGTTATTAGGGGATACAAGAGTGGACCTTCTAGAAGACACATAGTATGAGAAAGTTTGATTCTTGAATGTCTATGCAACAGAAGGATCCTTTGATGTAGTAGTTTGTTTGTTCATTATGTTGAATTTTATTGTGCAGAGGTCCTCTGCAGAAGCACCTCCACATAATGAAATTCAGTATTCACATTGAAAATAATTTGATTGGTGGTGGTTCCTACAAATCATATGAGGTTATGTCATAGACATCCGCATTGCCATTATCAAGGGCGTTGATTGTTGGGAGGTCCTATGCACAATGAACTTCTGCACAAGGACCTCCGCACAATGAACTTCTGCACGACATTAATCTAAAATTAAATTATTAATATTGTTTCTTAAACAATAATCTAAAATTAAAGCATTATTACTTATTATAAATCTTATATTGTTTTTATGTTATGATCATTTTCCTGCACCAGGCTTGTCCATTATGAGTGTGACATAAAATAGTGAAAGAGCTAGTGTCGTGTTAACTTGCGAAGCCACTCATGGGATTTAATATTATCTATTCTTTAAAAAGAGAATTCATTGTGGACATGAGAGATGATGGATTACCATCCATCACATCATATGGTAGTATTTCCTAAGAATTTATGTTGTGTAGCAGAAGAATTAAGAACGTTGATCGATCATATTCTATGTTAAAATAAACAAACAATATCCTTTCTCTTTCTCCCACCTTATGAAAAATTATAGGTGACTTGCTATGGGCATTTTGATTGATTCTTCTTCTATGACTTTCTTTGTAATTATTTTCGAATTTGTTTATACTATCGAGTGCTATGAAAGGAAGACATGCGAGAGTATTTTCGTACTTACTAGTGAGCAATTTTTTTTCCATTGGCTCAACGGGTTTTGATCAAAGTGTTTAGTTAGCAAACCTGCACCACATAAATTAACCTTGTGCGGGAAACTATCTTTACCATCTCCCCACCTAAGTTCCACTAGCATCTTCCAATTTTAGTGGAGACTGGTAATCTGGTGAGTTGTTTGCAAAGTTTGATAGTTATTAGGTAGCATGTCTAGATCGTGATCAAAGTGGCTTCAGCAACGACTATGGTTTTTCCTTTCCTAAAAATGCACAATGCTGTGAATATGAGCAACAAATTGATAATTTGGTGTCTTCTATTAAATTAGAAATGGTCCAAGTCTTAATCAATCATCACTAAAGAAGAATCCAACAACTGAAAAGGTGAAGTCACGTAAGCTATTTGTTGATGTGTACATTTTTCCAGGCCTTGCAACAATGATGTTAGCCACTAGTCGTCCCTATCATAGCGGCACTCGTGATGGTTCATAGTTAACTATCAAAATCAAGACGGAATGTGGGATCCATTTTTCTGCCTCATATCCATGCAACTTTGGCATGTAGTTTTTTATATGAATTTGGAGTAGGAAGTTCGTCAAATATTCATAATATTTTTTTGTGTTGTTTCTTATTTTCTAGAACAGTTAATTAGCGACAATTAAAAAAATGCGTAGGTTTTAAAATAATCAAGTTTTAAAATGAATGAATGCAGAGGAAGCTCATTGTGCAGGAGTGTGGAGCTCTTCAAAATGAAAAAGAAACACACACTAAACTTAGCTCATTGTGTGGAGCTTTGCACGATGAACTTATCTCTACACAATATTTTTTCTTAATTAAGAAGACTGAATGGAAAATGTTATTTTTGAACCAGTTTATGGCTCTAAAGCCTCACCGGGCACAACAAATTTGGAGGGTGGAATTGTGTTTTGGATATGGAGACATACAAGTTTTCATTGCTAGTTTTATTTGTAATGAGAAATATTTATGATATTTGTTGATATGAAATCAATTAGAATAACATATTTCTCATTTCCATATCGATTGGTAGGACATTTGTTGACCCATGTCATTGAGCTCCCATGTGGCTATTGCTATCACCCACAACAATGAATACATTGATTCCTTTGTTAGAAACATGTCTTATTATGCATGCACATGACCTTTATTACTTAACTCTTCCACTGGGGACACAATGTGGCCTCCATGATCTAGTGTTGCTTAATGGCCAACAAAAAATAAATTTACTGAAAGGAATGGAGTTTCCCTTATTTTACTAGATGGTTGAGCTTTTTCACAAGCACCCTACTTCGTTACTTTCAGCACCTTCCTATACATTGCAACCTCTGCCTCTTAGGTCTCAATAAAATCAAAATATGCAGTAACACCCTTTCCTCCATGGAAATAACATTCATCTATTCTCTCTAATCATTCCCATCCCCACATTTAGAATCACAACATGATGGATGTAAAGTTTGTCCAAATTAAACTCTATGGTTTTACTACATTCTAAAATTCACCCCCATGCCCACCAAAAGCCTTCATTCTTCCTCTCCTCAACAAAGCTCACAATTGATACCAATTTTTAGTGAAGACTATGGAAATGGTGCAAATTTATAGGTCAAAGAAATCCTCAATTCAACTGTAGGCATTGTTTTTTTTCTTCTTCAAGGCCTCTTCTATATACACTAGAATGCACTTGGCTACAATAACATGTATTCCCCTTGCTCTCGATGCTCATTATAATTTTTTTTTAGCAACTGACCAGATCATGGACACACATATCAATAACACTCACCATAAAGGATCCAACTATATCAAGTTGTCAAAGCTAGCTAGCTCTTGCACGAAGGAAAGTTTTTCACCAGGGACCAAGTTTAGTAGAAGTTTCCCCATCTAATGGAGGTACTTAGATGTTGCTCACAATCCTTGATACCAAATTCTATGTGTAGGGTATGGAAAGTGTTTGTGAACTTCAGCACATCTTGGTCCCTTCCCTGCCATAGTGAGGTCCACCTTATGTACTTATCTTTAGAGCTTCAAAGATGGTAATATTGTTCCTTGATGACATCTCGAAAAAAATTCCTAAAGGGTGCGACTGAAAATAGTGAGGGTTTATCCTCACCCCTATGCTCACAGTAAGTTTCCCATCAGTCTTTAACATGGAGGGAAACTTCGAGGAGTGAAAAAATAATATTTTCCTGATCACAAAAATTGTGAACGAAATAATATCCTTCCTGAAGATTTAACCATCTATCTAGAGCATCTTTGTTTATTTGGCCTTCAAATTTAGGAATTTCAAAGTTCACTTGTACCTTAAAGGGGGTGGAACCTTTGAAGTGACTGTTGGATGAAGATGCTTTTCCCACTGATACTCGCTGAAGGATCTGGGAAAATTTTTCCATCATCTCACTCCTTTGTCACTCAAGGGCTTCTTCGAGCAACATTTTGAAAGGATATCCTTCTCCCTCATCTTCCTTTTCTTTTTCCATGGGAGGTCATCAGGGTCAGAGATGCTAGTCTTTCAATGGTTCAACTGGTTCAAGTCCCAATTCCTTATACCTTGACCTCATTGGGGACATGCATAAAAAACCAAAGAAAGAGAAGAACACTCTGATACCACTGATCTGAACTTATGAAGGAATGAAATGAAATATTAATGTAAACCCAAACATAGAGATACATCGAAACAAAAATTCAATTAAAAACTAACAACTACTAAAAATTGTTTACATATATAAGAGAAACAAGCTAGCTTAGGCAATGGTATCTTATCTTTGAGAAGAGATGTCATGACTACATGCCTTATGAACTATTTTAAAATGAGGCTAGGAGGCCTTTTTATTATTATGAAACAATGGAAAACCATAAACATCCAAAAACCTGACCATGGGAGATGAAGCACCAAAACTTGTGGGCCCTATTTGGATTAGTTGGAATGTCAACTTCTCGGGGTCGTAATTTGGCCATATGATATTCATTTAGCGTGCACAATACCTCATTAGAAATATATATCTAAGGAAAATATTTTTTCTCAACAATTCCTCACCCTATGGGTAATGGGCTTGGGCCATTTTCTAAAAAAATCATCGTTTAGGGCCTCAAAATGGCTCTAGAAGTTCAGGACCTGAAAAAATGCTAGAAATATAAACTTGTGCTATAATTAAAGAAAATAAAAGGAAAAAATATTTGGGATCCAAGTAGAATAGGTGGGTGGCCACCAATATCCACTGAACCACCCCTTCCATTTGAAGCTCTTAATAATACTTGTATATTTAAAATCAAGTCATATATGCAAAATTATTGTCAGGTGTTTGAAACCATACAACGTTTCAAAAACCCCTACTACTCCAAAGCTTTGAATAATATTTATTCATGTAAAATCAAATCATATTTGCAATTTTATGGGAACTATTCAATACATAGTAACTATACTGGATAATAATAATATTGTAGGCTCCTCTTTACCGACGTATAACCAATGCTTCTCACCCAAGTTGTTCCTGTTTTTGTTGCTTCAAAATTTATTGTTCTATCACTTAAATGGTTGTTCAAATAATATGCACTAATTCAATTAATTGGAGCGCATATTAGTGAATTCCTTCTACACAATTCATACCTGAAAAATAAAAATCATTATTACATCTGACATTATTTGAAAGCATTAAAATATCAAATTTAAAAGCATGATTTCCAATGTATTAAAATATTAATATTAACTTATATGTTGAAAATTAACACAAATGCACTTATGCAGGACTCCGAAGGAAGTCCATTGTGCGGAGGAAGCTTTCTTGTTTTATTGTGCAAACCTTCACACTCTGCACAATCTATTAATAATAAAATAATCATTGGTCTTATGCGGGACTATGGAGGAACCTTTCAAGTTTTCATTGTGTAGAGCTCTCCACTCTGTACAATCTATTAATAATAAAAAATAAAGCGTGCCTAATTAAACTCATACATTGCATTACCTTAAGCAATTAATTAATCATTGTGCTTGTGCTTGTTCTCCTGCACATAGGTAACTATACAGAGTAAAAGCTAATAATAATTTAAGGACATTAGAATTCAAGTCCTTACATGCCTAAACTAAGGTTATCTCTCTCTCTCTCTCTCTCTCTCTCTCTCTCTCTCTCTCTCTCTCTATATATATATATATATATATATATATATATATATATATATATATATATATATATTATTCAATCATATATTTGAAGCTTGTACTAATAGCTTTTTGCGGTCGTCTCGCATAATCAACTTCCTCCGCACTCTAAAGGCTCTGAACTCCCAATGTCAACATAAGTACCTCCGTACGAGAGTGTGGAAGGGGCTCTTTCTCCCGCGCATTAAAAGCTAATAATAATTTAAAGACATTAAAATTCAAACCCTTATGCATAAACTAAGGTTTAATATATTTTCATTTTCATTCAACACTATTGTTGAAGCTTGTGCAGGGAGCTTTCAATGTGAAGAGGGCTTTGTGTGAAGAACTTTCATTATGCGGAGCAGTTATTTTTGTGCAAAATGATTTCATTGTGTGGAGAGTTTTCATTGTGCAGAGTTTTCTCTACACTCAACACAACCTTTAATCAATTGATTAGTGGTAAATGTAGGGACTATGTTTCATTGCAGCGATTACTCTTGTTATCTTATAATTGAAGGAAATAGGTTTATCGCTATTAAAAGTTTATTTTCCTATAAATGAAGGAAATAAGTTAATGTATGAAGATGACGAAATGAAATCTTACCTCTTAAAGACCACCAACAAATTATTTTTATGAGAATATTTTATGTATCCAACACCTGAAATCCAATATATTTATGGCTATGTTATCGAGTGATGAGTTTTTTTATAAAATATTTTTGTAATTTTCCAAATAAATATAAGTTTTGATATACTCTTTGAGCACAATTTCTTAGTAGAAAATTCAAAAATGGTCTTTTCCTTTTTAATTTATGGACATTTCGTCAAGGATGGATTGTTAAGACTACATTGCGGATGGATTTATCTAGAGAGAGGATTTTAACTTTAATCATGGTCAAGTATAATCCTGGTTAATTTTTTTAATGGAAAATTAATTTTGTTGTGAGTTAAAGCTAACAACTTTGTAGTAGATGTATCTAGTTTTTTTTTTAATTGAAACTAATTTTACTGTGAGTTACGAATACTAACTTTGTACATGTTAGGAATAATTTATATTTTAGAGAGTGGTTTGAGGATTTTTGGAGTTTGTTGAGATATTTTCTCAACAACATTATTCTAATTCAAAGTCTATTAGATCTCATATGCACTATATCAATGTGTTGTATCTTGGTTTGAAGATGAATAAACGAATAATATTTTGTGTGATGTGGAAACCAATGTGTGCTTTCTTAGTATCAGAGTTGGTAGCTATGGGTTTACTCCCGGAGGGCCCAGGAAAAATTTAAGAGGAGCGGGAGATTTGTACGATGAACACCTGAGACTACAATCTCTAAAGCTCCATGCATATCTTCTCAATGGATGTTTGTCTTCTTTATCTTTCGCTGTAAATCGAATCTCTCATATTTGAGTGCATTGAATGGTCTTAACATTATGAGATATGGTAATGCAAGGGTTATTTCTAATGCCATTGATTCACATTTATCGGTGACCAGGATCCCTAAAGGCTCCAGAGAGGAAGGCACAAAATGAAACAATTATAGTCCAACAATGTTCCAAATCAATTTAAGCTTCTAGCAGGTTGTCTTTGGCTTTCTTCACATTATCAAAGATTTTTCCAAATATCTCGAGCTTTCCATTTGGTTTAATCACATCTAGTTAAAAAAATTATTTACCACAGGCAAGAGCGTAAATATCTGAAGCAAAGACAGAGGCATAAAAGGTGGTTGTTGCCCAATCAAGGTCTATGTCATCTTGGTAATTAAGTGTGAAATGCAAGGAATGGGTTTTTTTGTGTTGCTTAATGTGGGAGTCATTTTTGGGATTACAACAAAGTTTGTGTGAATTGGAGGAGAACAAGAAGTGGAGACTACCCCTGAAATGCCACCACAATTTTCACTATGTGGTTGCACTCACACTTAAATTTCTTGTTGTTTGAGCCAATACCTAGCTTGACATGTTTGTTGATTTTGTTGGAGCAACAAGAGACACGTACATTACAACTTCTTCCTTTTGTTTGTTCTAGCATGAGAGTTTGAAGGCCCTATATAAAAATACTAGTACTGCAGAGAAGTGGAGCGAGTGCATAAGGTGACAACAATAGAATAATTGTTTATTTTAAATATAGAACATATAGTTTTGAAAAAATTAATGGCCTAAAATTCCATACTTGGAAGGTAAAGGTCCAAATGCATCTGATGCATAAAAACTTATGGAGTTTAGTAAAAGTAATAGCACTAACGCCTCAAGATGTTAAACTATTAATTAATTGGATGAAAAGGGAGGAGAAATCTAAGTCCATTATTGGAATTTCTCTGTTGGATTTGCAAGTTCATCTTATAGACTTAGAAAAATATTTTGCACGAATATGGGAAAAATTAAGTAAGATATTTGGGGTAAAAGATGTGAACACAAAAATCTCCATGAAATTAAAATTATTGAAACTTAAAATGAAAGACGGGGTATCATTGTCTACACACATAAATGATCTAAAATCACTCATAAGGAAGTTCAATGAAATTGGGGCTAAAATAGAAGATGAAGATGCTAAGGCTATTTTGTTAAATAGTTTATCTTCAAATTATGATAATGATTTTTTCACCTTAAGTTAATTTTCCTCTCAATCACTATATGAAATGATAACAACACTCTTAGTAGAAGGAAAGAGGATGAAACAAGTGACATAAAAGACAACTCACATGTCGAGATGGCATTATTTTCCAAGGGCATGATCAATAAAAACAAAAACTCAATAGAATGTTTTTAGTACTGATGACATGGACATAGAACATTAAATTTCAAAAATCGTGTCAAAGATCTTTTAAATGGAGAATTAAAAGAATCAACTAACATAGTTACTTCTGGAGACTCACTAGAGGTTAGCCCTGAGGACTTCTCATCTAGTGACAACGATGATGAGTTCAATACAGGGCCTCTCATACTCTTCTAAAATAGTTATCAGTCATGTAGGTTATATTTCAGTTCTGTATATTTTTGGTTTGTAATTTGAAGGTGCATAACCAATCATTGAACAATGTAACATAATCTAAATTCATGGTTCTTGGTGCTTAGAAAACCATAAACATATCATTGGTTTAATTATACATATTGCTATAGTTTGTGGTCCTTGGCGCTCTGAAACACATGAACAATGGATATTGATTATAATATGAGATCCTTGTGTGTTAGATAGGTCAAGTTATATGATCAACTTCTAAACAAATTCAGTATCCAAATTGTCTTCCTAGAAACTGATGGATAGACGAAAGCTAAATATTCGACAGATGGTGGTATGTCCATAAAGTGATTCAGTTACTTGAAACATTTCCTTGTGGAATCCTCGATGAGCTGAGTATGTCAATAATGTTGATGACTACAAGTACATCAATGATGATTAGAGGAAGTTGTGTCTTAAATGGGCCAAATGGTAAGATCAAAGTTGTGATGGCTAAAGAGTGTAGTCTGGGAGATTCTAGAGTGAGTATAAGTGTTGATGAAGACCATACCATACTACTAAATAAATGTGACTTGAATGTGCATTATATGTGTTTCTATATTGTTATCTATAAAATAAACATTATGGGAGAGTGGTAGGAATAATGTTTATTTTAGAGAGTGGTTTGAAGATTGTTCAAGTTTGTTGAGATATTTTCTCAACAACATTCTACTAATTCAAAATTTGTTGGATCTTATATGCAATATATTAGTGTGATGTATCTTGGTTTGAATATGAATAAATGAATATTCCTTTATGTAGTGTGCAACTCTGTGTGTATTTTTATGTACATGATCATAATCACAAGCTAGAACATAGTTATGGGATCTTATTTGCACAATAATATTTTGGTTTTGTGTGATGTGTAGTTATTGTATGTGATCATAATCACACGCTAGAACATAGTTAAGGGATTTTAGTTGCACAAAAATATTTTGTTTTTGGAGAAAATAATTAAAATATTTTCCGTAATTATTTGTAGGTTGGTTATGTTCCGTTTATTGGGAAGTATTATGGATACGGGTGCCCTCTAGCTATTTCTTTTTCCAAATTCGTATATTGTGTAGAAACTTGATGAGTAATTTTTGAGATTTTTTTAGGAGATCCATGATTACCTTTTGTCATAGTAGGGATTTATCATTTTAGTTTGCTATATAGTTATACAACAAATTTGTCTCAATATATATATTTAACCTTAAAAAAAATACAAGATATACTTTTTCTATATTTTTTCTAAGTGCAATATTTTAACCATAATGTTCATACGAAAATATTTGAGAGATTATGATTTATGATGGCCATTTAAAAGTCTTTGAAGAGGGACCATGATTTCGAAGAGGGACCATGATTTCGGAAGGTATGGATCTCCTCATTTTACAACAAATTTGTATGAATGGATCAATTTCACCTCAATACTAGATATATTTTTGTTATAATGTTTTAAACATAATGATTATATGAAAATATGAGTAGAGATTATGATTTGTAATTACTATCTAAAAGTCTTTGAAGAGTAATCGAGATTTTTGGAGGTGTGGATCTCTTCATTAGAGATTATGATTTATAATTACTATCTAAAAGTCTTTGAAGAGTAATCAAGATTTTTGGAGGTGTGGATCTCTTCATTACACCATCGTTCTTGGATGTAGATGTGCTACCACTATGATCTTATCTAAAACACTACTTTGAGTTTATCATCTAAATTTGTAACTAATTTATTGGCATTCTTTGGTAATTCTTTCGGTAGATTCTTATAAGTAGAGTTTTATGATCTTGAAATAAGACAAAGTTCAATGAACTTAAACATTAGATTATGAAAACAGATGTTTGTCGTCTACATAAATTTTATCCTCAAATTAAAGAACATATAAAAAGGAAAAGGAATCATCCTTCAATATCTAAACGTTGGTGGGAAAAAATTAAATAAACTATCAAAAGTTGAAAAAGGATAAATGATTTTAGAAACTCACTCCTAATTATCCGTGAAACTCTAGTCAAAGGAATAAAATGGGTTTGCACACCAATGCCATTTGAGTGGTAGTTGCTTTCTACAAAGGTTTGAATAGAAGTTAAAATGAATTAAAAGAACAAAAGAGTTAGTGTGGTTAATGTCTGATTAAATGTTATGACCATCGTTACGTGTATTTACTTTTTTTATTTTTTATTTATGTTATGTTTATCCTAATATACTTTTATGTAATGTCCGATGACATGTTAGGACACTTGTTGGCGTATTTATTTTTTATTTTTTTATTTATGTTATGTTTTTCCTAATATATTTTTATGTTTGACATATCAAAACGTTTTTAAGTTTAGTTGTTGAAAATTTATGTGGGTCAAAATCTCAAAGAATATAATTTCATGATCAACGTTCACATTAACCAAATAAAATGTTTAAAATGTTTTTAAATTTTAACAAAATTCTTAATGAAATTTAAAAACTTATTAAAAAATTGAATTTATTTATTAATTAACTTACATTTTTAAATATTAAAAAAATATTATATTATAATTTTTTCTTATAAGTAATAAATATTAAATATATCAAAATTATTTTGTTGTTAATGAAGGTCCACAAATACCATAAAAATAAATGTAAAAGATTGTTTAGAAACTTTAGGATTTTATTTCTATACTCATAAATCATTAAGAGAAGTTGTAAAACTATTACGAAAAGTCTTCTGAGCTCACTATAGTTTTGATGACTTATATGGTTACAAGGGTTAGTATTGTGATAGATATTCTAAAATTATGATCTAATTTAGGTATAAGTGGGATTCTTTAAAAGAAAGTGTTTTTCATATTCATCTCTCTTACTATCACAAAGATGACAAGTTATTTTATTCCTCAATGTTTTAGGAATTTCAATACTCAAGTTTCCTATATTCCCAAATGATTTAGCTAAAAGTTGGCATATTTGTATGTCTGTCATGTGTGAGCCACTAGTGCTTTGGATGGATTACCCTCAATGTGGGAAAGAATCACTTTTATAAGGGGGATAAAATTGGTTATATTTCCTTTAATTTTGAGAATATATGTAATAAAATTACTTTGGATTTTCTCTATCTTTCCCCAAGTTTCTATAGAAATGTTGCACCCCTAATTTTCATATTCATATAAGATAATAGGAATGATGAGAGTCTCATAGAGGAGTTATTTCTTATCCCATGGTCAAATATCCACTAATTTACATTCATATTCAAGGCAAAATAAGATTTCTACCCTTTATTTATCCTTTCCTTAATGCTATAGTTCCAATTAAGCTTGTGATAAATATCAATTCTAAGTTTGTATAAAGGAACTTTCTCCAAACCATTTTTTCCCTATATTAGAGTATCATACATGATCTTTTTTGGATTTAGTTATCACAACCTTTAATTTTCTAGTATTTATAGTAATACTTATAATAGAGAATAAGTCTTCATGAATTCATATTTTCGTATTGAGATCATAGCAATTCCTCACCACAAAAGAAGTATAGCCAACATAAAAAAATAAGGATGATGGTTATAATGGTGAGATATGGGTTAATGAATATGCCAAAAAGAGTAGGGAATAGATAACAACCTTTCTTGTCTACTTTCTAACAATTAATTTCTTCCAACCAATCCTTAATGTTCCTAAACATGGAAATAATATTCTCATACAACATTATTGTTATAGTTTGTAACTCAAAAGGAACCTTTACATATTCAAAACTATTCCAAAGGTTCGTTCTAGTGAGTGTGTAAAAACATTTTCTAAAATCAATGAAACAACAAAGAAGATTAGTTTTATTATTATGGTTCTCCTCTAAAATGATCATCAATTTAGAAATGTCATCCACAATTGAGTGATAGCCTCTGAATTTGGCCAAGAATTTGCCTCTCTTGTCATGGATTTCTATCCAGATGTTATTATTTTCCATAATATTTCCATATCTTTTTTATAAAATGGTGCAAATAATAATGGCACTATAATTAGAGGGATTGATTTGACAATGAGGCTTTAATTCCAATGTTTATGGAAACCTTGTCTGATTACTAAAATGATGATCTTATGTATGAGGGATGAGGGTATGCACTATTATTTTAATGATCTTAGCTGGGTAGCCTCTATTTTCATTATCATTCCCTTTTATAGGTCATATAACCAAAAGTGTTATGTCTTTTATAAAAAAAATCATATTCCATAGAAATGTTTGGAATGTTGTCTCCTTGTGGGACAACGGAGTGGTTGTTTCACTAGGATGTTATCCCCTCCACTCAGATTCAAATCCCATGGGGGAAAAGCCATGTCCCATCATATTAAGGATAAAAGGATGAGTGTCTTGTGGAAGTCTAGGATCCCAACTCTAGTTTCTGATGGTCTTGAGACGTCTTGGTCCTAGGTTGAACTATGAGTTTCTGATATATGTGGCTTGCGGGTTATTGCATATATCTAGTGAGGTTCCTAGTTCCCCATCAACCATGCACACTTTAAAAATAAATGTTTGCAATGTTATCCATGACATTAAAAGAATCATAGGGATTTTTATGGTAATAATTCCAGTGCCTCGTGTGAATCATATTATTTTCTTTAGTTTTACGAGTCAAAATTCGTCTCTAAAATCTCTAAGGATCTACATATATAAGCGAATTTTTTTTATTACTTTATGCTTATGCAATACATTTCTTCATTTTAATTATGGATTTGTATCTACTTATATTATTTGATTTCATGGACTCGCTAGGACCATCCCTAATGTCTTTTCTAACAATTTTAGACTTTTTATCATACCAAGGGTTGGATATTCTATTTTTTCTTTTTATGTTATCATACCAAGGGTTGGCTATTTTACGTTTTCTTTTTATATAATAGCTGAATAAATAATTTGTTAATGGGAGTAGAGTGGGTTGTCATAAAATTATAATAAAAGTACTCAATATTATTATTATATGAAAATAAATTTAATTCACTATTTAGTTGCTTTAAAAAAGATGATATTTATTTTTATGAAAAATAGAGTGCATTTGGTTATCATAGTTCTCTTCATTAGAGCCTTTGTGCATAAGAAATTTGGTCTATGACCAGAGTTAGATTCATGGCCATTTGAAATGTCAAAATTCATTATTTGGTTCGATATAGACATATCTAACATCACATAATATTTGGCATTGTCACCTAGCTCACAGAGATAAATAATCTAGTTATATTTCAACCACTTCATTGGAGCATTGCAAATTATTAGACCTTGAGATCTATGGAGCTTGATTAGCTTGGAATAATAAAACAAAAATCTTTCTTAGGTGTTTAGAGTTTTTATTTTGATTTATTAGCTACAAAAAGGTCCTCATCTAGCCAGAGATTATTAAGGTTGCAACCATTGCTTAAAAGAATAGCTCGATTAGTTGCAATTTTAGAATTAAAATATCATCGCATGATGATATTACCTTCGTTTCATAGACTGTAAATATCTTGTTTTATATTTTTAAGAGAACATTCTTATATGTTTTTCTTATAAAATTTATAATTGTACGTGCAAAGTAACAATTGAAATACATATCATATTATCATATATCTAAAATTTCCATCTATATGTATTCATTAAGAGGGTCTTTCATATGAAGCTGAATATAAGCATAAATTGTTTCTTTAATGTAACAAGTTATGATTCCAATCACTTTGTGAAAACACTTATTATTCCATATTAGACATAATATTGATCCTTCTATATTAGGGACTTTTAGTTATACATTATATTAAGTTTCAATAAAAAATACAAAATCAATTTCAATTAATATTGGCCCTTTGCTCCAAGGAAAACCACAACAGTGCCAAGAGAGGATATAGAGAGTTCCATATTCGTATTCCTTATTTGTTTTCAATCTCTACCTCTAATAATAGCTTTTCACTGCTAATTAATTCTCATTTTCCTTCCTTCCTAACTTCTTTTACCTTTTGTACTTCTTTAATCCATCTTGTCTTCCAGTATAAGGAATTGATTTATAAACATTTCTAATAAGGCCGAAGCTTTGTTGAATATACCATATTTACGGCCATTAAATTTTAGCTTAACCTAAGTCAATATATATCTCTATTTGATTATTATACCCAACCTCTTTACTTCTCTGAGTTAAGTTGTTTCAATTTTTTATTTATTTTTTAGTTCTTTCTTGGCAATTATGAACATGTTCTCATATTATTGAGGGAAATTTTCTTAATTATCATTCTTTTTAGCTCTTTAATCTTATTCCCAAGGTTGTTATTTTATTCAACCACTTCTTCCCATGTTGATTATTTTTTTTCTTGGATTTTTTTTATAATGAAGTATTCAACTATGATATTCTATTGTCTATTGTTGTTTGAATATTGTCTTCTAAGGATCTAAATTTACCAAGAATTGATTCTAAGTGTATTTAAAGTTTGGTTTCTCTCTTCAAGAAAATCTAGAGCACGGTTACAAGTAAGATGATAAAATAAAAATGAAGATCATGGTGATGTAATGGGAGTTAAAAATATAGGTACATGTATGAATATATGATGGTTGAATAGACAATGTACATAAAGGACATCCTAGTAGATGGACAATTATAGTGGTTTGTTACCCACGCATTTTGGTGGATGGATGTTCCTTTATATGGATGTAAAAATTTTGTCAGTTTTTGTCAATTCCAAGTTGGAGCATAGATAACCTTTGCTAATCGATAGGTTCCTTAGTTCATAGTAGATCATGTGCATTGTAGTACTCAACTAATCGAGATGAAGAAAATTAGTCATTAACGAATAGTGTTAGAGTATGTAATTATTGTTTGTCTTACTTGTCTTAGGTGTAATAATAGGATTGAGAAGGTATTTATTCCTACTATTTAGGAGTTGGTTAGATCTCGTTGGTTTGAAAGAAATTTTCCAACTAAATGCTTCCTAGACTAGTGTATGGATGAGATATTTCCTCATCTAGTTGATTGTGTGATCAAGGTAGTTTCTCTATGTTGAGATGGCAGTCATGAATTTATATTTTTAACAATATTTTATGTAAATAATAGTCTTATTATGTGTTTCTAATTAACAATGTATAGGTTTCAAGTATCAATTTATAACCCATGGGTCTTCAAAATTATACTCAGATTGATAGAATTATCTAGCCTTCATTACAAAGTTTCCAACCCATTCAACTATAGAAAAAATAGCCTTTTATAATTGATCTTCCTTATCTTCTTTGATTGCAACTAATTTCTTCTTCCTACTCACATTTTGATATTCTTTCCTAAAAAAAAGTTATAAAATAAAAATTAATATCTTTTAAGCCATTCTATGGTTAAACATTTCTTCCTTTCTCAAATTTTATTTTCATGTTTTCCACCCTTGACATGTACAAAAATAAATTAAATATTATTATTGATCTTTTTTGGAAACAACGTTAATACTGAGAGGGGTGTGAATTAGTATTAAGGAAAATCTAACATTTATGCCAATTTATCTCTTCACATTAAAAAATGGAAACCATTCACGTGACCAAAAACTACACAAGTTCAATAACAATACAAATTACCTCATGAACACACACACCATTAGCAGCATACACATGAGACACAAAGGTTCAACATGGAAAGCCTTTCATGAGAAATATCACCAGAGCTTGTTTTTTATTATGATGTAAATAAGAGATCCTACTCTATTACATCGATGTTTGTTTGTGAGCCACCACTCATAGGAAGTACCAACTCCCTTTGATTGTTTGCTAGGACCCACTAGTAGGAAACGTCAACTCCCTTCTTCTATAAACACCTGATTAGCTTACCAGAAGCACCAACTTCATGGATTTGTTGTGAGCACCAACTTGCAACTCCTTGGATTTATGCAAGCACCAACTTGCAGGAGGCACCAACCGCCAAGCTTTCTTCAAATATCCACTAAGATGGAACCACCAACTTCCTATATGTAGGCTTGAACCCACACTCAATAAGGAAATTTACTTCTCACTATAAATGGAAGCGACTCTTCCTATTTTCAACTCTCCCCTCATCCACTTGGCCCTCAACACTTCTTTGTATTTTTTCTTTTGTTCTCTTTTGCATTATTCCCTCCTTTATTCTCAGTATCCTCCACTCATACTCAGCCCTCTATGCACCCATTGTCTAATTTGCAGCATCTCATTGTTCTTGGCCCCTCATACAATAGGGATCTCAACTCTCGGCCTTCATTTTTTGACAGGCACACTATTGACCCCTATCTACAACATAGACACTCTCATCCTTTCACAACAACACATGCAAACTTGGCCTCTTCTCAGCAACGCTCATTCACACACACAAAGCTCTCTAAATAGATCTCCCAACAATGTTGCATCCCCCCTAATTGCATAACTACAGTCCTCGGTTTGTTTCCCTCCAACATAGTGATCAATGTTGTCTTTTGCTATCCTCCATACTACCTGAAAGCGTACTTAGGCATGGATATCCATGTTTTTGTTAGATAAAGTTACTTGGCCTCTGCAACCTCATTGAACACTGGGAGTAGGATTTATTCACTCAACCATTGCAGTTTCATAAAACATGAGGATGGGAACTTGAGTGTTTGTCATACCAAGAATTAATTCTCATTCAAACTGTGAACTTAAAGAGATCCTCCATTAAATTCTACATGTATTAGTAACATGGTTCTTCAATGCTCAGGACATATTTGACATGGAAATCTAATATTTTGATCTGATCTTTTTAACCCAACATTCTTTTCCATTTAATCCTTCATGGTGTGCAAGGAAGATCATAGGTGACTTGTTCTTGCTTGAGCGAATCTAAATTACTTCATTATGTAGATCGTGGCCCTCTATGTCTCAATCTAAAGTTCTTGGAAATTTCCATTGATTCCATTAATAATTTTAGCTTCAGACCCATATGTGCTTCGAATTAGTTCCTAACTAGCACATTGCCAAAGAGCTGCTAACTTGTCCATCATCCCTTTCAAGATATAAATCTTCTTTAAAATTATAGAGGATAACTTGTTCTCAGTCAAAGGATCCAACACAGGTGGGAGGAGCCAAAGGGCCAACTGTGGTCATCACCATATATCATAGTATAAAACACGAACCTAGAAGCCTGCATGCCCGTAACTTCTTATTAACTGCAATTCCTCAAACTGGTGGGATATAGTCACCAGGTATGGCCCACAATATCCATGTCAACACTCCATGTCATGCCTCCTGTAATGAAGACGTTTAGGCTAGCCCACTATCCACGAGGTTATATATACATATACCCTTACTAAGCTAGAGCCTTGATGCATGTATGCTTGTATCTCTTTTTAATCACACTCCTTAAGATCTTACGGGTTACCGGGTTCCAACATATCCCACTTATGTGCCTCGTTAACAATCCCTTAGAACCTTTTCCTAGCGCCTTTATGGTGTTATATGAGGTTTCGGGCTTGGTCCACTCCTTGAGCCTATGCTCTTTAAATGGTTCCACTTGTTAGTCTCTACTATGCTACTTTGTTCTCTACCTGTTGGCCCCACTGTAATGCGCAAATCTCAATTACAATTGCATCTCAGCTTTCAATCTTTCAGGAAATATATGTTATGAGTTTCGTTGATTGATGGTCCATCAATTTTTTTTCTTTGCTAGCCTAGCTCCAAACTTTCCCTAACCACTTATGAATAAAATTATGGGCTTTTGGGTTTCTGGGCTTCAGACCTTTCAATCATTGTTCCCGCTAGCGTTACTCCAGACTATCCAGGTTACTTATTTAATATAATTTCGGGCTTCTCGAAACTACTATTATGAATTTGGAGATCATGACTTTGATTGTCAATAACTTTCGATCCAGTAATCCATTTCTGGACTTCCACATACTCGTGGAAAGCTCTTTCCAAGAGAAATCCAACTATGCCATCTCTAGGGGCATCTAAGCTAAACACATGGGGCAAAATCTCCTCCAAATTCAAGGACTCCAAACCATCATAATCATCATCATAGTCATCATATTATTGCTTCTTTAATAAGCCTGCTATTATGGTGATTCTCTACAATATACTGCACCAACCATGGGACATTCCCTAAGCTTGACACACCAAGCACATCAATGCTAGCTCAGTTGCAATCAACATCCATGCTAGTCTGGTTGATATCAATGCCATCACACTTTCCAACTATTAGATAATGCCAATTTTCCAACACATCTCCCCCATGGTTGTTGACATCAATTCCAACACCCTTTCTTCCACTAGCCATCAAACAATGCCAATTGTCCAACAGTATTTCCATATTTAAAAAAATATTCATTAAAAAGAAATGGTTCTCAAAATAATAAATATAAATGATCTAATAAGAAGAATGATAATTAAATAATGGTGGTGATGGAGTTGAGGGAGTGGGGTTAGGGAATCGAGCCCTAGTTACTCTGACCCTGCTTTGTTCCTTCTTCCTTCTGTGCCCCTTTTCTGCCATTTTTTTTTCAATGTATGGGTTTTATAGCTTGTAGTTTCACTTGTATTACTGGATTTGTCGACGTTTACTTTGCTGCAATTCTTGCCACAATGAAAACTTGAGGCGATGGGGTTATTGGGTGGTTGTCTACTCATACCACAGTTTTGTTCCTTTTCACGGCTATTTAGTCGCCATATTTTGGAATGGTTTGCGATGATTTTGGGTTTTCGACAATCCCTCATGTGTCACTGGTTTCTTTTGGCTTAGATTGTGTCTGTAGCTGACTCATCAATCCATATTTATTTTAGCAGTCGATGACTATTTCTCTTCAAGGAATCTATGGTGGCCTCATGCAAAGTTATGTGATTTGATCCTGGTGGTTGGGTTCACCTTAATTCTTGACCTCTCATTGTTGGTATTTAACTCTGTTTTTGTAATTTTATGCATCCTCGCTATATGTCAGCAGGTTGTAAATTTTTTCTTATTTCTCCATACTTGGGATTTCGAAGTGCGTGTGTATATATATATATATATATATATATATATATATATATATATATATATATATATATATATATATATATATATATTCTTTCCTATCCTGCGCGCCTTAAATATTTAGTTTTTCTCTATGTTATGTGTCTAGAGATTTTTTATCTTTAGGGTTTCATTCCCTGCCCTTTCTTTGCCAAATGTTTGCACTATATCAAGCATGTATCTACTTAGGATCACATACACACTTGATGTGTCAATAAAATGTATTTTTTATTCCCTATTTACATAATAAAAATTGCACTTTTTTCCTCTCGAAAAGAAGAAGAAGAAGAAGAATTAAAAATTTTTTCTAACTCATTCCTTATTTAGGATTACATTTATTTTTAATTCCTAAAATAACTGAAAAACCATTAATATAGAAACAACCATTAACAAAATATTTTAAAATATTGATAAAATCCTAGTATCTAGAATGAATTTTTATTATTTTATTTTTTCCATAATCTTTAATTTATAAACTTATTTCAAATACTCACATAATCTATAAAAATTATTTTAATAAATTTATTAATAAATTCAATCAAATAAAATTTCAAATCAATTTGTAAATAAAATCATACAAGATGATAACAAATATAGACAATTAAGTTTTAGCCCCTCTATTTCCTCCAACCTCTATAAATGTCCTTGATATTTTTTTTAATTCATGTGTGTTTTTTAGTTTGGCATTATAAAACTCAATATCCCCAAACAATAGTGCTCAACAATCATTGATTTAATTCCTAGATGAACTCAACCATTGATCTACAATTTTACTTCATTATCTTAGTTGCATTGCGGAATTGCACCGTAAGATATTTATATGTTTTCGTTGCCAATAGTAATTTTTGTGTGAAACCACTAGAAACATGTTTTGTTGAACCCATATTAAATATTTTTTCTAAATATAAAAATAAATAAATAAATAAAACTACTAAAAATAAATGATCCCAAAAGATATTGCTCAACAATCATTGATTTAATTTGTCGGTGAACTCAACCATTGATTTACAATTTTAATACAATTTTAATTCATTATACTAGCTGTGGAGCTATAAAAAGGGTCTCTTTCACCTCTAATTACCTCACATTAGTTGTCAATCCAGGAACGTTTTGTTATTTCAAAGAGTGTCTCAGTCTGAGGCTATCATTTGCCAAAGTAATGCTAGTAGTACAGTGTTCAAAAATACAAGAGTAAACGGATGCTTGTTTAGAGCAAACTACTTCAAAATATTAAACTACACATTCAGAAAACTAAGCAATTTATCAGTCAAGGGTTCAGTAGCAGTAACTCATCCCTTTCAAAACTGATGGAACTAAGGTAAATCAGAGAACAGATTGTGGATCTGGGAGCCAGGCAGTAAATGTCAGTGCTCACTACAGCCCTGGATTGTTCTTCACACCAAAATAACAAAGGATAGGAAATAGAATGGCAGATAAGAAATGGAACAATGAAATAAGAAATAGAACAACAAATCTGAAATGGAACAACAAATCTGAAATAGAACAGAAAACAGGAAATTGTAACAGCAACTAAGTCTAGCAAGCAGTAACACCTTAGTGTACAAGATCAAATGCACGAATCGTGACCTACAGGAATCAAATGGCAATCCTTTACTCTTAAGGACGAATTGATCAACACACCAAAATGGAATAACACTAATGAATTATAGAACAACACTTCAAAACCATATATGCACACGACACACCTTAATAGTAACCTGATCTTGGTAAACCAGTTATCACTCTCAGTTATAAAAGATTATGACTGTGTTTCAAGATGGAACAACAATGTTTATAGATCCAACAATCACAAAGAACATAATCGCTAAGATGAATTCCGTAATATCAATGAATAAGTGCACAGCACAGAGGCTCTGTAATTTAATAGCAACAATATTCTATAAAGACTGATAATATTATATCAACACCTAGAAGAACAGTGATACGTTGCAGAGTCAATGCAATAGTTTTGTCTCAGTGAAGTAAACATAGCAGAGCATGTGATGTAAACTAACAAAACACATCAGATTACCAAATAATGTTGATAAGCAAACCACGCATAAACTAAACGTAATAGTAAAGGAGCAAGTGTCCTCCAGGGCCGGGCCCTTAGCCTCCAAGGGTACACCGCTTGAAGTTATTTCAGACTCAGGGATGAAATAGTAACCGAGTTTGTATTAATGCATAAAATGGAATTATAGTAGATTAGTTCTCAACAAGACTCGATGATCAAATTTTCAATCTTTGAAGAAATTACATAAAACATAAGGATTCCCCCCTCGAGCTAACAGTGCTGCCCCTTTTATAATGATGAAGGTGGAGATGTCTAGGTGCAAAAATAGTTAAAGCAGCGATCCCTCAGGATCAAAGGATCCTGAGGGATTCGTCGAACCGTTAGTTCTCAGTTATCCCTTTTCCTTCTTGCGTCGAGCTGACATCTCCTCTTCCTTTCCAGGTCTGATTCGCTTTGATTTGTTTTGCCTTGTTTGCATATGGTTCCCCATCAAAGGGACAACGGTTAACCCGGCCTTGTTCTTTCCTTCAACACAACAGTCTTTTGTTTTCCCTTCTTTCTGCATAAGAAAAGGACAATTGTCAGTGTTTCCGCTTTGCACATTAATCTCACAGGTTTCATTACAATTCCTTATCTTTTTCCTAGTTCATGATGCAAAAGGTTTGTAAGTTCTAATGAAATGATGCTGAAATAATTACCGAAAACATACCTTCTTTAGTACTCCACACACCCCCCTACTTACCATTTTTCATGCCCTCATGAAAACATTGTAGTTGACATGTAAGGCAGTGAGAGAGTAGGCTGGAGATGGAATCTCATGTGGAGGTCTACAGCCATGATGCATAACTAGGTGTTCAAAGAAATGGCTTGTTTGACCCTTAGGCATCTCATACAGGGCTTGGTACCCAGGTGCAGGGTGCCAAATAATTGGACTCCGGAACCTATATCGTAACCAGGATGGCCCTGCCCTCAAAATGACTTCGCCATAGAGGTGCAAGCGGTCGGCGGCTAACTTAAATTTTTCATACTTAAATGGCTCCCTGAGTTGGATATTCGGATTAGAGATCTGAAATCGAAATTTAGCCGCATCAATGGAAAGGTCTTTAATAGTGAAAAAGTATTATATTCCTTGCCGATTGATTGTTGTGTGAATGGGTCCTAATGCTTCAATTACACGTGGAGTCTTCATGAGGTTCCTATGTTCTCTCCACAGCTGTACCGAATTCCTAGGCTCAGCTCTTACCCACAAATCTAATCCGTTTTCTTGCCTTTGGAAAGCATTATAGGCTTTAAGCCATTTAATTTGATTAACCCCAAATGAAATAAATGCCTGCAATTGGATATCCCCAACAAAAGGCCCAGGGTTTAGCTCGGTCTCCTGGTCTAATACAAGGTTATGTAAGTAAAACTCACACAGTAGTCTTTGAACTTTTACCCCATAGTGCTTACAACAGTGTATAAAATCATCGAGGGTATTAATTTGTATGGGAGCACCTGCTTTAACAGCCTTTATTTTCAATTGCAAATATCGTTCCATTAAAAACAAGGCATAATTCTTAGCAGGGGCTCTACATGCTAGGACGTCATTGTACAAATAACATAAGGTATCCATCTGCTTGATAACTATATCTAACCTACGAGTTACCTTCACGACTTTTTCTTCTTCCCTTTGCCACCCTTCAAAGGCCTGGCTTTCAGATAGATTGACATTCCTGAGCTGTTGTTGTAGCTCTTCATACCTTTCTCGAGGAACCGTTTGCTCTATGAGTTTTTCTGTTGCTTGTTGAGCTTGCGTCAAACCCTCCCATAGGTTTTCGTTCTCGGATCTCTTTCCCATGCGGTGGTGGAGACCGGGAGTTTTACCTGAATTTTCCTATTGCGTTGTTTTGCATTCATGACCCTTATCACTCCCGAGGGTGGTGCCTCTGTCTGAATTTCCTTATCGCAGGTCAATCTATCATCCATTTTTATCTTACGAACAGCAGGCTGCTTCTCAACAACATTTGGAACAGCATCCCATTTTTCAACAGGGTTTTGAACAGTAGGGTGGACTCTGGCCCTCCATTCCTTTGTCTTGAGGGGTTTTGCTGGATCAATTGCATGTTTCCTCCCCGAAGTCCTTTTTACCCTTTTCCATGCTTTCAAAATCCTGATTTACTATCGAAGCTGAACTATTACATTCAGTAGTCGCTGCTGTTCTTTTCGTAATTTCTTAATTTCCTCAATTTCCTTAGAAGGAACAGCAGACTGTTCACTGCGGCTTGGACTATGATCAATTCCTTGATTTTGTTCCTGGGGTGCTTCTTTGTTGCTCTGCTCTGGCTGCTCCGGGGCAAGAACCCTAGCTGGTTCTATTATTTTTTGGGTGACTTCCTTTTCTGCCCCCCTACCTCCGGAGTTTCTTCTGGTGTCGTCTGGCTAGGAACGGATTGTTCTTGTTCTGCATCTCCTGTCATGTTTTCATCATGAACGGGCTGACTCTCCTCTTCTACTTCCTCTGCATGTGATTCTTCAGGTGCATTTCCCTCATGAGCAGAATGTTCTTTTGGTTCTTCTTCAGCATGGAGGTCTGATGGGCTGGAAGATTGGCCATATTCGCCCATATTGGCCAAAACTTTGGCCAATTCATCTTCTCTCAATTGATCCTGCACTGGGCTGCCTTCCTACTGTCTCGTTTCCTCCTCCTGCTCAGATTGCTCAGTCTCTCCCTCATTTTCTCCTTCCTCATTTTCCTGCATTTCTTTCTCATTATTTTCAGCTTCTAATCATGGGGGTTTCTCATCCCTTGTATCTTCTATCTCTACCGGTTGGCTAGTATTTCCTTGGGGCTTCTCCAGCCTCCCTCGTAGCCGTGCTAGTCGGGCCGATTTCCTTCATTTTTCTAGATGCTCAGGTTTATTGGTGGCATTTTTACATTTTGGGGACGGTGTGGTCAATCTTCCATCTATTATGGCAATTAGCTCTTCCCAGCTACTCTGCTGCTGGGTAAGGCTATGGCTGACTATTAACCGTATCAACCCATGATGACTGACAACTGATTCTACATGTTGTGCCTTTTTCATGCTCCGTGCAACGTCTTGCAGTAATGAATTCAAGAATGTAAGTAAATTTACAGAGCATTTTTGTTTTAACACAGCTAAAAGTTTAAGGTGTCGTGGTCTTACCACGTCTTTTCTTCCTTCACAGGTGATGTAGCTTTGAATGGTCCTTGCAAATTCCGCCCATGGTTCTCCTAATGCTACTGGAAGAACCCCCTTTCCTCTAATTGTCAGGCTCTGGCCTTCCACCTGGAAGGTTTCTATAATCTTCTGCAATCTCTCCTTCTTTAGCGTCCATACAGGCCCAGTGGTTGGCAGTCCCGAGACTTCTGCGATTATGTCATCAGTGACTGCTATGTGTCTCCCCCTCACTGTGGAGTGATCCTCTTGCAAGTTCTGCAAGAATTCAGTTGCTATAGTCTCGTTGGATTCCTGTAAGCAATTGAGATAAGTTAGCCACCCGGCTCTTGCCAGGATTTCCCGTGCAGCATCAGAGACTGTTAACAGCAGCGGTTCTCTCCGAATCGATCTCCCTCCCATGTTTATGGTTTTGCTGTGAAATCTTAAAATTTTGACAATGGAACGGCAGCTGTTCACGCTGTTAGAAACACAGAGAGGCTGACAGACGCGAGAATCGCTCAAAATCTAATGCTGTGGAATATGCAATGGAAATGGCTTAGGAACAACAAATCATGCAAAAAATAAAAATTAGTATACCGTTGAGCCATGCTATTCCCAAGTACGCAGTTTCCCGAATAGTGGTCTGACACGTCATCCAAGGAATGATGAGGTTAACCTCCCCCCCCCCCCCGCAATGTGATAGGTCGTCCCAACCGTCAAATAAAGGAGCGGCGTGTCGGTCTGTTCTGAAGCAGAGTCATAAAGGAACAGCATATGGCAATATGCCATGTTTACAAAGGTAGCAGATTACCGAAATTGAGGTGTCAAGTTGGATCGCTTGATATGTAAGAGACTGTTGTGATATGATGCGAGGCTGGGAGGATAGGACATCTGCCGTACATACCGAGTCTCATGTGGTCATTGTCAACTGCTCTGTCATGATTGGTGATAATAGATTTACATGTGTTGTATGGTTCGGAAAATAATATGCATTCGTCTTATGTGATTAATTACTAAGGTATAAGAAACAGAAGGGTGCTAATAACTACGTATTGGTGTAAATAATGTGACTTCAATACCATTAACAGTGCTCTGCTGCCGACAGGTGTCCATAACCTTGGCAGAGTTGTTTATTTCACCCATGGAACCATGATCCTTTGTGTATGCTTAGGAAGTGTTGTGTGATGTCAAAATGTAGGCCATTATGCTAGCTTGGTGACCAGTTAGCCAGAATGCCATTCATGAGGAAGGAGCGAAAGGTGGGCATGCCGACTCGTGATGAGACCTCCTGTTCCAAGGGTTCTTTATTTGATATACCTTTTGGACCATATCCGTGGTGTGGTGGCCATAGTGAGAATGCCACTTCACTTTCTTCCTCATGATCATGGTAGGCTGGCTCTTGGTGAGACCCCCTATCCTGCATTTGAAAACTTTATATAAACAAGTCAGTTTGATCTTTTTTTCTCTTCTTTTTTCTTTTTCATAAAGTACTATCCCATTTATACACAAAGGATGGTTCAGCACTCCTTAAGAGTGGTAATGGTGGAAGAAGTCTTAATATCTCAATAGGAAGATATAAACCCTTTGCTCTTATTCCTGAATAATAATCAAAGAGGATTTAAAAGGAACCAACATGATAAAGATAACCAATCAGAGCAGAGTTAGTAAAGTAATGACAGCAAAAGATAATAGGTAAGTGTGTCCTTCCCTCTATCCTTTTACCAATTCAGAGAAATTTCTTATAAAAATAACGATTTTATAATTCACCTGATTTCAGTATGTTGTGATTTTGTATCCATTGCATAAGTGCATAGTTGTATTCCAAAAGACTTGAAAGAACAGGAACAGTAAGCATCCTTAATTTAAATCAGCAAGGGGAACAAGCATAAGTAAAAGGAATACGAGGATGTTGCTGCTTCAAAGAGGAAGAGAAAAAGAATACAAGTGGTGTTCCTTTTAGAAAAAGGAACAACAAAGTTCAGAAACGCTGTTCCTTTGGAAAAGGAAGAGAAAAAATCACAAATGTCGTTCCTTTGGAAAAGAAACAGCAAAAATCAAAACCACTGTTCTTTTGGAAAAAGAACAACAAGACACACAAATGTCGTTCCTTCAGAAAAGGAACAACAAAAATTGAAAATGTTATTCCTTTGGAAAAGGAACAGCAAGACACACAAATGTCATTCCTTCGGAAAAGGAACAGCAAAAATCAAAAAAAGGAACAACAAGACACACAAATGTCGTTCCTTTGGAAAAGGAACAGCAAAAATCGAAAATGCAAAGGAAGAGCAAGACACACAAATGTCGCTACTTTGGAAAAGGAATAACAAAAATCGAAAATGTTGTTCATTTGGAAAAGGAACAACAAGACACACAAATGTCGTTCCTTCGGAAAAGGAACAACAAAAATCGAAAATGTTGTTCATTTTCCAAAGGAACAACAAAACACACAAATGTTGTTCCTTTGGAAAAGGAACAACAAAAATCGAAAAAAGGAACAACAAAAATCGAAAATGTTGTTCCTTTGGAAAAGAAACAACAAGACATCCAGGTGTCGTTCCTTTGGAAAAGAAACAACAAAAAGCAAAAGCATTGTTCCTTTGGAAAAGGAACAATAGAAAGCAAAAATAAAGAAAAAGAACAAAATTAAAGCAGAATGACGACTGATCCAACAGGTGTTGTTCTTTTGAAAAAGGAACAACGGAACGAAAAATGTTGTCCCTTTGAGAAAAGGAACAACAAAAATAATAACATTGCTGCTAGTTCGAAAAGTAACGGCAAAGCATTTGATTCAAAAATATGTACAAAAACAAAAGAAATTATGTACAAACTGTGAAAAGAGATAAATTACTTAATGAATCACAGGTGAGGAATACTTCTCTCCCTCCCCCAAAATTTCCATATCAGAGTCTTGGCGTAGCTGCTGGCAGAAGGACTCTCGAGTGAGCGGTTTGCGATAAAGGCGAACTCGGTGGCCATTTTCCTTGAAGGCATATCCAGAACCGTCAATGGTTATTAGAGTAAGAGTACCATTGTCATGTACCTTCTAGATTTCGTATGGTCCCAACCAACGAGTCTGGAGTTCCCGGGAAAGTCCTGAAACCTGGAATGATACAAAAGTGCCCAGTCTCCTTCGTGGAAGACTTTATTTTTAATGAGAGCATCATGCCATTTAGCTCGCTGCTGTTGGATAAGTGCAGTATTTTGGAGTGCAGAGAGCCTAATTTCATTAAGCTCATTGATCAGCTACAATCGATTAATCTGTGTCTCCGTTAAATCTAAACCAACTTCCTGTGCTGTTCGCAGTGTTTGGATTTCGAATTCTATGGGAAAAATGGGTTGCTTGCCAAACACTAATTGATAAGGTGAGTAACCAGTGGTACTTCTCCATATTTTTCTGTAATCCCACAGTGCCTCTGGTAGTCTAGCAGCCCAATCACGTCTATGTGACGCGATTGTTTTTGTTAGGATTGCTTCTATTATTTTATTGTTGCTTTCTACTTGACCATTTGCTTGTGGGTGGTATGGAGTAGTGATTTTGTGCTGGACATTATAGTTTTTGAGTGTTACAGCTATTTTGTTCCCAGCAAATTGTGCTCCACCGTCTGTAATTATATCTCTTGGAAAGCCATAATGCACAAATATATGGAACAAGAACTGTATGACAGAATCTTCTGTAGCTCTCGGCAACGCCTCTACCTCAACCCATTTGGTGACATATTCTGTTGCCACCAAAATATATGTTTTCTTGTTTGAGGGTGGGTTAATTGGTCCGACGAAATCAAGGGCTCATCATTCGAATGGTTCAATAACTAACTGTGGATTCAAGGGCATCTCATCGGACTGACCAGGGCATTCTGCTCTCTGGCAACTATCACAAGCTTGGACGAATTTCTTTGCATCTTTGAAAATTGTAGGCTAATAATACCTTGTTTGCAGCACCTTATGTCTAGTTCTGCGATCGGCGAAATGTCTGCCACATGGTCCGTCATGGCAAGCTTTTAAAATGTCAAAGATTTCATCCTCTCGAACGCATTTTCTGATATGCATGTCTGCCCCTGTGTGGAACAGGTAGCCTCCAACCCACGAGAATCGAGCACTCTTCTGAACAATCTGTTTCCGCTCATTAGGGGTTAGATGTTTCGGTAGTTTACCTACTGTTAGGTAATTGGCAAAATTAGCATACCAGGGTGTTTGAACAGCAACATCAAACAGATGCTCGTCCGGAAATTGATCTTCAACTGTTGTTGCATCGATTGGCTTTGGCATTCTTGAGAGAAAATCGGCTACAGGATTTTCTTTTCCAGGTCGATCCTTGATTGTAATATCAAATTCCTGCAATAAAATCAGCCATCTAGTTATTCTGCCATTTGTGATAGGCTTGTTTGCTAAATATTTTATGGCAGAATGATTTGTATACAGGATAACAGGGTATTCAGTAATGTAATGTCTAAACTTATTAACAACATGTATTATAGCTAAAAATTCTTTCTCAGTAACAGTGTAATTTAATTTAGAAGGGGATAAATTTTTGCTAATATAATAAATTGCATATGGTTTTTTATCCTCTTCCTGCCCAAGGACTGCTCCAATGGCTGTATCTGAGGCATCAGATGATATTTGAAATGGCAAATCCAAATTCGGTCCTCGAAGGACTGGGGCTGTGGACATAAGCTTCTTTAGATCTTGGAAAGCACGTTCACATTTTTCTGTCCAGAGAAAATCAATGTTACCAGTTAGTGCATACAGAGGTGCAGAAATATGCGAAAAATGTTCTATAAACCTCCTATAATAACTAGAAAATCCAAGAAAACTGTGTACCTCTGTTTGAGTGGTAGGAGTGGGAATAAGAAAAATTATTTGGATTTTGGCTGGGTCTACCTGAATGCCAACTGCTGAAATATAGTGTCCGAGAATAAGTCCTTCAGTCATCATCATATAGCATTTTTCATGGCTTAAACAAACCCTGGTAGCAATGCAGTGTTGTAGGACTTTTTCCAGTGTATCCAATGTTGGATCGAAATTTTCTCCATACGATGTAAAGTCATCCATGTATACTTCAAGTCCTTCATTTATTAAGTCTGCAAAAATGTTGAGGATAGCCCTTTGGAATGTGGCAGGAGCATTGCATAAGCCAAAAGGTAGAACTCTGTAGGAAAATGTTCCCCAAGGACAAGTAAAAGTGGTTTTGTCTTGGTCTTTAGGGGCAATCTAGATCTGATTGTATCCACTGAAGCCATCTAGGAAAGAAAAGAATTTCTTTCCTGCCAAAGTGTCTAATACTTGGTCGATGAATGGGAGAGGGAAGTGGTCTGTTTGTGTTGCTTTATTTAGTTCTCTGTAGTCCACACAAATTCTCCATTTTCCATTCTTTTTTGTACCACCACAAGCGGAGAGACCCATTTACTATCGGAGATAGGATAGATGAAGTTGACATCTAAAAGTTTTTGAAGTTTAGCTTTTACCACATCTTTTAGATGAGGATTAAGTCTACTCTGAGGCTGGCGAACAGGCCTCGCATCTTTTTCTATGTAAATGTAGTGGGTACATAATTGAGAGTCACTTCCTTTCATATCAGGATAGTCCCATGCAAATGCTTCTTTATATTTCCTCAACAGATGGATGAGCTTCGTTTCTTGTTCGGAGGTGAGGTTGGCATTAATGTTTAAGGTTTTTCCCAGTTCGATTTCCACAATTTTACTATTTTCAATAGAGGTAACAGGTATCGTTTGATCATGTGTATCTTTAATAGGATCTTCTTCTAATTTGTTATCGAATGCTGCCTCTATCATGTGACACTGTGTACGGGATTTGGATTCAGTTTGACTAATAAATTTATTAATGGCATCGTCCTCTGTCTGATCTTTAAAATCAAGTGCCTATTGTATAGTTAATGAAGATCTAATGTTGTCAGTAAGGTATGATACAGGGTGCTTATTAGTTTTGATCATTGTGACACTTGGTTGTGCTGGAGGATATAAGGCTAAGTTCTTGATATTCGCTCCCCTCATTATGGTCATATTGCCTTTTCGACAGCCAATATAGGCATCGGCAGTTGCAAGCCAAGGTCTTCCTAAAATCAATGGGTGTCCATCGAGTCGACTTTTGGGATTTATTACCAGAAAATCAGTCGGATATTCCAAGGAGTCAACAGATACCATGAAATCGTGTAGCATGCCCTCTGGCCTAACCACAGATCGGTCAGCCAGCTCTAACAAGGTAGAGGTGGGTTCTACAGATGTAATGCCTAGCTTTTGGCAAGTAGTAGTTGTTAAGATGTTGATTGCAGCTCCTAGATCAACTAAGGCATTAGGGAAGGTTTGACTATAAATTTGTACGGTGACTATTGGATTTCCTGGGTCTTCGTATTTAATGGGCGTTTCTTTTCCTGATAATAAGTCAGATAGAGTGCCAACTACTTGGTCTCTTGGATTGTTTGCTGCATTCCTCCTCTGTTTCTTTACACGCAATTCTTTGATAGTCTTTGCATATATCGGAATGTCTTGAATGGCTTGGAGGAATGGAATTTTTATGTACAAATTTTGTAATTCTCCCAGAATGTCAAAATCAGGATATTGTGTAGGTCGAGGTATGATTAATCGTTCTGGGAACGGGGGAGAGGATGTGGGCTTTTGGTTATGAGTTTGTTGTTTGTTCACATCCTCTTCTTGTGACAGATGTTCTCTGGGTAACTGATTTTCAACATGGGCTGTCTTTTCTCCCTCATTTTCAATAATACACCCAGATCTTAACTCAAGATCATTACACTCCCTCAGATCAGCTCCTATTTCTGATGTTTCTATTATTTGGACAGATTGGACCGATCTGTTATTTGGATTGGGGTTGGGTTGGGCTGGGAGTTGCGGTCTCAGATTATACTGGGGATTTTGTTGCAAGGCTGGCAGTGTAGGTTGAGGGAGTGGCATGGTTCCTACTGGCTGATGCATCGGTCTTTGCCATTTTTTCTGCCAGGCTGAACTTTGTGAAGTAGGCGGAGTCCATTGTGGTGGGTATGCATTACTTTGCCAATATGGTGGAGTATAGGGAAAATTTGGCCAACCAGATGGGCTTGCCTGATTCAGCCACAAGGTTGATGAAGGAAACGACTGAGGTGACCAGTTTGGGGGCGGGGGTTGAGATTGACTTTGCCACATATTATATTGTTGAGCATTATATTGCGGAGACTGAAAGAAGAGGTCAGGTCTGAAAACATACCAGATTGTTGTGGCTGCCACTGACGGCGCTAGTTGAGCAAATATACTGATTCTGGCTCTTCTTCTGCTTCCTTATATACTGCTTTTAATCCAGGAAGTGAGGGACAGCTTTCCGTAAGGTGATCTTTTGTGCAGATGGCGCATGTTCGAACTGCATCTAGTGGACAGTCCTTATGGATATGTTTCTTCCTGCATTGGGGACAGAAGATTGACAAATTCTGTTCTGCCTCCATTTGCTTCTGCTTGGCCTGCATAACATCAAGTTGTGTAGTTAGCGTCCCTAGTATATTAGTTTTAAAATTTTCCAATAGATTTCCAATTTCTGCATGCGTTACTCTTTCTGTCGAAATTTTATTATCTCTTACAAACCGATCATGTTCTGCTGGTTTCAATCTTGTGCTACCTCTCGAACTCCTGATACATAAGTCAATAATGTCAGCAAAATTTTCCTGATAAATATCTCCTTTTCTCATAATATTTAATGTTTCAATCCATTGCTCCTTCATGCCCCTAATTAATGTTGTTTTCAACACATTATCAGGTAAAGGTAGTGATGCATTAGAAGATCTTTGAAGATTATACTGAAAACGTTCCACATACTCCTCTAATGTTTCATTTGGTCTAGCTAACCATCTGGAATATTTCATCCTTTAGTTCTCTAGACCTGCAATAGTCCTGATATTTCTTTAGAAAAGATTCTTTCATTTGATCCCAGTTATTTATAACCCCGCCACCTAATCCCATAAACCATCTTAAGGCAGACCCTTTTAATGTAGAGGGAAATATTTTTAGTTTCTGGGGGTCGGTTGTGTAATCATATCCCCTACACAGCACATCGAATTCAAATAGAAATGCATCCAGATCTTCTGATGTAAGACCGTGGAATGTAGGGATATGTTGAAGAGGTATTGCTTTCATGGGTGCATTTGCTGCAGTATCCACTATGGGGTATTGCAATGTAGAGGTTTGGGTGTTTGGCTGGTTTTGAGCCATTTGGTCGAATATATGCCAATAACCTTCTGGGATATCTAGGAGGGTATTCCTAGGTTGAGAAGGAATGGCTTTAACAGGAATGGTTTTAGTAACACTTCCTCTGTCTGGAATAATGAGAGTGCCTAATGTCTGAAGAGATTGAGTTTCTTCAACAATGATTTTTGCAGCACTTCCCTTGTCTGGGTTGTTTAATGGCTGAGTTGTCCCAAGAGGAGACCTTGGTTCCTCAGTTTCCCCTGTTTCTCCTCCTCCTTCACAAAGATTGCTGAAATTCCCTTCTTGCAATAGTTCTGGAGTAGAATTTTCAATTTCTTGAAAGTCCTGCTCTTCAGTTTGACTATGCACCTCAGCAAAGGCTACAAATGGTGATCCTGTGGCCTGAAGGGAACTAGTAGGCTGTCTAGAAATAACTTTTCTGGGTCGTACTGAAGGTTGAGATTCTGCTTTCTTGAAGATTTCGTCTATTAAGGTTGATTGGCCAAGGGTCACCAGCCCCTTAGCTTTTTCTGGCTTGGGTAGAGGTTTGGAATTCTTTTTTGGCTTTTTTTGCTTAGTCATGCACACAAATCAACTGCTAGATTCTACCCAAACAAAACAACAGCAAATCTGTAGGAAAGCAGGCAGGGGAGCAGGGTTGTTACATGCTCCACACGTAGGTTCTTACCTTCCGTTTTTAAAACCCAATTCTTCCCTAACAGGTTCTTACACTACTCTAAAAAAAACAAATGGCTACACTATTTCCCCAGCAACGGCGTCAAAATGTGGAGCTATAAAAAGGGTCGCTTTCACCTCTAATTACCTCACATTAGTTGTCAATCCAAGAACGTTTTGTTATTTCAAAGAGTGTCACAGTCTGAGGCTATCATTTGCCAGAGTAATGCTAGTAGTACAGTGTTCAAAAATACAAGAGTATAAGGATGCTTGTTTACAACAAACTACTTCAAAAGATTAAACTACACATTCAGAAAACTAAGCAATTTATCAGTCAAGGGTTCAGTAGCAATAACTCATCCCTTTGTAAACTTATGGAACTAAGGTAAATCAGAGAACAGATCGTGGATCTGGGAGCCAGGCAGTAAATGTCAGTGCTCACTACAGCCCTGGATCGTTCTTCACACCAAAATAACAAAGGACGGGAAATAGAATGACAGATAAGAAATGGAACAGCGAAATAAGAAATAGAACAGCAAATCTGAAATGGAACAACAAATCTGAAATAGAACAGCAAACAAAAAATTGTAATAGCAACTAAGTCTAGCAAGCATTAACACCTTAGTTTACAAGATCAAATTCATGAATCGTGACCTACAGGAATCAAATGGAAATCCTTTACTCTTAAGGACGAATTGATCAACACACCAAAATGGAACAACACTGATGAATTATAGAACAAGACTTCAAAACCATATATGTACACGGCACACCTTAATAGTAACCTGATCTTGGTAAACCAGTTATCACTCTCAGTTATAAAATATTACGACTGTGTTTCAAGATGGAACAACAATGTTTATAGATCCAACAATCGCAAAGAACATAATCGTTAAGATGAATTCCGTAATATCAATGAATAAGTGCACAGCACAGAGGCTCTGTAATTGAACAACAACAATATTCTGTAAAGACTGACATTATTATATCAACACCTAGAAGAACAGTGATACGTTGTAGAGTCAATGCAATAGTTCTGTCTCAGTAAAGTAAACATAACAGAGCATGTGATGTAAACCAACAAAACACATCAGATTACCAAATAACGCTGATAAGCAAACCACGCATAAACCAAACGTAATAGTACAGGAGCAAGTGTCCTCCAGGGCCAGGCCCTTAGCCTCCAGGGGTACACCACTTGAAGTTATTCCAGACTCAGGGATGAAATAGCAACCGGGTTTGTATTAATGCATAAAATGGAATTACAGTAGATCAGTTCTCAACGAGACTCGATGATCAAAGTTTCAATCTTCAGAGAAATTACATAAAACATAAATATTCCCCCCTCGAGATAACAATGTTGCCCTTTTTATAATGATGAAGGCGGAGACGTCTAGGTGCAAAATTAGTTAAAGTAGTGATCCCTCAGGATCCTTTGATCCTGAGGGATTCGCCGAACCATTAGTTCTCAGTTATCCCTTTTCCTTCTTGCGCCGAGCCAACATCTCCACTTCCTTTCCAGTGCTGATTCGCTTTGATTTTTTTTGCCTTGTTTGCATATGGTTCCCCGTCAAAGGGACAGCGGTTAACCCAACCTTGTTCTTTCCTTCAGCACGAGAGTCTTTTGTTTTCCCTTCTTTCTGCATAAGAAAAAGACAATTGTCAGTGTTTCCGCTTTGCACATTAATCTCACAAGTTTCATTACAATTCCTTATCATTTTCCTAGTTCATGATGCAAAAGGTTTGTAAGTTCTAATGAAAAGATGTTGAAATAATTACCGAAAACATACCTTCTTTAGTACTCACACTAGTTGCATTGCGAAATTGCACCAAAATATTTATATTATTTTTGTTCCCAATAGTAATACTATTTTTGCATGAAACTACTAGAAATATGTTTTGTTGAACCCATATTAATATTTTGTCTAAATATATAAATAAATAAAACCACTAAATTATATCATTGTGCCACCAAATTTTGGCAATTGAATCACTCGATTCCAATGATCAAGCCACTGGATCATCGAAAAAAATAAACCTAAACAAGAATGCATGAAACCTGAAATTTTATAATTTGATGCCCAATATTCCATTGCCCAGGTTTTGTCTACATACGCGATTGTGTTCATATAACAATGCAAACAATCACCACTCAAAATACACGCATATCTCCCAAACAATTAATCTTTAGTGAGATCACTTTAATGAGTGATTATTTCTTTAAATGCCTCCTATGGTTTAAATGAGAACGTAACCTATAATTTAGTACTAAAATTTGATTGATCAAATTCTCTTAAGAATTCAAATTAGAAAGATTCTTATGTGAATTAAAATTAAGATCTATATAAGCGTAGTTAATTGGTAAAGAAATTTAATCATTTTAAATATAAAATTATTTATTTATACATTATTTTTCTTTTCTCATTATTTTTTTTATAGTTTATTATATTTTATTATTTTTTTTTATAGTTTATTATATTTTAAGGAAAAATTCATTTCAACAAAGTTGAGATGTTCATCGAGAGAATTTACTGAAGCACTAAGAAAACTTACAAAACCAAGAGATTGGTTAGAAATAAAACATTTGGACAGAAGAGTAACTAGATAAAAGTAAAGATAAGTCTAGATTAAATAAAAATAAAGAAAAGTGAAATAAATATCAAATCAATCTAGTAGCTATGAATTTAGAAAAGATCCAAAAAAAAATAATTTTAAAACAAGAAAACATCTTTTATTAAGAAAGATATGATATTTTTCATTAAATCATAATATTTTCCATTAAATCATATCTCAAAGTTTTTTAATAACAATTCAAAAGCTAAGAATCATTCTTCTATAAAAAAGAAGAAGATAAATACACACTTATCATACTTATTTTAATGTTACGTACTCAAGATAAGTCAAAGTTTACTTGAAACAAAATTAGCTCTTACAATCTAACATCTTTCCAAAATGTAAAAGTTATCAAAATCTTATCACCAAGATATTTACAATTGTCAATTATTTATAAAATTCTTTATGAGATATAAAAGTAGTATGATTAAAAAACAAAATTTCTACCATCTCTCTAAAACTGGATTACATAAAACATTAAACATATAAAACTTTCTTTTATAAGGGTTGAGTTTATTGAAAGCAGAAAAGTGAAAGAATATCAATATTAAAACATTAAAAAAAAAAAAAAAATGCCAACTCAATTAAGCTAATCAAAAGAAAAAATCTAGAAATAAAAATATAATAAATTTTAGTACAGTGAGTTTGTACTAAAACATACTAGTTGAAAGCAAGCTAAGAAAATATTCAAAGGAATCTAACATTCATCTACATTACTCCAAACTTGAGAAAGCATCAAAAGACAAATATTATTGTAGTATTAATGAAATATGAACATAATTCTATCACTCAAACTTTTACTGACTATTTTTAGGAAAACAAAATCCAAAGGAAATCGAATTAGGGAAGAACTTTCCAACCAAAATATAATTGGGAAGGAGATATCAAATTGTACATGTTGGACATTGTATAAACTAGCACTCCCCACGTGTTCTTTGGCATGGAATAATTTCCTTTTGTGAATCTTTATTTCTAGCGAATTGAAGAATTAGTGACAAATATAGGAAGTTGAATGAACGTGAATAATTCTATGTAACCCATGATTTGGAACTTGCAACAATTGTAGACACACTAAATGTGCAAAGGAATTCTCTCTTGGGGAGAAAATTTGTTTTTTAATAAATCATAATGGGTTAAGGTATCTACTTGTTGATCATTTCTTTAATTCTAGCCAAGCTCATTACAATAGCTCTTGTCAATATGTTTTACTTTGAAATTCAATACATCAAGGAAAAATAAATTTGAGTAGTAAATGCACTAAGTAGGAGCATGTAAAATACACACATGGAAACAATAAACATCTGTGGTCGTAATAGAGGGAATAATAAATTCCTATCAAGGAGGTAGGAACTATAATTATGTGAAATAATGTTTAGAACAAGAACCTAAGGGGCTAAAGTGTGTTGATTCTTACTTGGTAGAAGAGAACTTACTAATGTAAAAGGTAAGGTTGCACATACATGACATATACGCAAAGTATTATAATGGACGAGATTCATAAGAGTCTTTATGAAAGTCGTCTAGGTTATCAGAAGATGGTAATAACTACAAATAAATTGTATTATTATCCTAGAACTAAGAAATAAATTAGAAACTAGATTATTAATTGTTTGGAGTTGCAATAGGTTAAGGTTGAGCATAAGCATCCTATTGGATTGTTGTACCCAAAACCAACTCTAGAATAAGTGGGAAGTCATATCCATGTACTTCATCCCTGGATTTCCTAAATTAGCAAAATAGCATGATGCAATCATGGTGGTTGTGGACAAGCTAAGCAAAGGAAACTCACTTCACCCCTGTGAATTCCACCTATAAGTAAATAGACATTGCAAATATTTTTATGAAGGAATTTTTTAGGTTACATGGCATTCCTGAGGCCAATTAGGCTGGAATGGTAAATTTACTTCAAATTTTTGGAAATATTTATTCATAAGTCTTGGGAACCCGTCAGAATTTATCTCTACTTATCATCCTCAAATAGATGGACAAATAAAAATTGTAAATAAGGTATTATAGGACATGCTAAGAAAGTATACAATACATCAACCTAAGAAATGAGAAAAGTACGTACCCTTGCTATAAATTGTTTATAGTGGTTTCTACAAAAATGCGTTGAAGATGAGTTCTATATAGACATTGTATGGAAGAAAATGTAACATACCAATTAGCTAGACTAGCCTAGTAGAAAATATTATGGTTCAACCATATGTGCTAAGAGAATTAGAGAGAGATAATAAAAATAAGATAGAACCTAAAGGTAGCCAAAGATTGGCAGAAAAGTTATATTGGTCCTAACATAATTTATAAAGAGTTCAAGGTAGGAGAGCATGTGTACCTCCAAATTAGTTCAAATAATCTCAACGAGAATGGGGGTTCATGCCAAGCTATCCCCAAGATGCTATGGACCATTTGTTATACTAGAAACAGTGGGCTAGTAGTATACAAGCTTGATTTACCTCGACACTGAAAGCACACAATGTTTTCCTTTTTTCCTTGCTTAAGAAATATGTACATGATGCTAACCATATAATTGATTAAACTATGATTCAAGTGGAACCATTGGTAAAATTCTAGCCAAAACCTCAATGTATCCTAGATAAAAAGAAGAATTAGCTCTAAAACCAAGCCATCATGTGTATCAAAGTGTAATGGAAGCACTTTGGAGTATGTGATGAAACATGGTATATGGAGGATGCCGTGAAAACAACATACCCATTTTTGTTTACTATAAATAGTCCTCTTCATGAATAGTAAAACATTCAGGATGGTGTTATTTTAAGGGGGAATCTTACACCTCTTTTTAAATATTTAGTTAACAATAATAATTCTAGAATGGACAAGATGAATATTTTGATAGAATTCATTTGATTTAAATATATATTTCTATTTATTATGTTTCTAATAATAATTCTAGAATGGACAAGATGGATATTTTGATAGAATTCATTTGATTTAAATATATATTTTTATTTATTATGTTTCTAAAGCTAAAGAAAAGAGAAACCAACATAGATCCTTATTTTTGAATAGAAACTATGAGGGAGATTTGGGAATTTCCATATATTATCTAAATTAAATAAATTAAATGTTTTAATTTTCTATTTTGTAGTTGAACAAAAAAAATTGCTAGTAATTATTGAAAAGAATGAGAGTGATACCAAATTTCTCTAGGAGTATGCACTGTGTACGCATTACATATACTTTTGAGTTGACCATGTAGTCAAGGAGGGAAACTGCAAATTTTCACATTAGGCAGAGTGTGTGTGCATGTGGTGGTAATAAAAGGAGGATCAAGGAAGGAAGTGTGGAATATGTGAACAAGCAATAGGGATAGAATCCTATGAGAAAAAATCAAGCACACATGGGAATGAGAGCATGACTTATAGAAAGACGAGACAGAAAACCATTTTAAGTGATAGCAAATTTGTGTGACGCCAAGATCTTGTTTAAATTCAATAAGGAAGTCATTGTGCAAACCTTCAACCTATAATAAAGGGCCATAAGAAACCCTTAAAATAATTGGTATTAATTAAACAAATAAATAACTATGAAAGGAAAGAATGAAGGGTAATGAGAGGACTGAAACTGACCACATTGGGATGCATTCTTATCCGACCACTTCCAACCCGGTGCATCAGCCGCAGCTCTTGACCGGCTGATTCAGCTTGACAAAGCTGACTACCGTCGACATATTTCATTTGGCATTAAAGACTCAAAATTCAGTGTGTTTTTGCAATGAATTCAATACATTGTTGTTTGAAGTGGCAATGTCGGTTAATATAAGAAATTTGTCTCAGAATGTAAAGATGACTCAAAAAAATATCCTTTACTTACGTCACACATTTGCTTACGATAAATATGCTTAATACCATTTTGAAATTGACGTTGACTTTCGCCCTTTTGAGAGGTTGAGCACCCGAAATTGACAGCGTGTTTGCAACCACAACTATAACTCACCACAATGCTTATGGATTAATTTGAAATATTGCATAAAAGCAGACTCCATCTTCGTCTGTGCTTCCAAATTTTCCACGTGGTAAGTGTATTCGCCACGCCTTGCCTGGTCATCACGTTTGCGTAAACCAAGGCTGTGAATTTTGTCCTTTAAATTTGTAATCAGATTTTAGATTTTATGTAAAATTATACGGAAACATATAACAAAAATTAAAAGCTAGAAAATTTAGAGTAAAACTGTTTTTAATTTTACTGTAATGCAACCCAATAATGATGGACAATGCTCCCAACACTACTTTACAGCCCAAGTTACTAATATCGGTAGATTAATTAAGATGCACAGAAGGAGAAACAGTAACAAATGAAAGAATTGATCTCTTTCAATAATAAATGAATTTTAATTTTTTAATTAAACATAATTTTTACTAAAATTTGATCTTCCTTAATCTAAAGGAAGTAGGTTAACAGCTCTTAAAAGTTTAAAGGAAGTAGGTTAATTTATTAATATTGGGAAATTAATTAAAAGGAGATAAGGAGAAATAGCAACAAGCGAAAGATTGGATTTCTCTTACAAGAATAAATTAAATTTATTTTCTATTAAACATAAAAATTGAAACAAATTAATTATAAGATTGAATTTTATAATTAAAATTTTAAATAATAAAAACGAATGAGTAGTATATATATATATATAAATATGTCATAAAATAAATGAATTTATTTGAAATATTTTCATTATTTTTATATTAACATTTACATAAAGGTATTTGACTATAAAATAAAATTATTTTTATTTATTAAAATTTTATTTTCTTTGAACAAAAGAAAATAGGTTAATGGTTATTAAAAGTGTATCATTTTAAATTTTAACGAAATAGGTTAATGTTATGGAAATTGTATCATTTTAAAATTGAACGAAATAGGTTAATGTTATTAAAAGTTTACTAGTCCTTGCTTAGTGAGCCAATATTGGTGCCTGAACACTCACTGGAGCCATAATTGGTGCCTGAACACGTGTGATATTTTTGTTTATGTAGATATTCGTCGAGAAAACACACACTAATTGAAAGGCAGGGAGGGAAATACATTATTTTACTCATCAAACAGAGAGTCAAGCTATATTCACTGGAGTTTATCTTTGTCGCATCCACATGTAGTATGTTGTAAGCATTTACTAATTGATGTTCTAAAACATTTAGTACATTTTGTAAGGCACATTCCATATCAATGAAAATGGTTGCTTCGATTACCAGAGAACTTGCTCATTTTGCATAAAATAGTTGATATTTCGAACTCTACCCTTTGTAGAAGAGCTTGATACAATAAAGTAGAAATTATGAAACATGATGATTACAAAAAAATTTGGACTGATGTGGCTTCTCTTCCTCATTTAAGTTGTGTGGAAAAGTGGTCTGACTTCTCTTCATCGATGGTGCTCATTAACGTGGCCATCAGATCTTGTATATGTTTTCGTTGTCAAGTTTGTAAGCGCTTTTGCACCGATCAACAACTCGAGGACCGAAATGGCTTACAGAGCGATAGACTATTCCTCCATAAATGTAAGTGAACAAGGATACATAGGGTAATGAATGCTGACAATTATAATCTCAACTGCTATGAGAGTAGTTGATGCAGGAATGGGCGATAATAATGAAGGTATGAAACTGGGTTTGCAATAATGTCGGAGGCATTGAAGCGGGTCGACTTGGGAATAATGAATGCTAAGTCAACATCATCAAGAAGAACAACATTATCTTGTTGCTCTATCATGAGGAGCATAATCTATGAGATGTGAGAATGTAAATCTTTTCTAGTTAATCTAAATGTGTTCTGCGTAGTCTAAACAAAAGAAATAATTAAGGGGGTGTTTTCTGGTAATTGCAATTTACTGAAGAATGAATATGATGCAAGCATGGCCTCCTAAATTATTCTTTCATCAATAGTTGGATCGAGATAATCTACACTTCATATACTTGCGTCAATGGCGAGATTGAGAAGATCCATGTACTTTCAATGGTGGTGGATTGACACCACTCCTTTGTGAAAGCTCCATTAAGCGCCCATCCAGCTTGTGCACAGTGCAAATGAAGCTCATTATGTGAAGTACGAAGGGACCTCTGCATATTTAAATTTTCATAATGGACACTAAATTATTCTATTCACATCAAATAATAATACAATATAAATATAAAGAGCTATGTCTTGAGATAGCTAATCTATCTTGGACATACAATCTCTTGGTTGAGTGAATATCTCAACCACACACCAATCTAGGAAGCTAACTAGTTAGAGAGAATCTCTCAACCAGCTCTAACTAAACAAACTCCTAACTAATAGGAACAAACTCCTTCTAGAATTGATGAGCACATCAAAGACAAGTAGGAATTATATTTTCCAAGTTTCCCCTTTGATGACTATTTGTCACAATCTCAATCACCAAAGTCTAAATGTGGTCTTGGTGTTTACAAACATGTTAAAAAATAATATGTCAACATCCATATAAAGGAACAACCATCTACCAGAATGCATGGGTATCAATCGTTGCAACCGCGAGTCTACTAGGAAGTCCTTCATGTACATGATTTAGTCAACCATTCTTTGCATACCTATACCTGCAAACCCCCGCCCACCCCCCAATCATTGTCATCATGGGTTTTCTCGGATTACCCATAACCATGCTCTGGGTTTTATCAACTTACCCTAAACCATGCCCAAGGTTTTTTGGCTGACCCTAAACCATGCCTAGGGTTTTGTCAGTTGACTCTAAACCATGCCTATATGAATCCCTATCCACTTCACTCTCACACGTGGTTTCTGGCTTACCACAAACCTACACTACAAAGTGGTTTTTGGCTTACCACAAACCTACACTTCCAAAGTGGTTTTAAGATTACCATGAACTTTATGGGGGTACACATGCCTCATAAGCCTCACATCACAAGAGACTCAGACATAATACAAACTCCAACTTGTGGAGTTACCAGGTAAATAATTTCCAAGGACCACTACAAAACATCATAAACTTGCTTACTAATACATGTATGTGACACATAATACACCCTGATCATGAGTCTATTCCACAAACTGACACAAACTTTCACTTGGTTGTCCATCATCCTTTAATCTTTATTGTTGCTCCTTTACCTCCTCTTTTGAAATTGTTCATATTGTCCACAACATTGTCTTTAACATTTTCAGTAACATTGTCCAATAGTTGTCTTGGATTTCCATATTCACATAGGTGTGATTTGATAGAGTAGCCAATTATAACAAAATCACTACCCATTGAGTTGTCTAAACTCAATAAAAAAATCTTGAATAATCCAAAACACTTACCATAATTGCATTAGTAGACAAACATGTGAACCAATCACTTCATAAAATAAGAACTTATTCTTTACCATATACATTAAAGAGGTTGTATACTTAATTTGTGACCACACCTCAAAAAACGCGACATCGAATAAAATACTCCCAATAGAATATCATAATACCTTGTAAATTATCTTTTATATCCAACACGGAGAGGTCTTCTCCTTCATACGGTCAAAATTTTCTTTTCTATTCACAGTCTACCATGGATCCATGACCAAGTTACATTTGCATAGTCCACATGATCATAGTGCACAATTTATGATACATCTCTTCTTCTCCTATCAGAATGGAATCTAGTGCCGAATGGAATATAAGGCCAAAATTGCTTGCTGAGATGCATTGTTGGCTACAAAAGCAATGAAATCTATAGAAACTGTTAAACTAATCTCATGGATTATAGTAGATTTGTTGGTGCTGTAAATTTTGGTTTACAATTTTTCCTTATTCTAAACATTGAACAAGGCTAAGGTCCTACAAAAATGTTCTACAAGACCAAATGATTATTTCAACAACTTTTATGTGGTTTTTCATTTGTAACGCACTCCAAGACAACGTAATGTGAACATTTGGAAATACAAATATGATTACTTACATAATTACATTATTGTGGGATTTCCTACTAGTTTGTCTAGTGCGTCTTGGCAGGATCTCTCTCCAAATGACTGGCTCCATAATGCAGCATTCTACACTAGTCAAATCATGCTTCCACTGTGCACTTCCACCAACGATTCAACACAAATTGTGCCTCAACACTTTAGATGCTTGATCATATCTTTCTCTCCCACCTACGCACAAATCATATTTTACCTTGCAAATTCATATTTTGAATCGAGAATTGCAGGCGCCCCTCGCACAAACTCCACAGTGCAACAACTCAATGCTCAAGGCTTCAAAATATCAAGCTTCAACATTCTGATGATTATCACAGATTTACAAATGTGGAGCCTGTTTAAACACTACCCAACACACAAATGATGGACAAACATACACACTCTCAACAAAAATACATATCCTATATTTCTATCGGCACTCCCATGAGGGAGGCCATGCCCAAGCCCATGCAAGCTTTGATACCAATCTAAATTTTCATAATGCACAATAAATTATCCTATTAACATCAAATAATAATACAATATAAATACAAAGAGTTGTGTCTCGAGATAATTAATTTTTCTTGGATATACAAACTCTTGGTTGAGTGAATATCTCAATCACACACCAATATAGGAAGCTAACTAGTTGGCGAAAATCTCTTAACCAACTTGACCTCAAAAAACTCTTATCTAATAGGTATAGACTCATTCTAGAATTTTTGAGCACACCAAAGACAAGTAGGAATTTTATTTTCCAAGTCATTCCGCACAATGAACGTCCTTTGCATTTCGCACAGTTGGATTTGCTCGAAAAATAATACAATATTATTTTATTTTAAAGAAAATCGCTAGTCATTGTTACTAGCAGTTATTAGCATTACGGATGTCCCACTACAATCTAGTGCTACTGAACTGTTCAAGGCAAATAGACAAGGCTTATTAAGTTCTTTGTATGTTTATTAAAGGATATGGGGCTAAACAACTTCTTTGGGGGTGGGGATTTCTTTAACCAATTGTTATATGGTAAAGATACATTTTTCCTCTGACTATTGTTTACCCATACCTACTATGCCAATCTCATTAACAAACTTATTAATCGTAGGGATATCACATAACTGTGGCTGGCATTGATCCTTGCTTGTATATCATACACAACACCTTTGTCATTATGGACATCCCATCGCAGTCCTCCTTTATCTTGTCATGATAATCATAATAAAGGCCATGCTTATTAAAAGTTAGGCATTGACCTATTAGTTTGCATGATCAAGGGGCTATACGTAATCTAGTTGATTTTCACATGATCAACTAACTTAGTTGATTGCTTGACAGATTGCCTTTACATTACAGATTGGTGGGATATTCATTCACATATATAGGCATAGGCTTTCCATTTCCATTTACATATATATAGGCCTTCTCGGTTCTAGCATGTGATCTGCACATCCTCTGAACAAAAGGATTCACCCTTTTGCATCACAAAGGTGAAGAAAATTGGAACTAAGGGAACTAGTCGAATACAAAGCATATGAGGTTATGTCATCCACATGCCAAAGAAGAAAACCATACATTTTGCTCTTCAAATGATTAATGCTTTGTAACGACTTGGTGATTAGCATATCTTCCTTTTCATTCCCAAGTTGATCTAGCCAGTTGTTAACCATTTTAAGTTGAGATAGCATTGTTGCAATTTGGTTATTATCTTGTTGCGAATGAGTTTTGGTTGTAGAGGCATTGTTAGAATTTGTTTTTTTCACATGAAACCCAACATCTAATACATGCTCTATAAATTTCAAAAACCAAATTTATGCTTCCTGTTGGAGATGGCTAGCTAGATCCATTATCTTCTTTAATCCATTTCGATTTATCCATTCAACTTTGGTACCTTTTAAAGGTGCTTCTGAAGAAACTTTACTCATAACTTTTATGTTGTTGGGATTTACAGGTGTGCCAAGAGACTAGACCTTCATTGCACTAGTAGCCAAAGGAACCACTGATATAAAATATCCTTTATCAGAAATACTACAACTTCTATCCTTATTTATCTGATCTAGAGATCACAATGAAACCCTAACCTAAATTTTGTTATCAGGGGATACAAAAGTGGAACTTCTAGAAGACACATAGTATGAGAAAGTTTGATTCTTTAATGTCTATGCAACAGAAGGATCGTTTGATGTAGTAGTTTGTTAGTTCATTATGTTGAAGTTTATTGTACAAAGGTCCTCTACACTAGCACCTCCACATAATGAAATTCAGTATTCGCATTGAAAATAATTTGATTGGTGGTGGTCCCTACAAAGCATACAAGGTTATGTCATATAGATCTGCATTTCCATTATCAAGGGAGTTGATTGTGCATAGGTCCTTTGCACAATGAACTTATGCACAAGGACCTCCGCACAATGAACTTCCGCACAACATTAATCTAAAATTAAATTATTAGTATTGTTTCTTAAGCAATAATCTAAAATTAAAGCATTATTATTTATTATAAATCTTATATTGTTTTTATGTTATGGTCATTTTCCCACACCACGCTTGTACATTATGAGCATGACATAAAATAGCGAAAGAATTAGTGTCGTGTTAACTTGCGAAGCCACTCACGAAATTTAATATTATCTATTATTTAAAAAGAGAATTCATTGTGCACATGAGGGATGATGGATTACCATCTAGCACATCATAGGGTAGCCTTTGCTAAGAATTTCTGTTGCGTAGCAGAAGACTTAAGAACGTTGATCGATCATATTCCGTGTTAAAATAAAGAAACAATATCATTTTTCTTTCACCTGCCTCATGAAAAAATACAGGTGACTTGCCGTGTGAATTTTGATTGATTCTTCTTCTCTGAATTTCTTTGTATTTCTTTTTGAATTTGTTTATAATATCGAGTTCTATGAAAGGATGACATGCGAGAGGATTTTTGTACTTCCTGGTCAACGATTATTTTTCCATTGACTCAATGGGTTTTGATCAAAGTGTTCAGTTAACAAACCTACACCACAAAAATTCACCTTGTGTGGGAAACTATCTTTACCAGCTCCCCACCTAAGTTCCACTAGCATCTTCCAATCTTAGTGGAGTCTCGTAATCTGGTGAGTTATTTGCAGAGTTTGATAGTTAGTAGGTAGCATTTCTGGATCGCGATCAAAGTGGATTCACCCACGACTCTGGTTTTTCTTTTCCCTGAAACGCACAATGACATGGATATGAGAAAAAAATTGTTAATTTGGCGTCTTATATTAAAATAGAAATGAACCAAGTCTTAATCAATCATCACTAAAGAAGAATCCAACAATTGCAAAGGTGAAGTCACGTAAGCTATTTGTTGATCTGTACATTTTTCTAGGCCCTTCAATAATGATGTTAGCTACTAGTCGGCCCTATCCTAGTGGTGCTCATGGTGGTTCATAGTTAACTATCAAAATCAGCAGGGAAGGTGGGATCCATTATTCTGCCTAACATCCATGCGACTTTGGAATTTAGTTTTTATATAAATTTGGAGCAGGAAGATGGTCAAATATTCACAATATTCTTTTGTGTTGTTCCCTTTTTTCTAGAACAATTAATTATTGACAATTAAACAAATGCATAGGTTTTAAAATAATCAGGTTTTAAAATAAATGAATGCAGAGGAAACTCATTGTGTGGGTGGGCAGAGTTTTGCACAATGAAAAAGAAACACACACTAAAATTAGCTCATTGTGTGGAGCTCCGCACAATGAACTTATCTCTACACAATTATTTTTCTTAATTAAGAGTGTTGAATGGAAATGTTATTTTTGAACTAGTTTATGGCTCTAAAGCCTCACTGGGCATAAGAAGTTTGGAGGGAAGAATTGTGTCACGCCCCCAAGCCTACGGTAACTTTTTTTCCGTGCCCGGCGGGGTGCGGCACCACCGTGTACGTTCTTTTCGTTAATACTTGTACATATGGACTACGCCTTAACTGATATAAACATGCTTTAACCGTTATCTTATAACCATGTGCAAGCATTAATATTCATAATTCATCATAAACCATTATTTAACAATTCATATACAATTAAACCGAACAACAATTGCAAACAACCATGTAGAATGGGAGGGGCAACTCCCGAACGAGTCCGCCCAATAATCAATATATTATGAACCTTCAATAATACATCAATGTACAAGTGTGCCGAGCAAAGTCCTCGGCCAACACTTAGAAACTTTTACAATATTACAACAAGGCATGAGAAGCCTTATACATACACCGTTATGCACCTTTGCCTATGAGCGGGCACCCACCCGGGTTACCAAGACACTCATGCAATTCTGCACCAAGACCGTGTACAAATCTGCTCCCTCAACCGTGATCACCTTCACATCAACCAAGCCAAAATATGCGAAATCCTCTTCTTCCTTATGCGCATGAGGAATGCGCATTTCCTCCAAGAACCTTCGCACTTCTCTCTTGTCCTTATGCGAAGGAAGACTTGAGCGAAGTCGAATGATCCAAATGAGGCCTCTCCATGTTGTATTTATATGCTCCTACGCATGTGTTTTAGGAGGGGGTGTACAGCCCCTGGCCGACCCCCATATTTGCCACATACGCCCACAACATACTTTTAACACGTCGGCCTTCTGCCATTCGTTCCATTTGTTAACACATACGCCCTTCATATGTTGTAAGGGGGTGTATTACTCACGACCAACCCCCATTATGCATATAAGGCCACGTATAAATATTAAATTATATTTTATTCCTTTTTATCATTCGCTTATATTTATATGTTACTCCACATATGCGTATAAGCTCCCACATAACATGTGAGTACATCCATTAACACATGCGCTCAACACTTAGCCGCATTCCAGCCTAAGTGTTTCGTCGCATGGCAACCGCAGTCCGCTCGTTGTAATGTCGCACCCGGCTTTCCATTTCGTCGCACGCTGCCCGCCACCGCTTGCTGTTCGTCGCATCTGCCCGTCCGTCGTCTGAACTCGTCGCACGCTGTCTCCCATCGTTCCGTCGTCCGTTGTATGCCGCCGCCCATCGTGTAGCAAGGCGCGCGCCCGTCATGCACGGGTCGCCCGCCGGGGCGCCCGCCCAAGTGTCGGAGGTTTGCCCATCCGCTCGTCGCACTGCCCGTCGTCGTGCCAAAATGTGCCCGTCGTCGTGCACGAGGGCGCCCGCCCATCGTGCACGCCTGCCCGAGACTCGAGGGCGTCACACTCTCCTCCACCTGAAGTCGTTGTCGTCCTCGACAACATATCATCTCGGTAGCTCTCCACCAAGACTGCATCGACCATGATGTAGACCCCTCCATATAAGGCAAACATCCCTGCAACATATATAAGGTCTCGTCTCCATCAAGTCATCTCCATGTGCCAACTGCCCATGTATAACAAGTGTTACACATCCTAGCCATGTGCCAACACTTACTTCCACGATCCCATGCCCAGGTCCATGGAAACCCCATCTTTCTGCAGCACGTCGTGATCACCATACCTGCTCAACCAAGTTTGAGGGCTCACTGCCATGAGCAGCTTAACAATGAGCCCCATCTTCTATGTCATCTAAGAAGATATGGAGCGAGAAGAGCCTGGAGGCTCTCCTTCACTAATCAGCTCGATCCATCTATCCGGATCCTCAACCTCCATTCTTTGTAGATATGCTTCCCGATCTTCCTTCTAGATGTTCGGCCTCACATATAGCTCATCATCATCATCGTCGTCCTCCACCAACTCTAGCCTTCTTGATAAGTCCGAGATGCTATCTGAAAGTGTTCGGATGACCACAGATTGTTCTGCAATCTTTGCCTCCATCGTAGACAACCGCTTGTCTACCTTTACCTTGTCCTCCATCTGCATTCCTCCTAACTTATGATCGGGTTTTGTTACACCAATGGTTGGAACACCAATGGGCACATCTTCCCTTCCATCATAAATGAAGAGTTTCCTTAAATGTGGCACAACCATAGCTTCAAATTGTTTCATGAATTCCATCCCCAATATTGCCTCATAGTCATCAATTCACACTATGGTGAAGTCCACCTTTCCGATCCATCCACCAAGTGTGGTGTCCACCTTTTCGGCCATACCAAGGATTGCCATAGGAGGAGAATTCACCGTCTTCATTTGTGCCTTCACAGGTACAAATTTCAGCCCAAGTCTCCTTGCGGTGTCTTCACTCATGAAGTTATGTGAAGCCCCACTATCAACCATAGTGAGTACATCGGCCCCACCAATCTTCATCTGAACATACTCCAACTTGTTTCTTTCTGGATCCCTTCTAGAAGCCACTTCCGTAGTAGCAGCTGCACCAAGTATCTGCATCATCCCCACAGAAGCATTGTCATCCTCCTCGGCAGGTTGTGTAACAGCGGTCAACTTTGGTTTAGATGGGCAATTCTTCACCGTGTGTGGTCCTTCACATAACCAACACTTCAAAGGTTTCTTCATCTTTGCACCATCATCTGATTTCGGAGTATCCTCCTTCTTCTTATCTTTCGGTTTGTCGGACTTCTTTTTCTCATTAGAAGTCTCATCATAGTGGTCCACCAACCTGTCAACCGCAACAAAAGCTTCCTCAAGTGTTCTAATTTTCTGCCTCTTCACCTCATTGCGTGCCCAAGGCTTCAACCCAATAATAAAGTTGAACACCTTGTCTCTTTCCGCCATATCGGGAAGTTCCAGAGCTGCACTTGAAAACTCTCGCTGATATGCTTGTAGGCTTCCGGTTTGTTTGATGAACTTGATCTTCGTCCTTGCTTCCCATGTTTCATCCTGAGGACTGAAATGGGTCTGCAAAGCTTTCTTCATGTCGTCCCACGAAGTGATGTCATCAGCATTTCCATTGATAATCTGATCCACCCTCCTTCGCCACCACATCTTGGCATCATTTGTCAGGAATTGAGCGGCTACCTTGACTTGTGTCTCCCCATCAGGCAGACTTAACCGTTCCAAGTACTGCTCCATGTCCCACAAGAAGTTACCAAGAGTCTTTGCACTTCTTGTACCGTCATAAGATTTTGGTTCCTTGACCTTTACATGGGGTACTCCTCCACCTGAGTTATACCTCATGGCTCTCTTCAATACCGCAATCTCGTCCTTGGCTTGATCAAGACTTTTATTTACCTTGTCAAGAGTTCCTCTCAAGTTCGTGATCTCTGCAAGACCCTGATCTCTTGATTCTTCAACTTCCTTGACCCTTCCTTCCAATCGAGTACACATAAGATCGTTGTACTCACATTGTGCTTTGAGCTCATCGTTTTGTGTCCGGATTTCTTCAATTTCTTCCCTAACCTTCGAGATGGCTTCTCGTTCCTTAGTAAGCGAGTCCACATCTTGGTTCCAAGAAGACTCCAAAGTCTCCATTCTTTCAATCACCTTCCCCATGAACTCAAGATGAGGATCCTTCACGGGATCCTTCATTGTATGGCTAGACCCAGCTTGAGAGTTAGCGGCCATCTTCTTTTGCGACCTTGTTTCGACCATTCATCGGCTTCCCCAAGTCACCTGCAAGAACCTTGTCAACTGCCAACTTCAAGTGTGTGAGCAACCCTGCTCATCAGCTCTAGACCGAGCTCTGATACCACCTGTCACGCCCCCAAGCCTACGATAACTTTTTTTCCGTGCCCGGCGGGGTGCGGCACCACCGTGTACGTTCTTTTCGTTAATACTTGTACATATGGACTACGCCTTAACCGATATAAACATGCTTTAACCGTTATCTTATAACCATGTGCAAGCATTAATCTTCATAATTCATCATAAACCATTCTTTAACAATTCATATGCAATTAAACCGAACAACAATTGCAAACAACCATGTAGAATGGGAGGGGCAACTCCCGAACGAGTCCGCCCAATAATCAATATATTATGAACCTTCAATAATACATCAATGTACAAGTGTGCCGGGCAAAGTCCTCGGCCAACACTTAGAAACTTTTACAATATTACAACAAGGTATGAGAAGCCTTATACATACACCGTTATGCACCTTTGCCTATGAGCGGGCACCCACCCGGGTTACCAAGACACTCATGCAATTCTGCACCAAGACCGTGTACAAATCTGCTCCCTCAACCGTGATCACCTTCACATCAACCAAGCCAAAATATGCGAAATCCTCTTCTTCCTTATGCGCATGAGGAATGTGCATTTCCTCCAAGAACCTTCGCACTTCTCTCTTGTCCTTATGCGAAGGAAGACTTGAGCGAAGTCGAATGATCCAAATGAGGCCTCTCCATGTTGTATTTATATGCTCCTACGCATGTGTTTTAGGAGGGGGTGTACAGCCCCTGGCCGACCCCCATATTTGCCACATACGCCCACAACATACTTTTAACACGCCGGCCTTCTGCCATTCGTTCCATTTGTTAACACATACGCCCTTCATATGTTGTAAGGGGGTGTATTACTCACGGCCAACCCCCATTATGCATATAAGGCCACGCATAAATATTAAATTATATTTTATTCCTTTTTATCATTCGCTTATATTTATATGTTACTCCACATATGCGTATAAGCTCCCACATAACATGTGATTACATCCATTAACACATGCGCTCAACACTTAGCCGCATTCTGGCCTAAGTGTTTCGTCGCATATTTCGTCGCATGGCAACCGCAGTCCGCTCGCTGTAATGTCGCACCCGGCTCGCCATTTCGTCGCACGCTGCCTGCCACCGTTTGCTGTTCGTCGCATCCGCCCGTCCGTCGTCTGAACTCGTCGCACGCTGTCGCCCATCGTTCCGTCGTCCGTCGTATGCCGCCGCCCATCGTGTAGCAAGGCGCGCGCCCGTCGTGCACGGGTCGCCCGCCGGGGCACCCGCCCAAGTGTCGGAGGTTTGCCCATCCGCTCGTCACACTGTCCGTCGTCGTGCCAAAACGCGCCCGTCGTCGTGCACGAGGGCGCCCGCCCATCGTGCACGCCTGCCCGAGACTCGAGGGCGTCACAAATTGAGTTTTGGATCTAGTGACCAACAAACTTTCATGGCTAATTTTGTTTGTAATGAGAAATTTTATGATATTTGTTGATATGAAATCAATCAGAATAACATATTTCTCATTTCCAGATCTATTGGTAGGACATTTATCGACCCATGTTACTGAGCTCCCATGTGGCTATTGCCATCACCCACAACAATGAATACATTGATTCCTTTGTCAGACACATGTCTTATTATGCATGCACATGACCTTTATTACTTAATTATTCCACTTCGCACACAACATGGCCTCCATGATCTAGTGTTCCTTAATGATCAACAAAAAATAAATTTGCTGAAAGGAATGGAGTTTCCCTTATTTTACTAGGTGGTTGAGCTTCTTCATAAGCACCTGACTTCATTACTTCAAGCACCTTCCTATACATTGCAACCTCTATCTCCTAGGTCTCAATAAAATCAAAATATGTAGTAGAACCCTTTCCTCCACGGAAATAACATTCATCTCTTCTCTCTGATCATTCCCATCCCCACATTGAGAATCACAACATGATGGATGTAAAGTTGCTCCAAATTGAACTCTATGATTTTACTACACTCTAAAATTCATCCACATGCCCACCATATACCTTCTTTCTTCCTCTGCTCAACAAAGCTCACAATCGATACCGATTTTTAGTGAAGACTATGGCAGTGGTTCCAATTTCTAGGTCAAGGAAATCCAAAAATCAAGTGTAGGCATTGTTTTTTTTCTTCTTCAAGACCTCTTCTATATACACGAGAATGCACTTGGCTATGATACCATGTATTCCCCTTGCTCTTGATGCTCAGAATATTTTTTTCTTAACATCTGACTGGATCATGGACACACATATCAAGAACACTCACCATAAAGGATCCAATAGTATCAGGTTGTCAAAGTTGGCTAGCTCTTGCACCAAGGCCAGTTGTTCACCAGGGACCTAGTTTAGTAGAAGTTTCCCAATCTCATGGAGGTACTTAGATGCCGCTCAGAATCCTTGATACCCAACTTTGTATGTATGGTATGGAAAATGTTTGTGAACTTCGGCACATATTGGTCCCTTCTCTGCAATAGTGAGGTCCACTTTATGTACTTATCTTCATAGCTTCAAACAAGGTAATATTATTCCTTGATGACATCTCAAAAAAAAATCATAAAGGGTGCAACTTAAAATAGTGAGGGTTTCTCCTCGCCCCTATGCTCACAGTAAATTTCCCACCAGTTTCCCACCAGTCTTTAACATGGGTGACAACTTTGAGGAGTGCAAAAGTAATATTTTCCCTATCGCAAAAAATATGGAAAAATATCCTTCATGCATATTTAACCATCTATCTAGAGAATCTGTGTCTATTTAGCCTTCAAATATAGGAATTTAAAAGCTAACTTGTACCTTAAAGGGGGTGGAACCTCTGAAGTGATTGTTGGATGAAGATGCTTTGCCCACTGATACTCGCTGAAGGATCTACGAAACAAGTTCCATCATCTCGTTCCTTTGTCACTCGAGGTCTTCTCCAAACAAAATTTTGAAAGGATCTCCTTCTCCCTCATCTTTCTTTTCTTCTGCCATGGGAGGTCATTAGGGTCAGAGAGGCCATTCTTTCAAGGGTTCAACTGGTTCAAGTCCCAATTCCTTATACCTTGACCTCATTGGGGACATGCACAAAAAACCAAAGAGAGAGAAGAACGCTCTGATATCACTGATTTGAACTTATGAAGGAGCGAAATGAAATATAGATTCAAACCCAAACATAGAGATACATTGAAACAAAACTTCAATTAAATAAATAACAACTGCTAAAAACTATTTACATATATAAGAGAAACAAACTAGCTTGGAAAATGGTATCTTATCTCTAAGAAGAGATGTGACGACTACATGCCTTATGAACCATTTTACAATGAGGCTTAAAGGCCTTTTTATTATTATGAAACAATGGAAAACCCTAAACATCCAAAAACCTAACCATAGGATATGAAGCACCAAAATTTTATGGGCCCTGTTGGGATTAGGCTGAATGTCAACTTATCGGGGTTGTAATTTGGTTATATGGTCTTAGTTTAGCATGCGTGATACCTCATTAAAAATATATATCCGAGGAAAATAAATTTTCTCAAAAATTCCTTGCCCTATGGGCAATAAGCTTGGGGCATTTTCTATAAAAAAACATCGTTTAGGGCCATAAAATGGCTCTAGAAGTTTAGGACCTAAAAGACTGCCAGAAAATAAACTTGTGCTATAATTAAAAAGCTTGGGGCATTTTCTATAAAAAAAAACATCGTTTAGGGCCATAAAATGGCTCTAGAAGTTTAGGACCTAAAAAACTGCCAGAAAATAAACTTGTGCTATAATTAAAGAAACTGAAAGGAACCAGTGTTTGGGATCCTAATAGAATAGGTGGGTGGCCACCAATATCCATCAGACCACCCCTTCCATTCGAAGCTTTGAATAATACTTATATATGTAAAATCAAGTCATATCTGCAAAAGTATTCTCAGGTTTCTGAAACCATACAACGTTTCAAAAATCCCTACTACTCCAGAGCTTTGAATTATATTTATTCATGTAAAATCAAATCATATTTGAAATTTTAAGGGAACTATTCAATACCTAGTAACTATACTAAATAATAATAATATTACAGGCTCCTCTTTACTAACGTACTGCCAATGATTCTCACCCAAGTTGTTCTTGTTTTTGTTGCTTCAAAATTTATTGTTCTATCACTTAAATGGTGGTTCAAATAATATGCACTAATTCAATTAATTGGAGCACATACTAGTGAATTCCTTTCACACAATTCATACTTTGAAAAATAAAAATCATTATTACATCTCCGATTATTTGAAAGCGTTAAAATATTAAATCTAAAAACATGATTTCCAATGTATTAAAATATTAATATTAACTTATATATTCAAAATTAACACAAATGCATATATGCAAGACTATGAAGGAAGTCCATTGTGCGGAGGAAGATTTCCTGTTTTTATGGTGCGAACCTTCATACTCCTCACAACATATTAATAATAAAATAATAATTAGTCTTATGCGGGATTATGGAGGAATCTTTCAAGTTTTCATTGTGTAGACCTCTGCACTCTGTACAATCTATTAATAACAAAAAATAAAGCGTGACTAATTAAATGCATACATCGCATTTCCTTAAGCAATTAATTAATAATTGTGCTTGTTCTCCTGCACATAGGTAACTATAAAGCTAATAATAATTTAAAGACGTTGAAATTCAAACCCTTATGCATAAACTAACGTTATATATATATATATATATATATATATATATATATATATATATATATATATATATATATAATTGAAGCTTGTGCTAAGAGCTTTTTGTGGCCCTCCCGCATAATCAACTTCTTCCACACTCTAAAGGTTTTGCATTCCCAAGGTCAATATAAGTACCTCTATACGGGAGTGCGGAAGGTGATTGTTCTCCCTCATATAGGTTACTATGCACATTAAAAGATAATAATAATTTAAAGATGTGAAAATTCACTCCCTTATGCATAAACTAAGGTTTAATATATTTTCATTTTCATTCAACACTATTGTTGAAGCTTGTGGGGAGAGCTTTCAATGCGCAGAGAGCTTTGTGTGAAGAGATTTCATTATGAGGAGAAGATATTTTTTTGAGGAATGATTTCATCGTGCGGAGAGCTTTTATTGTACAGAGTTTTCTCTGCACTCAACACAACCTTTGATTAATTACTCAGTGGTAAATATAGAGACTATGTTACATTAACCTTTGATTAATTACTCAGTGGTAAATATAGGGACTATGTTACATTGTAGTTATTACACTTGTTATATTATAATTGAAAGAATTAGATTTATCGCTATTAAAAATTTATTTTCCTAGAAATGAAAAAAATAAGTTAATGGATGAAGATGAGGAAATGAAAGCTTACCTCTTAAAAACCACCAAAAATAGTTTTTTACGTCTCCAACACTTCGAATCAAATATATTTATAGCTACGTTATCTTGTGATGAGTTATTTTTTAAAATATTTTTATAATTTTCCACATAAATATAAGTTTTGATATACTCTTTGATCACAATTTCTTAGATAAAATTCAAAAATGGTCTTTTCCTTTTTAATTTGTGGATACTTCATTAAGGATGGATGGTTAACACTTCATCATGGATGGATTTATGTAGAGTGAGGATTTTAACTTTAATCATGGTAGTATAATTATAGTTTTTTTTTTTAAATGGAAAAATAAATTTTTTTGAGTTAAAATTACTAACTTTGTAGTAGATGTATTTAATTTCTTTTATTTAAAATCAATTTTACTCTGATTTAAGAATAAGAATTCTAATTTTGTACATGTTAAAAATAATTTATATTTTAAAAAGTGGTTTGAGGATTTTTTTTTAGAGTTTATTGAAATATTTTCGCAACTAACATTATTCTAATTCAAAGTCTATCGTATCTCATATGCACCATATCAATGCGATGTATTTTTGTTTGAAGATGAATAAACATTATTCTAATTCAAAGCCTATCTTATCTCATATACACTATATCAATGCGATGTATCTTTATTTGAAAATGAATAAACGAATAATATTTTGTGTGATGTGCAAACCAATGTGTGTTTCCTTGGTATCAAAGTTGGTAGCTATGGGTTTACTCTCTTAAGGAGGACCCAGGAAAAATGTAAGAGGAGTGAGATATTTGTAGGATGCACACGTGAGACTACAATCTCTAGTGATCCATGCATATTGCCTCAATGGATGTTTTCTTTTTTCTCTTTCGCTGTAAATCGAATCTTTCACATGTTTTTCTTCTTTATCTTTCGCTGTAAATCAGATTTGAGTGCATTGAATGGTCTTAACAGATTGAGATATGTTACTATAAGGGTTATTTATAATTCCGTTTTTGGCATTTATCGGTGACTAGGATCCCTAAAGGCTCTCCAATTTTTCATTTCGCTAAAGTGGTATGTCTAGAACATTCTATCTACAGAAGGATTCTTCAAAAGACCATCTATAAAGAATCACTTACTACCCTGGAATAAACTGTGGTACTGTCACGTTGCTCAGTTCCAATTAAAACTAAAATCAATTTCAAGAAGCATAACCGAATCCATACATTGTCATGTTCCCGATTTTTGCTTTCACTCAAGCAATTACAGATTTCCTCGTGTTAACTAATCACATATCATTATTTTCTGTGTAAATCCAATATAAATTGACCAAGTTGTTAACAGATTGAGATTTGTCTTTGTATCAAAGTTGAATTCGGGATTTATTACTATTTTATGAATGATATCTGAGGTTAGGTGTTCAAAAGAACTAGTTTCAAATTTTGAATTGGGCTTCCTCATTCATTAGTCTACGCCTATATATGGAGTTAAGTATTACAACATTTTCTATTCTTAGAATTCAATTACTTTCCACTGGTATCTATAGGCTATACTTTCACGTAATTTAGGCACGGTGTTCAAAAGAACTGGCTTCAAATTTTGAATTGGGCTTCCTCATCCATTAGTCTGCGCGTATATCTGGAGTCAAGTATTACAACATTTTCTATTCTTAGAATTTAGTCACTTTCAACTGGTATCTATCTATAGGCTATACTTTCGCGTAATTTAGGCACGGAAAGACGAATATGAGATATATAAAATGTGCAATTATTCTTGTACTAATTATTGCACTACAAATAGATGCAAATAATCTCTTTTTTGGAAATTCATGGGAAAAGAAGAATTGTCACTTATTGATTCGTCCATTCTAGTGAAAGCTCTCTGGGCACTTTTAACACCACCAAAGAGGTCCTTCTCTCTCGCATGTCACTGTGTTGCGTTCAATATGATTTTCCAAACTTTTTTTTTCTTTGTATTTTTTGAATGGATAATTTTAAACGGGAGTTTTGTTATTTGCAATACAATTTTTTTTTTTTTTTTTTTTTTTTTACCAAAGATAATTTTAAAGGAGAGTTTCCTTATTTGGAATGAAAATTGGTTTTAGACCACTTAAACCTCTGAGATTCACAACTAGTAAGTTGTTTGTAATTTTTTTGAAAATTTATATATTTATCTAATTTTATAAACATTTTTCATCCCATTGAAGTAATTCGACATATTCTTTATTCACATGCCTTCTTAAATTCAAATATCTTTTATTTATCTTAGCTCAATTACATTTCATTAGCATGATATTTTGTTTATATATATATATATATATATATATGTATATAAAGTGTGAATATATGAAGACAGTGTTTGAAGGTTTTTATTAATTTCAAATATAATAATAAAATATTCAAATAACCTTTTATTGTTTAAATTGTATAAGTTAAGTGTTTTGCGATTTTAAATATATTGAATAGATTTATTTAAATAATAATGATTATAATTTAAAATTAAAATATAAATTATTTAATAAATATTGTTATTAAGCCCCACGGGGTAGATGAGTTGGTAATTGCATGGCGGTGTAGTTCTTTTGTAAGGCGGACTCCGTATTTGAGGTCACGAGTTCAAATCCCCGGACTTACCTTGGTGACTCGTTATAGCGGGTGACGCGTTATAGCGGGCAGGCGCGAAGCCCAGAGGTTATAGTGGTGGCGGCCAGAATCAACCCCGTGTCACGTGAGTTGCAACACTGTCCCAATGGCCGATTCCTCTGACATAAAAAAAAAATATTGTTATTAATTTTTTTTAATATTATAAATATTATTATTAAATTAATTTTTTCCAATTAATAAATTTAAAATCTTAAAAATTTTGATTTTTTCTTTATTTCTCTCTTAATTACAATAGTGAACACAAAACAAATTCAATTTCTCTTAATTTCAGCGTCTATGTGGCTATTTGTTCATTTTTAAATTCCTAAAAAAGTCAAATTTAGGCTATTTCTTCATTTTTAAAATCCCTAAAAAGTCGGCCGTTGGAGGACCAGAAAAAGGCACGTGTCATTATCGAGAGGGAGAGAAAAATGTCGGCGCGAACATGCAAACGACACCAATATCAAAATAGAAAAATTTCGCAGAAAACACAACTGTCAACGACGAGGAAATTGCTGGCAACTTGTAAGCATTATACGACCTATGACGTGGCAATGGAATTGGATTAAGTGTTCCACCATCAATGCTATCATGACGCAACACGATCTGGACGTGCCCTTGAAGAGCTCTGATGTAAGGCAAGACCTCCGCTCACTTAGGTTTTCAGGCAGGGATAAAGTGTCTTCAGCGATTCATTTTTGTCGGCGATATCTGCTGGGTTCCGGCGGGCGCGGTTGTGGAGAATGGCACATCGATTGTCGGCGAAGTTCCAGGTAGACCGTCAGCTTTGAAAATATAAAGATGATCATCGAAACTCCTGGGGTGGAAGGAGAATTCGAGATTGCAAGTGATGGGCATGATGTGTTGGTTGGGGCGGTTGGTTTTTGCATTCCTAGCCATGTTCGAGTTTTGTGCGCTCTGCAGTTGCTGCAGCTGTATGAAATAGTTTCGATGGTGTCGTAATCTGCTCGATGGTGCCGTATTCTGCTCGATGATAACGTATTCAGCTCGCTTCAGCAATATTGCATAATGAAATCTGCTCGCTTCGACGATATATATTGTATTATGATTCTTCAGCGGGGATTCTCTCCCCCACTGAAAAAAAAGAAAAGAGAACTCGAGATGAGTTTGGATAACTTCTGCCAACAATTTGCATTGTCGTTGACGATTGGGTTTCTTGGAAAGTCTGTTTGGTTGATTATGGTGTTAGTTGCGTGTTCATGTCCACATTCTGTGTCCATTTCGATAATGACCATTGACATGTGCCTTTTTCTCGATGTCCTCTAAAACGCCCGTCTTTCTTTTATTTTTTTTGTTTTCGTGTGGGGTCGGGGTCGGGCCGCGGTGGAATATTTCAAAAATAAAATGGATAGCCACATGTAATAATCAGATAGTGATGTAACTCGTGTCGTACATTTTCTTTCGAAATTGTCATTGTTCCCGTCCAAATATTTCTATAAAATGTTGCAAGACTTACCAAGCCGGAGTCTCTCTGGCCACCGGCGTATCAATGTGGACGGCTGACAGTTGTGGTCGTGATTGCGTACACGCTATCTTCATTTGGGTTTCCGCGTGTCCTATTATTTGCCGTTTAAACGAAGTTTGTGAAAGCAAAAGCCCTTTAAAAACAACACGTTCAATAGTATTTCTTGTCATCTATCGTTTGCCATCTATCTATATATTGTTCAACAACCTGTGTGGGTGATCGTGAGCGCTGCTTGGTTGAAAATTTGAGTCGCATTAACTCTCAAAGCCCAAAGGAAGGAAAGGAGGATCGCTGATACAAACAAGAGTCTCTATTGTTGTTGTATCTGTTACATTTTATTCACAGCATTTGTTAGCAGAAATGGCTGCATCCTCTCTAATTTCTCAGAATAAGCGAGGGAGAGATGAATATTTGAATAGCGGATTGGATTCGCCAGACGCGAAACGAACTAATAGCGGAACAATATTGGGGCTTGACTGTAATTTCATGGCCTTCGATAGCGTGGATAACAACAATAGTAATCCAGAAGATACCCATACTGTTGTGGATAACGTGGAGGGCGAGATGAAGCTGAACGTGGTTATAAATTCCGTGGAAGATGAAATTGGGTTGAACGCACAAACAGAAAAAAATATCAAGTCAACCGATGAAGATAGCATTACTGAAGAGATGGGTTCAAATAAGCAAGGCGAACTAACAGCAGACGGGGATTCTGAAGCGATCCCCGTGACGTTTGATATGGGCGATTTCCCGTATTACGATGATGTGTGCGGAGAGCTTGGTTGACACAATTTTACTCCTGATGAACTTGACTATGTTGAGAATACAGAGGTCTTCTACGGGTCTCTGTGGGAGGACGATATTTGGCATTGAAGGACGATATTTGGCACTGAATGGACATCCAGTTATGCAAAATGATTTGGAATCACCACGGTAAGAAGAATTTGGAAGTGTGAGCGCCATCCAGAAAGGATCGTGTTGTGTGTACTACCGAAAAACCTTGCATTATTTGCAAGTTAAAAACACGCTTAAAGCCGAGAATGTCGCTTTATTTCCAGTCTATTTCCTTTGAACTGGTATAGCTTTAAAGCCGTGTGTAAATTTTTCAGCTGAATATTTAGTTCTGCCTTGTTTTAATGATTTCTGCATTTTCCCCGGATGTTTTTGCCTCATTTTTTACACGTTTTGTCAAAATGTTAGCCATAAAATATTTGATTAGACGCATCCGTCGGTATTTGATTACACTACGACGAGTGATTGGCAACAGGGGAGCATGTATATTTAAATTAAAATACACCAACCTTCATTCTTCCCAAAAATTAAAATGATCTTCTTGGAAAACACAAAAGAAGATTCAGGTCGACTGACGGAAATGTAGAAGATACCATTCAGACTCGTTGCTCCAAACTAGTAAAAACCTGAATAGGGGTTTATTGTAAGGGCTTGGAGAAACATTATCAAGATGCCATTCACTGTGTATTCTAATCTCCTGTTCACACATATATAAGCAACAACTGAGAAACATCAGAACGTAAAGAAGGGGAGAGGAGAAAAATATAACCACCATAACTTTTGTTTGGTATCCAACGAACCCGACGAGGTCATACAAGACTAAACGACTCTGCTCTCATACTTGAGAAGCCATGGATCTGATAGAATTTTGAAGTGAATTTTCCTTCCCCGCTTGTTTAAACCATCGAATTCAGAACCAATCGGGAAAGTTCCCGAATCCGCCATGTGAATGCAACGCAGTAAACTGAAATTCATGACGCCTCTCATTTTTATTCGGCCCACACTTGACTAAGAAATTCAAATTCTATTAATTTCTATTAATTTTTTTTTCGCTAAAGCAAGAGATTATCCTTCTATTTTATTAAGCCAGGAATATTATACATTGTGTACAAACGCCAGACATTGTGGTCTCAGAAAAACGGAAAGCTAATCGCCAGCGGCATGACCCCCAACCCAACAAAAGTAACCTCCTAACTCTTTTAGAATATAAAATCCCCGCAAATACCCTCGCCATCATTCCCCCGCCTTACCATTTTAATCTCGACCGTCCACTCCCAAACCTCAATCCGACGGCGGAGGAGGATTTCGCAACGAGAAGCCGCGCACTAACTAACGCCCTGTCCCCACCAAACTACATGATCATTTCTGATTGTTGATCTGTTAAGCGAAATCCAACGGACGAGATGAATATCGCACGGTTCATGGGTACCGAACTTTAGTGTGCGATGAGGGCGGTTTCCCGTACTAGCCCTCGACCACGTGTCAGAAGCTGTATAGGATCGCTCCCAAATCGTCGAAACCGCTTTTTGCTTGAGAGTGGTGCAATCACCCGCAAACCACTCCAGAAGCGGTTTTGCCTCCCGAAAAGTAAAATTATGAGTGAACTGACTGCCAAACAAATCAGACACCCTGTTCTTCTCCTTCTTAGCACTATTTTTGGACCCGAAACCCTGGTGTTTGCAGATCTTACTTACTGGGGTACCATCTGCTAAACTGAGAAACCCTTCCAACCTGCACTGGGGATTTCTGAAGTTGAAACTACCCGTGCTACAAAGGCCAACCGTGTCCTGTCTCCCACTTAAGACCTGTCTGACAAAAATTAGAGAATCGAGCAGAGCCCTAATCATTGAGACCTTTCCTTTTTATCTTTGTTTCGATACCCTTCTCTATCCTCTTCCACTTGGTTATGGCAAAGTTCTTTTAGGTTACCCTGTGGCATAACTTGCCACCCTGTCGAATCTCTGCGGTCCGAACAATTCACACCTTGGTTGGCCAAAATATCCGCCAGTTTGTTAGCCTTCCTATGCACATGGTTGAACCTTACCGAGCTTAGTCCCTGAAGGTGACCCTGAATTCTTTGGAAAACCCGGATTAACTTCCAGTGTTTTGAGACTTTTTCTGGCCCTTTTCCACAACTAATTTTCTAGACTGATTTAATGATTAACTCTGACTCAGCTTCTCTGATCACATTTCGGCAGTTCTCCTGCTTCAGAAATTCTAAACGTTGCTCCATAGCCATTAATTTCGCCATGTTTTTGGTGGCTCTTCCTAAATGACTATGGAAGAGGAAGAGGATGTTTCCTGTTTCATCCCGAAGAACCCCTCCAAAGCCCGCAGTTCCCGGATTGCCTTTTGAAGCCCCATCTATGTTATACTTCAAAAAACCTTTCGGGGGAGGATGCCAATACTCCTTCTTGGTTTCCATTTTGATTGCTTTTCTGTCCAGGCCTTGGGATTGATTCCCTGCATACCTAAATGCCTAAGAGTTCTCAATTCAGTCTCTGAGGGAGGATTTTTGGGGAAATTTCTTACTGTAGTGCCGACTGTCTCCTTAAGCTGTTTTAATATCTGTTCAAATAGGCTAAGAGTAGGATTCTTTTCATTTTTGAAGATTCTCTTATTCCTTTCTTTCCAAACATTCCAAATAATGAAGCTTGGCATAAGAGTCCAGATAGAGTTAAGAACTTCGTTATCTGAAAAATTTCTTCTCCATCTGCTTAGGGTGTTGGTGATACTTTCTTTGTCCCTGTCAGTCTGTTGGAAAATGGTGGCAAATGCATCCCATAGCTTGGAGGTGAAATTACAGCTATTGAGAAGATGTTCCATGGTTTCCTCTTGGGCTTCACAGAGCTGGCATCTGGAAGGCCCCATCATACCCCTCTTCCTGATATTGTCCCAAGGCAGGATTTTCTTGTGATGAACCAACCACATGAAGAGTTTGATCTTCATCCAACCTTGTTGTCTCCATAAGTTCTACCAGATCCTATTCGGAGCTTGGGAATCCAGCTTAAGGAGAATACATTTTGCTTCCTTAATATTAAAGGTGCCTTCTTTGTTGTTTCCCCATCTTAGTTGGTGTTGTCCCTCCGAGACCAAAATCATCCTTTGTTCCAATATTCTCCTAAGATCCTCTGCTTTTGTTTCCAGCTGTCTATCATTCTTGCATTCTATATCTTTCCATATCCTCCATTTTCCTGTATTATGTGTATTATCCCAAAAATATTTTACTCTTATCAAACCTTGGGTGTTAGTCTCATGCTTGAGGTCCGAAAAATCCTCTTTTAACAGTGTTGGTTCTTGTTGCCATTTGTCCTCCCAAAAAAGTGCTAGATCTCCCTCTTTGATTTCCCAAAAACTATTTTTTTGTACTAAATCTCTGTTCTCCTAGGCCTTATTCTAGATGAATGAGCCCTTTATATTTCTAGTCATCCTTATGAGATCTGTAGATTGCCAAGAGCTGGCATATTTTTCTTTCCAGATGCTTGCCCATTGAGCCTTTGGATCTTTAACCCAACGCCACCAGAGTTTGGCCCCTAAAACATTGCTGAGAATCTCCTGATCATCCAAGTCTAGGCCCCCTTGGTTCTTGGGTTTACAGATCTTATCCCAAGAGACTAAGGCCCATTTCTTCCTTGTCTCCTCCTTGCCCCAAAGAATGTCTCTTTGGATGTTTCTGAATTGCTGCAAGACTCCTTTTGGGGCTGGGAGTGCTGATAGCATGAAAATTGGGATTGATTGGAGCACCGCCTTTGTCAGCACCAGTCTACCAGCCAGATTTAAAGATCTGATGGTCCATTTTCTGACTTTATCCTACATCTTATTGATCAAAGGTTCCCAAATGCTCTTGTGCAAAGGTTTTGTAGTTAGAGTAACTCTCAAATAATTTGATGGGATGGAATCCCTTTGAAAGCCTAGAATTATGGAGATATTTCTCTGAATAGCAATGTTGGTGTTAAAGAAAAATATTTTAGATTTGGAAAGGTTAACTTCCATACCTGAAGCCATTGCAAAGTCATTCAGAATTTTTTTGTACACCAGCTTCTCTGACTGTGCGGATTCCCTGTAACATGGTGTCATCTACAAATTGTTGGTGAGTTAAAGCCTGCCCATTATCCGTTAGATGCAGGCCCTGAATTTTGCCTGTTACTCTAGCATGCTTGATAGACTGACCCAGTTCTTCCATCATGAGGATGAAGAGAAAGGGAGAGAGTGAATCCCCTTGCCTGAGTCGTCTTGAAGGAAGAAAAATCTCAGAGGGATAGCCATTAACCAGTATTGAAAAGCTGGAAGAAGTCACTAGGGTCATGACCCATCTAACCCAGTTATGATCAAAACCAAACACTATTAACACTTTCCTGATGTAGATCCAGTTCACTTTGTCATAAGCTTTGGCTATGTCCAGTTGCAAGATCATTCCGGCTTTCTTCTTGCTAGTTAGTGAGTGAAACACTTCGTGAGCTTAAATGATGTTATCCAGTATCTGTCTGCCTTCTAGATAACCGGATTTCTCCCCCGAAACCAGAGTAGGAAGCAGAGTTTTGAGTCTGTTGGCCACTACCTTGGATATTATCTTGTAAACCACGTTGCATAAAGTTATGGGTCTATACCTTTCTGGTGTTTGGGCATTGTCCTGTTTGGGGATCAGGGAGATGAAGGAGGTATTGATCACCTTCAATATAGTTCTGTTCACCCTGGAATCCTCCACTACCTTCACAATATCCTCTTTAACAATATTCCAGCAAGCTTTAAAGAAATCCACATTGAAGCCATTCGGGCCAGGTGCTTTGCCATTCTGCATATCTTTGAGTACCTCACTGACCTCCTGTTCAGTCACTAGTCTGTTAAGATTGAAATTGCCCTCTCTAGTCACCAGCTTAGGTATATGATTAGCTAAGTCCCTGATGAAATGTTCTCTTTCTAGATGGTTTTCCTCAGTTATGCCTCTGAAGTGCTGCACTAACACAGCTTCAATATCCTCATGGGATTGTTGAAGCTGCCCATTCTCATATTTGATCGAAGAGATTCTGTTGTGAGCTCTGTTTACCATGGTAGATTTGTGAAAAAATCTAGTGTTACGCTCTCCTTATTTTAGCCATTGTACTCTAGATTTTTGTCTCCAAAATGTTTCCTCCTGTTTAAATAAGTTCTCCCATTCTTGATGATGTTTCTCAACTTGATCATTTTTGTCTTTATAAAAACCTTCATTGATCATAGCTTGGTTGAGTTCCTGCATTTTATTTTCCACAGATTTCTTTCCCACAAAAAAGTTGCCAAATTCCTTCTTGTTCCATTCTTTGAGTCTCAGTTTTATGTGCTTTAATCTTTTATATAGGAGGAACATTCTAGTTCCCTGAATCTGCAAATCTTCTACCCACCATTTTTCAATATTGCTGATGAATTCTGGGTGTGAAAGCCATATATTCTCAAATATGAAAGGTCTATTCCTGGGGGTACCTATACCCTGGATCTCCAATTGCACTGGCCAGTGGTCTGAGCCTCCAAAGGTAAGAAATCTCGCTATTATTTCCTTATCTATGAGCATAAGGTCCTCAGAGATAATGAATCTATCCAACTTCAAGGCTACATGAGATTCTCCTCCTATCTTATTATTCCAAGTAAAGAGGCCATTGTTTGTTTCAATGTCAACTAACTTCATATTGTCTGTAAAGATTTGGAATGCTAAAGATTCTTTACCTAGAGCCCTGGTTCCCCCTTTTTTCTCTGAAAGAGATTTTATCATATTGAAGACCCCTCCCATGATCCAGGGTATTCTAGCATGCTTGTCCCTGAGATCCACTAGGGATTCTGTAAACCTAAGTTTATCATCTATCCTTTGAGGACCATATATATTTGTGACTATATAGGTACCCCTATCTCCTACAGGCTGGATAACCACTGATAAATAGTTCCTAGATGCCTCAGCATCTATTATGTCTATTCTTTGGGGATTCTAGAGAGTGAGAATTCCTCCTGCTGTATTCTCTGCTTTAACTTCTAGAAACTAAAACCTACTGAACCATTTACTATGTATTTGTCTCAACTTTTGAATAGAACATTTTGTTTCCTGGATGAAAATTATATCTGGAGATGCATGTTTCATCCTATTACTAATCATTCTCTGTTTTCTTTCACTGCCTAGACCTATAATATTCCAAGATATGAACTTCATCACTAAAAGTTTGTAAAGGAGTAGCTGGAAAGATCTTTCATCTTACTTGAATTTATCATAAGCTTTCCACATTCCATCAATAGCTCATTCTGCTTCTTTCTACCTCTTTTCTTCCTTGGGTTTCTAGGTGCTAAACCCAGAGTAGTTTTTATTGTTTTCACACCTTCGTTACTCTGCCTATCAGTGTTTTTTCCCTCCTCCGAACCCTTAGCCTGAGTTTTCCATAAATACGACTACTGTATTCTATTGAGCTCTTCTTGAGGTAACGAATCTACCCCATCGGTTGTTCCCTGAATCAAGAACTCTTCTAGATCTAGGTGTTCTCTTTCAAAGATCTCCTGTAGCTCACCATCCTCTAGTTCCATCTCTCTCTGAGTCATCTCCTGGTCCATCTCCGGTTCTGTATCACTTATCATGATCCCTTTCTGTTTGTCATTTTCCTGTGTTTGTTCACGGTTTTCATCTTTTTCCTTCTCCCCCGTACTTCCTTCCATTTCTTGCTCTACCACTATTCTTTCTTCGTCCTCTTCAAGAACTTGGAACTGGTTCTTACTAGCTTGTTGTCCCTCATTTTGGTGTTGTTTTGCCCCCTCTTGCTGCCTTTTCCTTTATGTACCAATTTGTGAAAGCTATTAGGGTCTTTCTTTGTATTAGTTTTACTTTTATTCTCTGCTTTATTGAAAGGGCAGTCTCTTAGTAGGTGTCCATGTTCATGGCATCTACGACATCTGAATGGGATATGCTCATCGTCCACTGTTTGCACCCATTCTTCATCAAAAACTTCCAATACTACCTCATCCGGAAGAGCTCCAGATAGATCCATCTCCACACATATCCTTGCAAAGGAAGTATATTTTCCCCTTCTAGTAGCTTCAAAAGCTTTGACAAACCTGCCTAATTTATTGCCTATGGCAGCTAACGATTCAGGTTGCCAGTAATCGAGAGGTAGAGAATATAGTCTTACCCAGACTGGGACTAAAGTAAAAGTCTCACACTCCGAGACAAAATTCATCATCCATGGCCGCATATAGAGACCTGTTGCTGCGTAGAAGTAGGGTCCTCCTTCAAACACTCTATCTTTATCCTTGAAATTTGTGAACACTACGGTGAAGAATCCCTTTGACCCAAGTTGTAGATCAATACTCCCTTTAGGTTGCCAGTGGTATTTGATCCATGATTGGAAAGCTTTTTTTGTGGGCCATAATCCCATGAATTTGCAAATGATACCGTAGGTCCGCATGTGATCCCTGTGCGCCTGCAACGCAGGATCATTTAAACTTACTCTGGGTGTGATTCCAACTTTGGGTTTACAAGGTCCCTTTTGTTTTTTCTCTTTTGTTCACTGATTTTTGTCATCTTCCTCGTCTTTTGCGCTGTTATTCTCCTTCATTTTGGCGCCATTTGTTTCTTCTTCCATATTTCTTCTTCCTTCCTCTACAGTTCCTCTGAATTTTTCTAGGGGCTTCTTCCCCTTATTGGCCACAGCCTCCTTATAGGAGGGAGTGGAGCTCCCTCCTCTGTGTCCTTCCATGGATAGAAAACCCCTACAGCTAACCGAAACCCTAGTTATTCGCTCTCCGCTCTCTATTCGTTCCCCTTCCGTTAATCATAATTGCATTTAATGAGGCTTGTTTTCTTGAATCTAAATTCGAATTCTATTATTTAACATAAAGTGTTCAACATAATTACTTTTTTCAATTATTAAACACCTCAAGAGAGGTGTGCTTTTTTCTCTAGGAATTTGCAACTTGCATCTACTCGTATTATCTGGTTCTATTTCCTTAGTGCATGGTATCTCAGAAGACATAAATCTCAGGTCGATCTTGGAATGTACATTAAATTTCAGCATTTCTCCTCGACTAGAGGTCATGAAAATAACTATCATTTTTGTTAGCATTGCTAGGGAGATATCAAAAACATAGTTGAAATAATCAACTCGTATTAGGAACACAATGTAAGGGGATCAACAAGAGGAACAACTTACATCCTTCTTGATATTAAAATTTCTTTCCCTTTGGAAGCAACAAAAAAATATTCCCCTAGCTATGGAACCTATGAATACAGTCATCAATGCATACCCTAAGTTAAAATAACAGGGGAGATGAGTTGAAAAACTTGAATTCTCTAACAAATCTGTATCTTCTGAGGAATCAATAGCACAAATCACACTAGACTTTTGGAATGTCAATCCTTTGGACAGTGACGTCACGCTCATAATACCACTACACATATTCAAATTCAGGTTTACTCTTTTTCCTTTTCGGAGGTACATGACAAATTCAAATTCAGAATTCACCCTTTTCCTTTTCGGAGGTACATGACAAATTCAAATTCAGAATTCACCCTCTTTAATGGAGTACACAGTTTCTTTAAATGAGGTCACGGTGATAGTCTTAGTGCATAGGTTGAAATTCAGGTTGAGGCTCTAATTAGATCCATTTCCTTAACTATGCATTCGTGATCGTGCAAGTATTAATCACTATATTCCCGTGTGAGGAATGATAATGTGGGCACATGGATTTCCTGACATGGCTTTGGTTTTAGTGGTAAAATGCTAGTATTAATGAGAAAAGCAATGGAACCATATAAATTTAAAATAGTACATGTACGGTTAATCATAAATTGTACTCAATAAACAAATTAAAGGAATATTTTTATTGGGTTGGCACTTGCATGAACCTCGTAATCCTCCTTTAGTTTACGATAATGTTTTGCATGGTTTTGTTTTTCGTGCTTCTAACAAAATTTTTATCCCTGACAAAAACGTTTTATGAGCATTAAGAAACTCTTCCTCCCATACCCTCCAAATTTGGAAGAGGAACCCTGAAGGACTGAGGGAATCAAGGTAGATACGTTGGATGAAAACAAGGGATTTTCTTTATAAAATGTGAATAATTAATGGAGGATTTGTTTAATAGATCGACCATACTGGGAAGGTAGGAAGAGAAATGTCTAATGGATTCAAAGGGATGGGAAATATCTAGGGAGTCAAGGTGTAAATGATGTATGAAGATAAGTAGGTTTCTTTTTAATAGTTGATGAAAAGTTTGATGAAGAATTCATTTGATAGGTTAAATATATTTTTTACTCAGGGATGACAGTCATGTATCTAGTGTTAGTTTAAAGAGTTTTAGTAGGTTAATTGTTAGTGGACATTTGGTGGGAGGATGTGATAAAGGAAGTCTTTTGAGGTATATGTTTATATCATAAAATATAGACTAGTATTAATTAGGAGAATTGGTTTTTTTTATAATTTTGAGTTCTTTATAATTTAAAGGAATGAAAGTTTAATCAATTTTATGGATTCATGAACCTTATAAAGTATACTTCAACATAATTTTTTACTTTCAAACTAAGTAATTCATTGGATTTAAAAATGAAATATTTCAAATACCCATGGTAATGGTGTCATGCAAACATCATTCTTAGAGTCTATATTTGGTTTTAAAATGAAAGCATGCAAGTTTCAAGGGTACATGTGTTATTTTTCACTAACATAGCTCTAAACATGCATTGATTAGTTATGATTTGTTGATGTAATCATGCACACTTGGCAAGATCTTGTTGGCTATGACTAACAAGACATCTCATATGTCACCTCTCCCAATTGAAACTTCTTTATATATCCTGCATATTGTGAAGGGGATGCTCTTGTACAATTCTAATTTTAGCATGAAAAAATGAATTTGTCTTTCCCTTTAATGCTTAACATTGTTAATTGTTTTTAGTTTCACGGAATCTTTACCAAATCACTGTTGCCATGCCTAGTAATAATTGCTAGTAGTGGAGTATTGTTCCAAATGTTCAAGTGAAAATAATGTGTGATTAGTTATGTTTTAGCAACCTAATTGTTTAAGAATTTCTTCCTTCTTAACTTACTTTTCCAATGTGATGGATGGAAATGCCACCCTCATGGATCAAAGGATTTGGGGAAACCATTTTGTCAAATCTTTCATTTAAAACTACACAAGAAGCATGAGATTTGCCATTCCATTCATAAAATCTATGGTGAAGATGAGCATCATTGGAGTGAATGATGCCTGGTTATGTGTTGTACTAGTTTCCTTCAAATTCCACCAATAGAAAGTGATTTTGTTTATCTACATAGCCATCCCAAGTGGTATTAAAAGCACATATATAGTGGCGTCTATTTCCTTCACCAATACTTTGAGGTTTACTAAATCATTCAGCCTTTCTAGTCCTTTCTCTCTTTCCCCCAAACCTATCCTTCACTCAAACAAAGCCATTTCATAATAGGAATTGTACTTCTTATTTTTTTGTTCGCACCAAAAACATTTTACTTTCCGCTTACATTTCCAAGAATCGCAAAACATATATTTCTATGAATTTGTTCGCTTCTACTACCACCTCCATTCTTGTCCACTACAAAATCTACTTATGCTCCTATATGCTTACATTTCAAATCTTCTTTCATTTCCCCTCTCATCTACAAATGATGCAACCGCTCCTCGGTAACTCATGTCATAGAAAAAATAACATATTGAAGAATCTTATAGCCTTCAATAAAAACAACAAAACTAGGCATGTTAATCTACAAACACATACTACTTACAGTATGAACAACAAATACTTAGATTCATGCTCTCAAATAAATTAAGCTTTAGTAAATACATAAAATACCCTCCCTAACCCTTCCTCTCTTCCCTCCAAACCTATCCCTAACTAAAATAAACCCATTTCAGAATAGAAACTATACTTATTTTGCCTTTTTTCTTACACATAAAACATTTTTCTTTCCACATACATTTGCACTAATGACAAAACATATCTGTCTAGCAATATCTTCTCTTCTAATATAACCTCTAACCTTGTCCACTTTACTTACCCATACTTTTATATATTCCACTCTTATTTATTCAAAATATTTGTTCCCTCATGTCTTTTAAGTTTCATATTGTAGCCTTCTCCTACACCTTTCCGCAACATTTTCTTATGTTCCTATAGACTTACATTTCAAATCTTCTTATAGTTTTTCTTTGCCAATGAAAATTCATAGCAGAATGGATCCAACTTTGACTATCAATGCACTTTCACTGTTGATTGGTAGTTCTATTGAGTGACAACCAATCCTCCAAGTTGTTGCTATCGAGCAGATTTTCCTAGGCAGGGCTGCAACCCCCCGGTATCGTCTGTCAATTTCTGATGGAACTCACAAAAATGCAATATTTCTACCTTCAATGCATAATGCCCTTGCAACATCTGGGGAGCTTCCAGTTGGCTCCATTTTTCTCCTAAAAATATGGTGTTTCGCATCCTTCCATCAATCTTTGTATGTTGCAACTTCCTCTCCTAGCTTCCTCGACTTCCTCTCCATTTTTGTCTTATTTTTCTAACTACTATATTTTCTTTTGCTTTTTATTTTCTCCTCCTCTCTTTCAATTCTTCTTTCTTGCAGTTTGCTTCGTGTCATTGAATTTGAAAGTCTCCAATGTGCAACACCTCTAATTTGAGAGCCAACCAATCTTGTTCTTCTCGTCGAACAAGTACTCCATGCCACCTCAACCTTGATAAGTGCATCTACCTTGCCGACAAATTCCCCAATAGGGGACCAAATTTCATCCTATACTATGGATAGTGCTCCTACTCCAGCAACTCTCCCTTTCAGGCTACTCCTCCCATCGCAAAAATATTGGTCCATACAGGGAGTGTTCTCACTAGAACACCACTACGCCAATACAACAACACACGTGGCACTGGGAAATATCTCGGGTTTGACCTTCTAGACTGTGTAGGTGATGAAATCCACATATCTGCATTCAATGGCTTGGAAGACTCTCTAAGTTCTCCTATAAAAGTTGCTCATCTCTAAAAAATATCAAACGACACCATAAAGGTTCCTAATCCTTGCTACAATAATCTTAACCACTCATTCAAAATCCTCCTCTTCTCTACATTGATCGTGACTGAGTCCATACATGAAGATCAATCCATACCTCCCAATAAATTTCGTTCATCCTGATCAATTCACTCAATAGTGAAACTATCAACTCAATTGTCAATGTTATTGGTCTTGTTAGCGCAACTTCTCCTGCAATGGTCGTACAACAACGCGATGGCACAAAAACACCTAGGAAAACAATTGCCTTATGTGACATCTTTGGCTATAGCATTGATGTCACCTTATGGGGCGTACAGTGCCATGTCGAAGGTCACGAACTTTCTAACCTCCATGCCTTGATGGACACTCTAGTCCTTGCAATCAAAGCGGGTCGTATCGTCGAGTTCATTGGAAAGACTATTGGAGCTATTCCTAACACTACCCTTATAATAGACCCAGATATTGCTGAAACATGTTAAATACAACAATTATTCCAAATAATGTCCTTAAATGCATCCTCGCCATCCCTCAATTGAAAATACACAGGCACCCCTAGCAAGCCCCTCAAAACAAAAACAATTTCTAAAGTTTTTGAGTTGCCTCGCTCTAAGAAAGAACTGTGGGTTATCTTTTGTGCTACTACTACAACAATTGACATGGAAGATTTTTACTTCCCCACATTCCCACTTAACATAGATGGCATGCAATGCTTGAAGAAAGTTATCCAACAATCTGACAACATGTGGCATTGCACGAAATGCAAGGGTACCTTCCTTGAATGTGACTATCGTTATGTACTTCGAATTTAATTGCATGTTCACATCGGGCATTTGGAAAGTGTCATTACATTTGATGATGTTGCAACTGAACTCTTAGGAATCTTAGCAAAGGACCTTCACCTACTTTCAAGTGATCCAGAAACCATCTAAAACATCGTCACCGTGATAAAATGTCACCACTTCCTATTCAGACTTTCTATACGAACATACATTTTCAATGGCATTTAATGCCTTCGCCCAACCCTCATGCACTCTAAAGAACTCCCTTATGCCTCTCCATCTAACCTTCTCCTGCATGAAATCAAATACAATTCTACGCCTTCCAAAAAATTAGTATGCCAACTTTAAGCACTGTTGTTGCCCCTGCCTTTTGTTGAAATTGTGCCTTCCTTTTGCACACCCTTTTCATGAAACACCTGTAACCTTCTTTTTTCCCCTCAACTACTCTAAAAACCATCTTTTGGTTTTCAAACCATTTCCCTACATCACCACTTTGTTTCCCTTTCCCATCTTCTTTCTCCATCTACACTAGTCTATGAACACAATACACTTGTACAAATTTGTGTGCCATATTTTAACTTATATTCCTACACCTCTATCGCTACTACTTTTTGTGAAATTCAGCTACGACAATACTTGTTACTCTTGTACATTTTCTTGATAAATACATGGGTGTTAGCTCACATACATTACTATGGCCTTCTCAATTCTTTCATGTGCTTTGTACCACATTCACATATTTCAAATACACATATGGATATGATATGTTTCTAATAAGGAAATCATACATAGTTACTACTTTTCATATTGGTGTAATACAAAAGTACCATTTGTTAGATAAAAAACAAACTTACATGATCATATAATTTTTAATACAACTAATATTCAATTCAACATTCCACCAACCAATGTTATAATTGAAGACGCAATGTTATAATTCAAAACACAATGATTTAAGACATATTCTTATTGCACCTATATTTCATTTTTCACCAGCTTCTTTATTACTCAAAATCTGCTTCAACAAAATAAAATACAAATTTCCTTCTACTATGCTTTGCAATAAACTTCCATTCAACTTATTCAATGCAAAAAAAAAAAAAACTTAGTGCTCCAACACATCCTTCCCTTGCTTCCCACCTTCATACAACACTTGCACCAAATGTTTCATTGCTTCCTTTTTGTAGAAAACTAAAAACCAAACAACTTGATACCTTGGACAAACAAAGGGGAAAACAAAATCCTTCTCTCTCAACTTATAAAATTCCTTGTATATATCCTCACTTTCCCCATCCTACATATTGACTGTTTGATTGCAAAGGTACATGCCTGCTTTCTCATTTACATTTCTGTTTTTTTATTCATTTTGTTTATCTTGCAAATTGGAATAATATACTTGTCTTTTTCCTTCATCACACCAACACTTTGTTTTCTATATACACTATTTTCCCCCTTCACATGCCTTATTTACTTGTCTTTGTCCACAATTGACTTATGCATCACCTTTAATGATACTTTCCTTAGTTGGATAGCTATGAAAACTACTCTCGAGAATGATGCAAGGAAGGCACGTCAAAAAAGGCATATTGCACTTAACAAGGATAGAATAAACACACGATGTCATCTAATCTACAACAATCGGCACAATACTCCTTCTTAAACAATCCCTACTGAAACTCCCTTACCTTCCCAAATCCAACTTCCTCCCCTTCCATCTAAACCAGTGTTTCTGTTCTTGCATCCATTTCCACCCACTTCCCAAACTTCTCATAGCCATTCAATTTCCTCACCTCCCACCTTTTGTATACAACCATCCCCCAAGTTTCTTCCACTTCAACTCCTCAATATTGCATGGACAATGATCCTCTCCATTCAGCACACTTTTGTTTCCATCACAGAATAGACGCACTTAGCCCCCTCAAACCTACTCAATCCGTAACGAATCTTACCCATCCATGAAAATAAAATTTCATTGTGGTATCAGCACCTATTGTTCTTGTGATTCAGAACGATCTACCCACCATTTTTCCTTATCGAACAACATGGACCTAGGAGAACAACCACATGTCCTCTCTTGCTTGACTTGAGTTGAAGAGATGCTTATTACGCGTGTCAGCCCAATTCTTCAAGTGACCCATGCACATGGAGGCCAATACAAATACTTTAGCCATACCGTTTGCTCCCGTCAAGATATAACTACTATTTACAACTCTCTTCCACTCATTCTCATAGATATAGATATCCTTTTCATTACTAAATGCAGCCCTAGACACACAACTTATCAATTTTTCATTAGCTAATCATGAGTTCTGTCGTCTTTGCAATACAAAATAGAAAATGATCCCTACTATAAGGATGTCCATGTAAATCCATCTATACCATCTTCTTTTCCTAAAATCCCAACCGATGTCTCCCCTTATCTACGTCATGTCGCCGCCACTTCCTCTAAACCCCAAGAAAACCTTCCTAAACTTCCTAATCCTGACCTTGTCCACCCCTTCCCATCTGACCTTCATCCATCCTCATTTGTATCAACACTACCAAACACCCAAACTGAGATTGATGAAATATTTTCCTTTGTAGAGTCTTCCAATTCCACTTCCACCCATTCACTTCAATGGCCTGTTATTGGCCTCTCTCCAGTCAATGAATACAACACTAAGGGTCTCCTCTCCATGGCCTTCCCCACCCTCTTCCCCACAGGGTCTACCATGTTAACCCAACCAAGAATCGAAAAAGTTGATATGTAAGAATACACTTTGCACCTAATGCGCTACCATGAAAATAGATTTGGACAACATCCTAGATTCCAGTACTACCTTTACAACCATATCAGGCGCCATTGTAGTCAAGAAACAACTTTTGTATTCATTAAAATGGATCTTGCAAATACCTTGCCAAAAACTTTTGCAGACCTTCGTGACCACCTCCGCCAACTTCCTCCTTCAAAAACTCCAGACCAAATTATGCGATTTGGCACTTTGCTCAGAGGGAGCCATTCGTTCTAGACCAAATCTCTAGGGGAACTCAATGATATGATCGTTCAACTAGGAAGCCCTACCTTCTTCTTCACACTAAGTGCAGATGATACCGAATGGCATGACTTGCACATGGCCATGCCTTCAGGTGCTCCATCCAATGCACATGATCATTCTCATTAAAGAATCCAAAACATTTTTGCAAACCTACATCGTGCATCTCAATACATCCACTACATATTCATAATATTCTTAGAAGAGGTCCTACTAAAAGGATTCCATGTAAAGGACTACTGGTGCAGGCATTACTCATCCACTAATTTCCTTTCAGCCTTTATGTACATGTTTTCATGCAATAACCTTACTTGCTCTATTCTATTTCTCTCAGGTATGAATGGAAACATAGAGGATCTGCACATATACATGGTTTCCTATGGTTCGAAAATGCACCTGATATGGACAACCTTGACTGGACTGACGAATACAACGTTTCTAATGCCAAGTCTTTCTTTGATTCATATGTAACTGCTTGGAACCCTCAATCCCTCCAACACATAAATCTAGGAATACATTGATTGACGCTTTGTGATCCTTGACTTCTTTAAACAAATGATATCGTCGGCTCCAATGATCTAATATACTACCTGGAACTTGTCAACTGTGTCTAGTGACACAAATAGACATTCTTATACATGTCTTTTCAAAAATAACATTGCTACATCTTGCTGCTATGGAGTCCCTTGGGAGCTACATGAATCCTCTTCCATGCACATCGATGCATATGGCCGGAAAAAAAAATATATCCCTGCTAGGAATGATGACAAGCTTAATTTCCACAACCACAACCTTCACATGCTTACTATTTGGAGGGCCAACATTGACTTCCAACCTATCCTATCACATCATGTTGTCTTGAACTACATTTCCAAATATGCAGCAAAAGCAAAGTCAAATTCTAAAAGCTACCACCAAATGTTATCGCACCTTGCACAAAGTTCTCCTCTTGATGCCCCTACAGTTGCCATTGTCTGCAAACTCCTAACTGAAGTAGTTGCTGATAGGGAAATTGGTGCACAAGAAACATGCCACATGCTCCAAAAACTCCCCCTCACAAAATGTAGTCGCTCTTTTGTCTCCCTTAATGTCAAGAAAATAGTTTTCAAATGTGTTGCAAATCAATTGGATCGCCAACAACCAACAACACCCTTCATCACTTCATACATGCAAATACCTCCTTCACTTGAGTCATTGTCTCTTATTGAAGTCGCATGTTGTTGGTCATTCTCCTCTCATCGAAAAACATCACCATGGAAACATATATTCCCTCCCATGGTCATACACATCTTACCTTGATACACTTCCATCCCATCTCAAGATGCAGACTACTATGTAAACTTATGTTGGAGTGAACTACTCTTGTATTTCCCTTTTCGCAACATGCCTGATGACATTGGTGGAAGTGACAAGGAAATTATTCCACATTGGCAACAAATTAAACACACATATCATGCATGGCATGTCCATTGTGCACCTGAAGAACAACCTCCTGTTGACTCTAACGATCTTGACAATCCTGAAATTCATTACCACCATTCCATGGACATGGATGTATGGAAATTCCTTTCTCGACTCCACCCAGGCAACAACATCCTCCTTGATGAACTTGACATGCTTGGTCACAGTGACTTTGATGCAAATCATAATTGGGCCCATTCTCTTATCCCTTCAAACTTGCAAGAGACTGTCATTTGCTTCATAGAATTTAACTACTCCTCCATACAACTATGCCATCTCCCCTCTCCAAATCCACATTCCATTACCTCCTTGTCCCCAAGCCAATTGGTCTCTTTCAATATCATACTTTCCCACTTTTCAAACAACACCTCCATCGCACTAAAGATGATCATCCAAGGTACTGTTAGGACTAGAAAATATTTCCTGATTAACTGCCTCAAAGATATGTTCCTAGCTAACTATACCAATAGAGAAATCCCTCTACTCTTGCTTACTCCAACCAGTGTTGCATCTTTCCAAATAAATGCACTAAAAATATGATCTTCACTTTGCATCCCTATCTCCTCCATGCAACCTTTGGAAGGTTAGTCGCTCCTAAATATCCAAGAAAAACTTCTTCATGTCAAATACGTTCTCATTGATGAAATGAGATTCGTTGGCCCTAAGATACTTGCTCAAATTGATGAACATTTGTGCGAGTCTTTCCCATCTAATAAAAACACTCCATTTGGTGGATGCTCTATAATCCTTGTCGGTGACCTTGACCAACTGCCACTAGTAAAAGATACACTAATCTATGTGGGGACGTCTTGTGGCAATGCTCTTTGGAGGAGTTTTGATACAGTTGTCACACTCTCAACTGTCTTTCGCCTACAAGGCACAAACTCTGAACATGTTCCATTTCACCAACTCCTCTACAACCTTTGAAATCAAACCCCTAAAATGGATGCTTGGAAGTTTCTCATGACACGTACAAAATACATCCTTTCACATGATGAGAAAAAAACATTTCACAATTCTATGCACCTTTATGCAATAAATGAATCAGTCGAGCTACAAAACAAAAACATGCTAAAAAATTTGATCATGCCAGTTTCATGTTCCTATGCCGAGCAAAGGAAACACTAGTCCTCCACTACTAAAGAAGATGAGAAACTTGATGAAAAAGTGCTCCTATGCATTGGGCAAAAAATCATTTTAACAAGCAATCTATGGGTTCAAGCAAGCCTTGTTAATGGAGCACTTGGAAAAGTTGTTTCTATTGTTTACACAACTACTTCTAAACTCCCTGACTTACCATCATTTCTTATTGTTGATTTCATTCACTACAAAGGTCCACCATGGGATGCCTCACATCCAAAGTATGTGCCAATTCTCCCAATAACAAGGGGTTCTCGCACAAAAGTACCACTTCGGATGGCATGGGGCTTAACAATATATAAGTCACAAACAATGACCCTCCATAAGGCAACAATCGACATTAGAAATAACAATCGCCAAGGCCTGACCTTCACAGTTGTATCTAGAGTTAGATCATTGTGCAATCTTTGCATCTCGTCGACTTTTACATTTGGTCATTGTTGGGTGCTGGAGTTGCAGTTCAACAAAATCCTTCAACATTCAACTCTCAACTGTAATGTACTTTAATAATAAATAATAAATAATAAATAATATAATATAATATTAAATAAATAATAAACAATAAAAAATTAGTAATAGTAAATAAATAATAAATAATAATAATAATAAATTATAAATTAATTACATACTCTAAATAAATATAAATAAGAATAAAACAAGAAAGCAGTAAAAATCGGTAAAGCTATCAAAAAACAAAAGAATAAAACAAGAAAGCAGTAAAGTTGCATGCTGACACATGGAGTGTGTGCATGTGATTCCCCTTCCAATGTTTGCTCTATTTAATAGATGGGGAGGAAGATGAGAGACATTCCATCATTCCATGATTCCACCATCCATTCTCTTGGGAGAATAGTGTTGTGAGACAAAGGATTCCCTGGCAGTGGTACGTTGATTGAGGGCTCGGGGGTGGCCAGTTGTAGCAATATTTTGTGCAACTGAGCCTACGGTTGGGTGGAGAGTCATCCCCAAGACTTTGTTGCAGGTAGAAAAATTCAACTAGCGTTCCATAGGTAATTTGTCTCTCTTCACTCATATTTTTGTAATTTAATATTAACTAGTTGATAAAGTTCTTGTTGATTATAAATCGCTTGATTAATCTAATTAATTATGTGTTGTTATTTCGGGGTTTTTACATATGGTATCAGAGGTTAGGTTCAACTCTTAGGGCCTATAGACATTTTAATGTAGTATAACTAGTATAACTAGCCCAAAATTATCACCTTGCAATAGGCCTTTTGAAGGGCTTGTAGGGTCGGATTGAAAGAAATGTGAAATTGTATTGAAAATAGGGGGCACAAATTCTTTAACGAAAAAATAGTATTGTATTTATGCACTTCGGTAAAGAAAATAGGGGCACAAATTCTTTAACAAAAAAAAATAGTATTGTATTGGCTCACTTCAGTAAGGCGCGCCAGAGAATCAAACCCCATCGATGTGAAGAACAAGAATACGGTGCCCCAAAACTGTCTATAACAGAGTAAGTAGTAGTTGTCATTGTTGTTCCACATACTGCAAATAATTTTGATTTACTGTATACAATTTCAATTCATGTGGATTATCTCATTTATAAACAATGTCCGTTTGTTAGCTTTGGTTTTTAGTAGATTATTAGAGTCAAAACTGATCAGTTGAAGAGATAGAAGGTGCATTGTTTTCTCCTATTACAGAAGTATCTGGAGACCTGCACGCCTACTCCTTACAGATTAAAATAAATTGTCCAGACTCCAAGATATTCTCAAAAGATCACAAATTACTACCTTGGCATAATCCTCTTACTTCTTATCTATCCTCCAGCTTGTTCTTATTTTATGTTTGTTGTAATTCATATTAGTTTGTTAGACAAGTTAATTTACTCCTAATGTACTAGTGACTGAAAGTTATTATTCTGCATTTACCATATCTCTTACCTGTTCCAAAATTCTTATCTCAAGACCAATTTTTTTTTTTTTTTTTCTTCTTCCATGATGGTCAATGACTTCATGGGTAGAGAAACTATTCTTTGCCCTTTTTGCATTCCTATTCTTCTCCATGGTTGAACTTTCTAGCTTATTTACTTGTGGATATATGTGTCACAAGAGTTTTTGAATTTCTTAGAGTATTTTAATAAATCTGAAGAATATGTCAACTGTAGCATGAGTCTTGGTATGGGCATTAACATTGACAAATCATAACAAATCCCTGGGCATATATTCATTTGGATTACATTTCGACATTATTTCAGATTAGTGAAATCACCGTGACTATCCCGTTAAGATGGATGTATACAAATTATTTGATAAAATGTATGAACGAAAATTTTCAACTGCATGATGATTTTAGAGTTGAGATAGCAAGTGGGAAGCTTTTCCTTTTTGATTCTTGAATCACTTTCACCACTTTGAAATTGCCTCAGAATTTGACTTCTGAAACATTATACTTGCCTTTAATGCTTGTCAAAGGATTATGTATATGGTTGCATCGGTGTTTACATAAATAAATAACCAAAATTTGAACTAGGACCATTTTTTATTCCTGGGTGATTTCTTCAAATTCAAAGAAATACATCTCAATCCTGTTTCATATTTGTGACTCTGTCTTCTTGCTACCCTATTTGAATGTTGTCCATGTATTTAGTAAACACAATAATTTCAGAGCTTCCTCTGTTCTATTGCTGTCTAAAAATACGTGCTTCGTTTTGATAATAGCCCCATTTGCATGATGGAAACAATAGCTTGATGATTAGTAACAAACTCATTAGTTTATGGATTTGTCTATCCATAAGAAGGAGATTCTAATACATTATTCCTATATTACATTGAGAGGTATCCTATGTCTACTGAAAGCAGGGTATTTCCCTGCAACCAAAGGTGAAGTGTTCGAATCTCGATTGATTATATTGTATATGAAAGGAAAGTCAAGGTTCGATTTGGGACCCTGTCATACAAGAGTTTATTCTCAATACTATTGTCACAGTAAATCACATAGAAAGCGTTCAACCTATAATGGTACCGAATTATCTCTTAAATCCAACATACTGAGATATTTCATATCATAATGAAAACCTAGGGATTGATGTAAGACTTGGATTATGAGATAGCAGTAGAGTGTGAAGGCCTCGACAATAGATCTAGTTCTCGATTATGGATATATCATTTTTCATCAAATAAATTCTACACGAACCTTCCAAGTCTGTGTTTGGTAGTTCTCGGACCAGATTCAGATGAAAAATGATTTCGGACACAATTGTTTATTCGGTAATTAGTGTTTTCGAAAAGCTGACCAGATTCCGATGAGAAATGATAGTCCAGAAAAAATTGTTTCTATGTAGCAAATGCCTATCATTATTATTACTCGAAGGCTTCCTCTGAAAATACCCATTTTTCAAACAGAATACAAGCCTCTGTGAACTGTGAAATTGCTTTTGTGGCCATAAATATCAGTCCACCTCTTTCCCTAGTTTAAGTTTAATTAGAAATCAAATGTCGCGCCAAATATGACGAATGTGCCAAATTTGGAAGTCGTAGTGGGAACCTGGGATCAACTTGAGTCTTGTTCTGGTTGTTGAATACTTTGATAAGGCATGGCAAGTCAATTACAGTCAGAGCGTAATTGCTGCGATTCAGTACTTAAAGTCACAATTTGTAAGGACGAAGGTGGGGGTTTTGACAGACTTTTATCTCCTGGGCTTCCACTAAATACAATACATGCGCATATTTATGCCATCTTAGGAATATTAGCATGAACATGCTAAAACCAGGTATAACATACATACTCAGAATCTCCGGATTTAAATTTTTATCTGAGAGAAATCTCTATGTTGGATATCATAGTACAGTCAAGATTATTGGTAACTGCACCTCTAACATTCCTTTGGATTCCAATGGATCCAATAAGCTCTCAAACACGCTTTATGGTGCTGTAAACACAATGTGTAGTCAAGGAAGATTGAATGAGGCATTAGACATTGTTAAACTCTGTGGCATTGCAACAGATCACAACACATATCCCTGTCTTTTAAAGGGTGGTGCTAAACTAAAATATCTTGTAGCGGGGAAGAGGGTTCAGTCTCACATTGCAAGAGTTGGGTTTGAACCTAATGTGTATATGGTTAACATGCTGATCAATATGTATTTAAAATTTGAAAGTCTCGAGGATGCACGCCAAGAGTTTGACAAAATGCATGAGTGGAATGAGTTCTCGTATCCATGATTATAGCTGGCCTTGTATAGGGTGGACAAGGGGAAGTTGCTATTGAGTTGTTCTTGCAAGTGCATCGAATTGGGGTGTTATCTATTCAGTTCAATTTCACAAGCCTTCTCCGGGCTTGCGGGGTTTCCGCTTCTCTGGAACGTGGGCAGCAGCTCCATGGCTTGATTTTTCGATGTGGGGGTGATTTAGATGTCTTTGTGGGGAGTGCCTTGTTGACATGTATACCAAATGTGGAAGAATGAGAGAGCCTAAACAAAGATGGAGAGATTGTCTTGGTAGATGAAGCTAGCAAAGTATGCTTTTTCACTAAAAACTGAATGAATTGGGATAATAGAAAGAAGAAACTCCTTACCACATAAGTGATAAGACAAAAATTGCATTTTGTGTATCATATGCCTCTACTTGGAAGGGATGTTAAAATTAGTAAGAAACTTCCAGAGTGTTTGGTTTCTGCCGATTGGCAAATCAAGTTTGTCTCCAGGGCTGTTGCACAATAAATAGTACTATGAATGCATATTGTCATCACGATAATTTTTTTATTAAGTGGTAGAAATCCTGTGACAATTATTGGTAGTGCCGTGGGAAGGAAGCTATAAACATAGAGATTTTGGTCAGAGACCAAGGTTACATATGCTATTGGCCTTAAAGCAGTAGTAGGGGATGAAGGCTTTGCTTTCAAGTTAAGGATAACGGGCACTGTTTTGGAGATCCATGACTTATGTTTTGGCCTTTGATTGAATGAATCAGTGTAGAGAACTATACTATACAACGGATCGTGATTTAGATATAAGAGGTGTATCAGATTCATAAGACATCAGTGTAAAGAATTATACTGTACATCAGAGTCACGATTTAGATATAAGGGATATATCAGATTCCTAAGATATCTTATTGAATAATATGCCAGCTTTGGAAATCCAAGGAAAGTGTTTTAAGTGGCAGGAAAATGGTATTATTGTTAGTGTTGTCCTGGCATCTCATCAACTGTATGCTGAATCCCTTTATTTTAACCGTAATAATTATTTGGAAAATTATGAGAAATATGTTAATTTTCTTAACCCTAGTAAATGATTAATTATTCCTAGTAATTTTTTTCTTTCTAATTTAAACTAAATTTCATCTTACTGAATAAGAAGTGCCACTGGATTTTAACTAGCAAATAAAATTAACTCTCAACAAAAGCAAAACAGTCAATTTCCACAAAAATCGACAAAAATAATTGCCCTTCAAAATTTTGTCTTTTATTTAATAAATTTCAAGCATACAAGGGAGCAAATAAAATTAACTCTCAACAAAAGCAAAACAGTCAATTTCCACAAAAATAGACAAAAATAATTGCCCTTCAAAATTTTGTCTTTTATTTAATAAATTTCAAGCATACAAGGGCTCCCTTACTAGAAAATAAGCCACTCAGAAAACAATATTAGCTATAACAATTTTTGGGGAATAAACTGGCCTCCTGTACTAGTTAAGATCCTTGGTTCAATGTATGATGATGATCATTGTCAGAAAAATGATAATGAAATTATGCTAGTAAACATGTACTGATGAGTCCATAAAGGAATCAATATGCATCTTATGTGCTTGATACTGTAAAACTAAAAGATTGAGAGGAATTAAAGAGACAATGGATGTTTGGCAAAGGTGTGCAATTTCATGGAAGTAACGAGTATAAATCTAAGATAACAAGAATCTAGCCTTGGGAGAACAACAAACCTATTATTAGAATAATATGAGGGAAAAAGATATATAAATAGAAAACAACTTTAATAAAGGAAGGAAACATTGAAAATCAACTAATAAAGTTGAATAATAAAGAAGATCATTTCAATGGCCCTAAAGGGTATGATAACATTAGATTAAAGAAAAGAAACCATAATAAAAATGAGGAATTGAAGGAAGATAAGTTATTTTATTGGAAGAATAGTAGCAACATTTCAAGTGTAACATGTTTTTAAAATTCAAGAAGTTTCCATTGTTGAAGCTAGTAGATATGGGATATTAGATAATTGAGACTAAGGGAAAAATAAATTGTATCTATGAATATATGGTAGGAGGAAGTCAAGGGATGATATTAATGATTGAACCAAGCAACATGATTAGTAAAGGACATAGTGAAGATCTAACTAGTTTAAAAGTTCCAAGATAGGAAGTTGAGAATGCTTGTAATTGAGGAATGACCAATGATAAACTAGGAAAATGTTTAAAGATATAAATGGTCAAAAATAACAGTTGCAGTATAGAAGAAATGTTGTTAGAAATTTTATAAGTAGACTGTGAAAAGTATTGTGTGCATACTGACAAAGTGAGAGTCAACTAATAGAGGTTTTACTTTAATCTACACTCATTGTTTCATGAGAAGGACTTCACACAGAGAAACTTATCAAGTTTTGTTCCCATAGCGTTAAAAGAGGCTATTTCCACATAACACCACACATTTAAATTTTTCATGGAAAATGATGGTAGTAGTGCTTCCAACTATTTCAAAATCTAAAATAAAGATACTATTTAATGAGCAAGAGTCTCTTGTCCAACTTGAAGAAGGGTGAATTTACGATAAAGCAATCAAGTGGTATTGAGATAGGAACTTGACAAGATAAGAAAATATTTTTGTGGATGAAAATAATAATTGTTAAGTGATGTATGTATAAGTCAACATGGATCAACAAACCCTCATGCAAGTAAATTAAGCATGATATAAAATTAAATCATGATGACCTAGTGTTTATATGCAATTGCATATAGCGGTATTGGAATCGGTAAGCCAAAGGGTAAATGGATGTAAAACCAAGGGATTTTAATTTTGAGATAGATGATTTAAATAATGATTGTATAACTAGTAATATCTTAACAATGAATTTCACCAAAATTTCCTTGGGGAAGGAAGAATATATGACGAGAGATTAAGACTCAAGATGATGAGGCTCATGTGAAATTTAACGATGTACTTAGATGATTATACCTATGGTGTAAATGGTCAACTTCCTAGTTGAAAGAAGTGGAAATGATTATTGAAAAAGTAATTGGTATCTTGATGAAAACATAACACTAATAACACTGATGAGACAACATAGATCCTAGATAGATGTTGAATAATCTTAGTTCATAGTTGAATGTTTGTAAAGTAAATGAAATTGATTTTTCTGATGAATCATGATAAGAATGCTTTTAGAGTATTATTCTATATTTGATAAGTATTGAGATGTTTCTCATATTGATGATGTTTCATGATATGATGGTATGAGGATGATCATGCATATGTGGTTCATATTTATATAGTTGTTATAATAGTGATGATGTATCCTTATGATGATGATGGTATACATAGGCATTATGATGTTATGTCAAGGTATATTGACATATTCATTTACTATGTGATGATAGGTATTTAATGTTGAATACTCATGATGGATATGATATGCATAATGCGGCATAGGAATTATGATGCTATAATATGAGGTTTATTGACATGTGGTTCATTTATTATGTGAATTCATGATATGTCTTTGATGCAAATATGTTGATGTTATAACTTATGATGGTATTTCATGAGGTGAAGCATGTGATAGTTGCGTACAAATTTATGACATGCATGAGCATGCAGTTCGTTATTATTCATACTGTTGCGATTAACAATGATGAATGTTACATGATGACATGCAAGACTTGGCATATGGATTATTTTCTATGATACTATGATGGTATAGTTAATGCATTGGTTGCATGTTGAGGTATGATCATTGACAGGACTCCACAAATGGGCTAAGAGGGCTGGTTTATTTGATGATCTCGTGTGAGCCCATACGCATGAGGGAGAATAAGTAACACCATATGGGCTGGGGAAAAACTCAATCAACACTACATACGCCAATGGTTCCTTCTTCTTGTATAGCTTTTGATGGAAAGCTCTTGAAGGACTATGGGACCATCTTGAGGAGGCCAAGTGCCTGATGTTCTAGGCTAGGTTCCTGTTATTGTATTGGGATGTCGAAGTCTGGTAGGGGTGTAAGGACTTTGATGCTTGGGGTTGTGCGCCTTAGTGAGTTGTGGAGGGAGTGGGCCAACCTTGTGAGATTCCCGGAGACATTGAGCACTGTACTGGATGCCTACCTTGGGGCCTTGGGGTCAGATGAGGTTTGAGTCAGGCGCGAGCCTTGGGGCCAGCCTTGGACTAGGATACAAACCGAGGAGGCTTATGCCTGATTCCGAAAGTGGGAAAAATGACAGAGATTCCTTGGTATTTCCCGGGTGTTGTGAAACTTTCAATACTCGCTGGTTATACTAGTTCAGCAGAGGGTGTCGGGACTATTAGATGAAGCAATAAATAACAAAATAAATGTAATGTCCCTTAATAATAAATAATAAATAATATAATATAATATTAAATAAATAATAAACAATAAATAAAAAAAATAGTAATAGTAAATAAATAATAAATAATAAATTAATTACATGCTCTAAATAAATATAAATAAGAATAAAACAAGAAAGCAATAAAGCTGCATGTTGACACATGGAGTGTGTGGATGTGGTTCCCCTTCCAATGTTTTCTCTATTTAATAGATAGGGAGGAAGATGAGAGGCATTCCATCATTCCATGATTCCACCATCCATTCTCTTGGGAGAATAGTGTTGTGAGACAAAGGATTCCCTGGCAATAGTACATTGATTAAGGGCTTGGGGGTGGCCAGTTGTAGCAATATTTTGTGCAACTGAACCTACGGTTGGGTGAAGAGTCGTCCCCAATACTTTGTTGTAGGTAGCAAAATTCAACTAGCGTTCAACTAGCATTCCATAGGTAAGTTGTCTCTCTCCACTCATATTTTTGTAATTTAATCTTAGCTAGTTGATAAAGTGCTTGTTGATTATAAATCTCTTGATTAATCTAATTAATTATATGTTGTTCTTTCGGGGTTGTTACATCAACCCGGGGCTACATAAGCTTAGAGGTGTAGCACAGTAAATGACAAGATTAATGGTATAAACCTTAACTAAATATGTTCCTATCTTCCCTAATTATATTTGCAGAATCAAAGAATTGCAAAGAAAATAATACCAAAAGAATTCTAGTGCCAGAATCAAAAGGGAAATATTTTGTAAAAACTCAATGAAAGGAACTTCAAATCAGGATCAATAATCCTGATCAATGAAAGAAAGAAAAATAGATATCTAAGATTAAATGTCAGTACAGTAATAAGACAGAGAAATAATTAAGTTGTGAAGTGCATTTGCCTTTGTTACAAGTTTTCCTTCCTGGACTAAATCATCGTTCCTACACTGTAACAACGTTATTGTACTGGAACAGATTTCCTGCACTTGAACGATATTCCTGTACTAAAACGATGTTCCTGTACTGGAAGTATGTTCTATTCCTGCACTGAGTATTTTGGCTTTCACACAAGAATTCTGCATTCCTATACCAAGGTATCGATTCCTATACTGAGACAAAGATTATTGTACTAAACAATCAGTATTCTTGTACTGAGCTTCCAAACCACTTGCATAAAATGTAAAGTGTGCTAACTAGAAATTAATTTGCAAGGCAAACCAAAGTAGAGGAAATAATCACATATAATCAATAGACTCCTTATCTAATAATTCATTAGAAATTGAAAACTACTTCAAAATTCAAAGGAAATATCTACTGCAACAGAAAGCTTCTTCATGTGAAAATGATCATCTACTCTAAATACAAAGCATCCCTTCATTCCTAGATGTCTGTCATGATATTAACCAGATCTGCACTTTTGTCGAATAGAGGTTTCAGTTCAAAGCTTCCTCCACTAAATTCTAGTCTTAAATTGAACTGTTCCTACAAGAAAATAAGCATAGTCACAGATCCTCATAATGTGGACATCATTTCATTAACGCTCAAGGAAATATAAATAAATTAACCCCAAGTTAAAGAGAACACACTTACACACTTAGAAATGAAACACACTTGCATAAAGAAAATAGATCCACTTGCAGAAATAAACACGCTTGCGGAAGCAACCTTCACTTGTAGAATTAAAACACATTGGTGCAAGTAAACTGAAACACACCCTATGTAGAAATAAAACTACACATCAAAGGAAAAAAATGCTACCACAACCTTCAGTAAATGAACAAACTCACACCTTCACACCTCGAATCCTAGTCACACGGTTTATGAAGAAGACAAAGATATGTTAGCTACATAAAAGGATGAAATACTTCTTGCTCCAACCCTGTATAAGGAAATATATCTAACACACCTTACAAAAAGAGGGAGAATGAGTTGGGTTGGTTGGGCCCTATCCAACCAGCTCGTCTCCCTTTTACGAGATCTGGAAAATCAAATGCTCGAATAGTGCATCACATAAAATATTAGAACATGAAATGAATAACTGGAATATCTCCTTGTATTAAACTCAGTAATTGCAAACAAAAGTATAATCTTAGGCTTTCGGTTGTTTGAAAAAAAGACTAAATCATGGGTAATTGGTCAAAACCTTGGCCTCCATATCCCGTATTTTCCCTAACGTTCTGAGCCCAACAGTGTGTTGTTGATCTTTTGGCAAGGAATGTGCATGGATTGCTAAGCTGTAGTGGCCTTTGGCGGCGAACCTTGTTGACGCTGCTAGGTGCTGTGGGTATAAGAACGCGGATGATACAAGAATGTTCCTGCACCAACCCCATCTTACACAACGATTAGTACTTTCGCTCTATCAAAATACCTTAGGAAAGAAAATATGTAAGTTGCAAAGGCAAATAGGCTATTTAATATTTTTAACTAGTAATTAAGTTCATATAACCCTTAATAACGAAAATCATGAAAGAAAACATAGTTACCGATCAAACAAGAATTATTACCTCAAAACGGGTATTCAAGCCGAAAAATCCCAAAAAAACAACTCAAAAATAAAAAGTGTTGATTCTGCATCACCATTTTTTTCAGAGTAAATTTTCAATATTTTTTAAAAATAACAGTAAAAAATAATAAAAACCATTTTGTTTAGTGAAAAAAGACCTTGAAATCGAAAAGTGTTGATGTGAGAATAACATTTTGTTTTAGGGTACATTTTCAATCATTTTTAATAATGACGTTGAAAATAAAATATTGCGACTCTGAAAAACTTTTAATTTCCAATGATTTTCAAGCATGACATTAACGATAAAATATCATGTCTTTGAAAAACCTTAAAATTCCAACGATTTTAAAGCATGATATTAAATTTAAAATATCACTTCTTTGAAAAACCTTAAAATTCCAACAATTTTCAAGCATGGTGCTAAGAAAAATATTTATAACCGTTTTCAACCATAATATTAAAGATAAAAATAACAACTTAGAAAAACATTAAAATCTTGATAATTTTTCAACCATGGAATTAAAACCAAAGATTATGACTATAAAACAATCTTAAATTTTCAAATATTTCAAGCATGACATTATGGAAAAATTTTATGACTAAAAAATATTTAAAAATGAACACTTGGATGAAAGAGTTATTATACCAAGAGTATTTTTTTTAAATGCTAAATGTATAACGATTTTGAAATCTCAGCCTAAGACAATTTGATACATTGCAAAAAAAATTAAAAAACAACTATCAAATTGACATGCAACGTAGGTGAGTTCAACCCATTGTAATGAAAACTTAAAGATCAGTTATGAAATTAACACATTGTGGGGCAGACTCGATTCATTATAACGAAAAATTTAAAAACATCTATCAAATTGCACATAATGGGATCGGGTTGCTAGACAATCATCGACACAGACTCTATAAAAAATATATATATAGATATATATGAAAACAAAAATTCAAATATTGAAAAAAAGAATTAAAAAATAATAAAAAGTAATAAAACATAAAACACATGAGAAAACAATTCAAATATAAAAATATATATAGAAATACAAAAATTCAAATATTGAAAAAAATACAAATATAAAATAATAGCAAGTAATAAAACATAAGAAAAACATGACAAAAAGAATCAAATAAATATATATATATATATAGTAAAAAAAAAATAAAAAAAATAAACCATACCATGTAAAATTTAAATGAAAAAAGGAGTTAAAAGAAAATTAAAAAACCAAAAAAAAAATTACAAAAATAAAATAGAACACTAAAAAAAAAAGTCTTTGGCCACCCCGAGGCTCAACTGGCAAGGGGACGATTCATAACAAAAAATAAATTAAATTTCAAAAAAAAAAACCATAAAAATGTAAAAATAAAAATAAAAATTAATTTGCGAAAATGAAAAATTTAGATTAAAAATAAATAAATCAAACCAAAAAACAAAAAACAAACAAAAAAAACAAAACATAACAAAACCGTATTTAAGTTAAAAATAAAAAATAAAAAACAAAAGCATCATTAAAAAAGGTTAAATAATTACTTAAAAAAATCAAAACAATTATTTTTTTTCTTTTAATTAAAAATATTTCAATTTAAAAAATTATATATATTTATATATATATATATATATATATATATATATAATAAAATTAAAATTATAAAAAAATTAGAATTAAAATAAAAGATATTTAAGTTAAAAAAAATTATATTCAAAAAATATATTCAAAACTTATTAAAAAAAATTCAAAACATGTTAAAAAAAACATTAAAAAAAATCAATACAATTAAAAAAAAAAGAAAAAATAACAATACAATTAAAAAAAAAAAAAAACATAAAAAAAAAAAAAAAAAAAAAAAAAACAATTAAGAAAAAACAATATTAAAAAAAAAAACATTAAAAAAATAAGAGAAAACATTTAAAAGAAATTACCACCCATGCTCATCCCTCACCGCTCCTCTCTCCCCTCTCGCACCCGCCCCCCTCAACCACGACCCCTCCCTCACCCCATCCCCCTCTCCGCTCTCTCCTCCCCACCCTCGGTCCTCCCTCGCCCCTCCCCCTACCCGCACACACAACCCTCCCCTCCCCACCTGGGCCACCGAATAGTGGCCAAGAGGACGCAGGCCGATTCCGCGAGGGCGAGAGGGGAAGGAGAGGGCAGGGTAGAGGGTGAGGGTGTTGGGGGTGCGCTGCGGGTCGGGCCGAGCGTGGGCTGGGGAAGGTTAGGTTTGATTGCTTTTTTTTTAATGTTTTCTATTAATTTTATTGTTTTTTTAATTGTTTTTATTGCTTTTTTTTTAATTGTGTTGTTGTTTTTTTTTTTTTTTATAATGTTTTTTTTTTTTAAATTGTATTGTTTTTTTTAATGTCTTTTTGTAGTGTTTTATATATCTATATTTTTGTTTTATTGTTTTTTTTTAATTTGTTTTGAATTTTATTTTTTTAATATGTGTTGAATTTTTCTTTTAGTTTTGTTTTTTAATATTTATATTTTGTTTTTTAATTGTTTTGATTATTTTTTAAATGTTTTTTTTTAACGAAACAAAGTCACACCTAATATGAACAATGCATCCAAGCTTGAAATAGAATGTTACCAGTAACTACAAGCAAAATATTATAATCATGAAGAAATACCTTAAATGACGTTTGTAGAGATGCAAATCCTTGCCATGATGATGCTGCAACAGGTCCAATTGTAAGATGGATTATTGTATTTCATTTGAATTTAGGTCTTCTACAATTTTACTTAAATTTTTGAATTTTGATTTTTTCTTGTGTAATCATGATGTTGAATTATAAAAAATTTGGAATGTTGACTTTCACTGTGTAATTGTTCCAGATCTTATGAATACATTCACCTTCTTTTATCTCTATAACAATGAATGGAAATTGAAGAAATTAATATACAGTTGCTCAATTTCTTATTACATTCATGTCTACATAGATGGAGCATTCAAGTTTCCCTATATGGGCTCATGTAGGTGTGTTTTTTGTTGCAATTCAAACTGTCTTTCTACGTACAAGATATCATCATTTTCTAGACTTATGGTAAAGGCCACAGGGTTTATGTTTGCACAATGGAATCATTGAATTTACAAGTGGAAAGAAACACTATGCATCTCATTCTCCCTCAAGCCTTATCAAACATTGATATTGTAGCAAACGAGGGTTGTTCTTAAATTATCTTTTAATATTTAACAGAGATCTGACAAGACAAAAAAACTGAACAATTAAAAAGAACAAGTAGATCTTCTGCCATTTCCTTTGTTGTTCTCACTAGTTAGTATAATTTCAGATCTACTGTAATGGTTGGAGGGTGCATACCTTTCTTCCAAAAGTCAATTTATAATTGTATTTTGTCAAATGGTGGACGATGAAGAATTGGCGTTTTCACATTTGGGCTACTCTAGTTAGCTTAGTGATCATTATGGATTATCTCTCGCTATTATTTTAGTGTGTGATGGCACCAAAAAATAAATTTTAAATTCTTTCCCTCTTTCACCTTTGCCTCATAAAAAAAAAAGGGGAGAGCTTAATGGTTGGCCTTCACATTGTTCACACTCACAGCATCAAATTTAGCAGTAACACTTCAACAACACCACAACTCTTAATTTTTATTTCAACAAAGTCCCTCCTCTTAATATTGTCATACACAATCTCTTCACTGCTCCTTTGGGCTTCTCTTTCCACCTCTCGGTGCAATTGCTAGAAGGTAACATCTGAGGGTTAGGGGCTTTCTATGCCATCATCGCACGACTATCAAGTTTCCATTTCATTACGTCATAATTTCGAAATACAATTTCACCACGAATTACATTATCGTGAAAAAGGCACATGTCATTACGAGTGGGAGAGAAAAATGTCGGCACAAACATGCACGAAACACAAAAATTAGAATAAGAAACTTTTGAAGAAAACACAACTGTCAATGACGAGGAAATTGCTAGCAACCAGGGATGGAATTTGACGGGCATTTTTCTCGTCATGAGGCATTTTTCCCATATTTGATGCCTAAAATTTATGGGTGTCAGTCTTTTCGAACGTGCTTGGAACCATGGGAAATGTATTTTTGACAGGCAGTAATTTTCTTGAATTGTTATTAAATCCTATTTATTTTCACTTTGAATTTTGTAGTATTGTATGTTTATTTGTATTAATAATACAAATTTGAGATGAGTTACAACTTGATTTGAGATGACTTGTAACTGGCAAACTTGCAACTTGCTGCATACAGGGTTCAAATCAATATAAATTGTATATGAATGATATCAATAGGGAAAGGCGAAACTAAACGGAACATGAGTAATCGAGTTCATATGGAATGATATTAAAATCACTGCACCAGTTCGCCTAGTATGTAAACACATTTTATTATGCATAATAATATGTGGTCAGAGTATAGTTTCACTTTGTTTATTTCCGCAATCCATTATGGTAGATTTTTAAAGAATGCAAGCTACTTTGAATTTTTTTATTTCAGAAGAAAAAATATGTGCCATATTAGGACGAATTTATACATTTTAATGAATGTAGTAGTTACCCTTAAGGGACAACAAGTCGAAGAGAGGTAAGTGAAAGCCTCTTAAAAAAAAACTATTAACCTCTATAATCATCGAAATCTGCATAGCATTACAAGTAAGACAACGATTCAACTCATAGAGTGAGACTTGAGATCTCTATAATCATCGAAAGCTGCATAGCATTACAAGTGGACAACGATTCAACTCATAGAGTAAGACTTGCCATCTCATCGTTTTTTTTGTAGGGGCAACGAGTATTACAATGTTACATTATTTTTTAGAACAAATTTTATTGACAGTTAGAAAACTAAAGCTGCACATTCCACATTTAGGCAAAGACCTTAATATTTTCTTAGATATACGAAATATGTACTTCAGTTGCATAGATCGAAAGAAACTAGCTCAAACTATTCCATAAGACTATTCGAGTCATTTCTCAGAGACCTGTTCTACTAAATTATTATTATTATTATTATTTATTTTTGGTAAATTGTTCTATAATTGCATTAAAAATAGCTACATCAAATAAATTTCTTAATGGACCTCGCCAGGTGCTTTAAAAGAGTAAAAATTGCCCAGGATTTAGTGAAAATTGGGTTGATCATTGACTCACTGAGCACAATGAAAAAAAGCCTGACTTTAATACATAATTTAATCCATCAAGAAGTGGAAAAAGGCCCTTAATTTGCAGCAGAAGAATACTTCAAAAGAATAATGTGTTTGTGTCTCAGCAAGTAGTCAAATACTAAATATGTGTAAGTTAAATCAACAGATATTTCATTATTTTGTGAGACCAACACACAGGTTAGCCTGTTCTACATGATCTTGTTATTTCATCCCAAACAAAACACGTTAATTGGGTTACTTCATTCATTTCACCCTTCGACATCAAGGAGAAAAGATTCAATGCATTCACATCTTACCCATCAACATCCAGGAGAAGAGATTTAAGTCATTCACATCTTCCATCCCTTAAACTGGTAAGACAAAGATACCTACAGCATGAATGAATGAATTTCTGAGAATTGTTATCAGGGAAAAACTTAGGAAAAAACTATATTTATGTATTCACTGCTTCTAGATACAGTCACATGCTTAAGCTACAACTGATGTTCAACGAATTAGATTTTCTATGTCAAATGTGTTTGTTCTTTGCCTTCCCATGTTTAAAAGGAATAACTATATATTTGAATGTCACTTTTAACAATTCATAATAAATTAAGATAAAATATGACAGTTACTAACACACTCAATTTTATCCTTAACTCGCTATGATGCATATGTTCATTTGTCCAGATAATTATACTATGGGGTCAAAGAAATGTCCATGTATCATGTAGCCATAAATTTATATTTAAAAAATTTATACCAAGCGAAAAAAAATGTCCAATGCCCTAACTGTGTGATCAAAGAGAACAAACCCTCAAGTTGTGTTTTGCATTGAGATCAATCTGGTACTTGTAAATCTCAACTTACTTAAAGGTTGCAACTAGCACAAGAATGGTCTATTAACTCCTGAAACAATGTTAGAACCATTAGACTACTAATGTATTCTACTAAAAAAGGAACAAATAAAATACTATTGCAGCCCTGTTAAAATTATTGATAGTATATTCTCTATATTACAAAACCCAAACATAACATTAAGCCATTAACAATGAATAGATAATATTCAAATGAATAATAGGAAAATGCTCTCTTACAGAATGAAGATTCCTAAACATCAATTACCTATTCCAATTCTAAGACACACATTAATTTACCGATCACATATTTAGAAGTAACAAGTTCGTAGGTAAAAGTTCTATACGAACACTTCACATTAAAATCTATGCATCTTTATAAACTATGCACCGGGAAGAGTTTGATTTGATATGTATCTAAACTAGAAAACATTTATGGAATGTAGCTTCATATATAGCCATTCATTATATCACTATGAAACATAATTCTCAACCACCAGGAGGGTTGTGGTATGAGGGTTGGAATTCACTACTGTGTGTCGAAAGCTTGCAACAATGTTGAGAATATATATATATATATATATATATATATATATATATATATATATATGTAGATATATATAAAATAAATGAAGCATCGAGTAGTTGTGTGGATGCGGATGCACATTTTATACAATCGAGAGGATGGTTTGAGTCGGGAATAATATGAGCCATGCAAAAACTATGATCTCATTGATCATCCATTAATCAACCAAATATGCTAAATCCTGATTCCTGATCGGATTTGGGGTGATGTGGATTGTGCTAGTGCTCACTCATCTAGTTAATATTCCTAAAGTCGTGATTTCCCTAAGGATTATGTCGATCAATTGATATTTACAAAAATAAATTTCAGATGGTCTCACACCCATAGGCTGTGATGAATATGGGTTTTAGGGCCCTCCATGTAACGCCCTATGGCTGGTGAGTCGCCCGAGCGCGCCCACTCACCGTGCAAAGTAGCGAAATCTGCGAAGGCATGAGGAGACCAAGGGCAAGGCGTTGTTATGTGGGCGAGTTGGGGTGACTTGCACTGTGAGGCCGACCAAGGCGAAACGACAAGAAAACGATGTGAAGGTGGGCGGTCCTGCACCATGGGCGGGTCGACCTACTTGAAGGCGAGTTATGTTGTATGGTTGCGGCGGTTGGAGCTTGAACGAAGGGTCGGCCGAATGGCACGACTCTCGTTCCATAACCATATATACATGCGATGGAGACTTAGTGAGGAGGCATCACATTTGGACTCGCTCATCAAGCTAAAGGTGCGAAGAAGAGGTGTAACCAAGCCGTAGTGAGGTGCAGGTCTATGCGCCCGCTCGCTAGGCAAGGCCACACTGAATTTGGGCAGGAGTTGGTGTTTGGTTGAGGTGTGGGTGGAGGGCGCACGAAGGCGCCCGCCCGCCAAACTTTTGAAGGCAAAGTTGAAACGATTTCGGTTGTAGTTGGGTGGTGGGTCGTGCACGGGCGCACCCGCCCAACTTGGCAAGTAAACTCGTGTGCGTTGAAACGAAGGCGTGACCACTGTGCAAGGTGTGCACGAGGTGGGTTCTCGACTTGGGTATAATGCCAGTGGAATATTACTCCTGGTGATTGTAAAATTCTTCATACATATAATAAAAGATTCTTTCTTGCATATGAATGTGTTCTTCCTGTTGTTTTATGGATTTTGATATTATAATGTTAATGGATTCCGCACATTAATGTTATGTTATTCATGAATGAAGATGAATGTTAAGGCGTAGTTTGTAAAGTAACTTAACATTGGAACATGTTAACTGCTTAGGCGGTGCCGCACCCTGGCCAATTAACGAAAAAAGAATTGGGGGCGTGACAGGTGGTATCAGAGCAGGATATAGTAAACAAACATGTATGCAGGGAAATGTTATGGAGAAATCATGGATTACTGGTCTGGGTTTTGTGGACTTGATGGTTCATGGCAAGACCATTCAAGCTTTGGTGGACACAGGGGCCACTAATAACTTCATGACGACACGGTTAGCAAAAGAGGTTGGACTAATGATCTTCCCATTGAATGTGGAAGTCAAGGCGGTGAACTCTAGAGCTAATGTGGCAGGGTTGGCACACGAAGTGCCTATGTAGATAATAGACTGGAAGCGTCAGTTGGACTTCACAATGATGGAGATGAACGACTTTGACATGATATGGGGGCAAGATTTCTTGAAGGGCAACAAGGCAATTGATGTCCGCTTCTGTGATGAGGTGGTGCTGGTTGGACAGTCACAAACCTGGACTTTTCCCACTCATAGGCAAAGGTGGGATGTCAAGGTGCAGCATGTTTCTGCACTGAGTTTGGAGAAGGCTATGAAGGAGTCAGATATGGAGACATATGCAGTGATGTTCAAGGGAGTCGAAGGTGATGGAGTGGGGACACCTGTTCCAGCCGAGATTTCTGAGGTACTAGCCAAATATGCAGATTTGATGCCTGATGAGCTACCAAAGAAGCTTCCACCATGGCGTGAAGTGGACCATAGCTTTGAGCTTGATCTAGGGAGGCAACCTCTGGTTAAAGCACATTATTGGTTGTCAGGACCCGAGTTGGAGGAATTGAAACGACAGTTAAAGGAGTTAACTGATGCAGTTTTTATCAGACCTTCAAGGTCCCCCTATGGTGCTCCGGTATTGTTCCAGTGGAAGAAGGATTCGAATGAGCTACAGATGTGCTATGATTACCGTGCATTGAAAAAGCAAATGGTAAGGAACAGGTATCCTTTGCCATTGGCTGCTGATTGCTTTGACAAGCTTGCGAAAGCCCGAGTGTTTGCTGGACTTGAGGCATGGGTATTATCAGGTGCGGATAGCTGAAGGAGACGAGAAAAAGACCGCGATAGTAACAAGGTATGGTAGTTTTGAATTCCTTGTTATGCCATTCGGGTTGTGCAATGCTCCTGCTACGTTTTTCACTTTGATGAATGATGTTCTACGACCATACTTGGATTTGTTCATAGTAGTATACTTGGACGATATAGTGGTGTACATTGACAACATGGAGGATCATAAGAAGCACTTGGCGATGGTGTTCGAGGCATTGAAGGCAAATTAGTTGTACTTGAAGAAGTCTAAGTGTATGTTCACTCAAATCAAGATTCCATTCCTTGGACATATAGTAGGTCAAGGGTACATATGGATGGAGCCGAGCAGGGTGAAGGCGATTGAGGACTGGGTTGAACCGAAGAATGTCCATGAGATGAGGGTGTTTTTGGGCATTACCAACTACCAATGGAAGTTTGTAGAGGGGTATTCCAAGGTAACATCATCACTGACATACCTATTGAAGAAAGACAACAGATGGAGTTGGACGGATAAATTTCAGGTGGCATTTGATGACTTAAAGAAGAGGATGGTTACAGCACCGATACTGAAGTTGCCGAACTTTGAGTGATCGTTTGAGGTACACACAGATGCTTCAGATTTTTCCATAGGAGGGGTTCTTATGCAGGATGGGAATCCGGTGGCATACGAGAGTCGGAAGTTGCGGGATAGAGAACGGAGGTATCCGGTCCATGAGAAGGGGATGACTGCAATCATTCACTGTTTACATGTATGGAGGCATTACCTGATTGGGAAGTCTTTTGTTGTCAAAATGGGCAATGTTGCAGTAAGTTATTTTGCATCACAACCGAAGATTTCTGCAAAGCAAGCTCATTGGCAAGACTTCTTGGCAGAGTTCGACATGACTATCGAGTATAGACCGGGAAGACACAATGCGGTAGCAGATGCCCTTAGCGGGAAGGGACAACTTGCAGCATTGGAAGGAGAAGACCGGGTAGGTAGGAGTAGGAGTCGAGTTCAGATGTCAGAAGAGATGCAGAATAAGCTCAAGGAAAGTGTTGAGACCGATACTCAGGCGCAGATTATAGTGAAGCAAGTGAAGGAGGGGAAGACACGAAAATTATTTCTCTGAGATGGATTCTTGTACTTTGGAAACCGGCTCTATGTTCTAAAGTCATCTGGGCTCAGGAGGCACCTTTTGAAGGAGTGCCACGACTCACCATGGGTTGGCCACCCAGGGATGTGTCGTTCTTTGGCATTGTTGGAGAGAGGATTCTTTCGGGAGAAGATGCGGGAGGATGTAGAGGAGTACGTACATACGTGCATCATTTGTCAGTAGGACAAATCGGATACTCAGAGGCAAGGAGGTCTGTTGCAACCTTTATCGATTCCTGAGAGACCATGGATGAGTGTTTCGATGGACATCATCACTCAGTGGCCATAGGTTCAGGGGTATAATGGGATAATGGTCATGGTTGTTCGTTTTTGCAAGTATGGTGTCTTTGTTCCAACAAAGATACCTTGTGGAGCTGAGTGGACTGCGGAGTTGTTCTACAAGAACATAGTGAAGTATTGGGGGATGCCATTAAGCATCGTGTCAGACTGAGATCCAAGTTTTACAGGTAGATTTTGGACTACATTGTTTAAGTTAGTCGGGACAAAGTTGTTGATGAGTTCGAGTTACCATCCACAGACAGATGGGTAGACCGAGAGGATCAATGCATTGCTGGAGGATTACTTGAGACATTATGTGATGGCTGATCAGAAGAATTGGCCTGAATTCTTAGATGTTGTTCAGTTTAGCTACAACATTCAAAAGAGTTCTATGACGGGGTATAGTCCATTTGAGTTGGTGAATGGACAGATGCTAGTCACACCGCATACCGTAGTGACAAGAGGTTTCCTTAGAAGCCCTCATGCGAAGAAGTTCATGAAGGCTTGGGATGAGACCTTGGAGCTGACACAATTGCGCTTGCACGAAACTGCAAGGAGAATGAAGAAATGCGCAGATAAGGGAAGACGGGATGTACACTTCAGTGTGGGAGATATGGTGTTTCTCAAGATAACCGGGGAGCAGTTTTAACCACCTAAGGGGACTGCGAGCAAACTGACACGGAAGTATGAGGGGCCATTATGAGTGAAGAAGAGAGTGGGGGAAGTTGCTTATGAGCTGGAGCTTCCACATCATATGCACATGAAGCATCCAGTTTTTCACATGAGTCAGTTGAAGAGATGCAGACTTGATGCTGATCATCCAGAGAGAGTTGAACCGCCGAGAGGACCAGCCGAGATTGTGGACAAGCCAGATTTAGAGTTGGAGAAGATTTTGAGTTTCAGAACTACAGGGATTGGTTGCCACATGAAACGAGAATTTCTTGTCAGATGGAAGAATGCACTGGAGGAAGAACGCTGGGAGACGGAGGACTCACTTTGGAGATGGAAAAAGAAGATTGAGAAGTTGATAGGAAGCTACTGCGGAGGTCAGGATTGTCGAGGGAGACAATGATTTCGAGTGGGGGAGGATGTAACACCCTGCGGCTGGCAAGTCGCCTGGGCGTGCCCACCCACCATGCAAAGTAGTGAAATGTGCGAAGGCATGAGGCGACCAAGGGCGAGGCGTTGTTATGCGGGCGAGTTGGTTGTTTCATGTTTATACAAGCGAGTTGGGGTGACTTGCACCGTGAGGCCGACCAAGGCGCAACGATAAGAAAACGAAGTGAAGGTGGGTGGTCCTGCGCCATGGGCAGGCCGACCTACATGAAGGCGAGTTATGTTGTATGGTCACGGCGGTTGGAGCTTGAACGAAGGGTTGGCCGGGTGGCACGACCCTCGTTCCATAACCATATATACATGCGATGGAGACTTAGCGAGGAGGCATCACATTCAGACTCGCTTATCAAGCTAAAGGTGCAAAGAAGAGGTGTAACCAAGCCGCAACGAGGTGCAGGTCTATGCGCCCGCTCGTCGGGCAAGGCCACACAGACTTTGGGCACGAGTTGATGTTCGGTTGAGGCGCGGGTGGAGGGTGCATGAAGGTGCTCGCCCGCCAAACATTCGTAGGCAAACTTGAAACGAGTTTGGTTGTAGTTGGGTGGTGGGTCGTGCACGGGCGCGCCCACCTGACTTGGCAAGTAAACTCGTGTGCGTTGAAACGAAGGCATGACCACCGTGCAAGGTGTGCACGAGGTGGGCGCCCGACTTGGGTATAACGCCGGTGGAGTATTACTCCCGGTCATTGTAAAATTCTTCATACATATATAATAAAAGATTCTTACTTGCATATGAATGTGTTCTTGCTACTGTTTTATGGATGTTGATATTATAATGTTAATGGATTCCGCACATTAATGTTATGTTATTCATGAATGAAGATGAATGTTAAGGCATAGTTCGTAAAGTAACTTAACAATGGAACATGTTAACTACTTAGGCGGTGTCGCACCCCGGCCAATTAACAAAAAAAGAATTGGGGGCGTGACACTCCAAATAATAGAAAGTCAAGGGTCAGGAGAGTCCCTTTGGCCATCTAGCCATCAATTTATAGCTAGCAAACTATCAATGTGTGAAACTCATTCGACCACATGATTTCTCTTGTTGTTTTTGTACTTCCCTTGTCATGACGAGCAAAAAAATCCAAATTCCAACCCTGCCAACTTGTAAGCATTATACGGCCTATGGTAAGAATTATATGGCCTATGACGTGCCCTTAAAAGAGCTGTGCGGTCAGGCAACGCCTCCGCTGGCTTAGGTTTTCAGGCAGTGATAAAGTGTGTCGGCGATTCATTCTTGTCGGCGATATCTGCCGGGTTCCGGCGGGCGCGGTTGCGGAGGATGGCACATCGATTGTCGGTGAATTTCCGGGTAGACCGTCAGCTTTGAAAAAATAAAGATGGCTCGAAACTCCGGGGCGTGTAAGGAGAACTCGAGTTGAGTTTGGATAACCCCCGCCAACAATTTCCGTTGTCGTTGACGGTTGGGTTTCTTCGAAACTCTCTTATGTTGATTTTGGTGTTCGTTGCGTGTTCATGTCCATTTCGATAATGACATCATACATGTGCGTTTTCCTCGATGTCCTCTAAAACGGCCGTCTTCTTTTATATTTCTGTTTTTGTGTCGGGGCCGCGGGGCAATATTTCAAAAATAAAATGGATAGCCACATGTTTTTGTGTCGGGTCCGCGGGGGAATATTTCAAGAAAAGAATGGATAGCCACATGTAATAATAAGAGAGTGATGTAATTAGTGTCCTGCATTTCCCTTCGAAATCGTCATTGTTCCCGTCAAAATATTTCAAATTAGCATAGAAATCAATTTAATATTTTTACGGATATATATATATATATATATATAATATTATAAGTTTGTGATACTCTTAAATTTTTAATGAAAAATTATTTAATTTTCTAGGGAAATATTATCAAGACTGTACTATATTCGATTGATCTTCAAAAAATTTAAGATAGTGTATTTTTCAATTCGTCTTAATGATATAAAATATATTCATAATTATATGTTTTTTAATTAATTAATATATCTATATATATTATTTTAAAGATTTAAAAATTAATTTTATATTTAATAAATATTATATAAGATATTATATTTTGGGATTCATCTATATTAAGTAATTCATTTATTTATGACAATTTCCATGAGAGGTAGTTGTAACTCACTAATTTTTTATGATTTTTGAATAGTTTATTTAGCACTCATGGCATCGGGTGATGCTCACAGGGGTGAAGAAGTGGCATTGAAACTAGTGAAAGGTGAGGGATGAAGAAGTGGGATTGAAACTAGTGAAATGAATCACATAGCATCAATCATCACTTCCAGGCACCTGGTAACGACTTCCGGTAGTCACCCGTTTGCACTTGATTGTGGAATTTTCCCCACAATCAAACCCACTTAGCTTACTACCCTAATACTAAATATTATATATTTTATTTATATTTTTTTTAAATATTTATTTGATTTATATTATTTAAAAGACTAATAAATTATAATTATATAATATATTTTATTTTTTTAATTATTAATATTTTGATTATCATATTTTATGTATATTATTAATATCTATTAAAAATAAAATATTACTTTAAATTTTTTATAAGTTTATTTAAGTATTAAGAGATGTGATCTAAGATCACTATAGATTTTTTTAATTAAAAATTAAGAAGATCAGTAGAGTAGAAAATATTTTTAAATTTAGATTTAATACAAGTATATATGATAGAAAATTGAAAATTAAATGTTTTTTATTTCATTGAGATCATTAAAAAATGATACTCTTTTATCTTTAAAAAAAAAAAATCTTAAAAATTATCCAAAACTAAATTTTAATATAAAATTCATAATAATTTATTTACATTAACAATAAATTAAATACAAACAAATTTTATTTCTTCTTTCAATTTTATACCTAATTAAATATTAATAACAATATCTTAAAAAATTATAAACATCTATATCAATTAAACAAGTTTTTATATTATAATTTAAGATAATTTATATTTGATAATAAAAAATAAAATAAATTTATTTAAATTAAAAAAATCATCATGAATAAATTATTTTAATTAAATATTAAGTAATTTTAATATAAATATGTATTAGATAGAAATATTATTTTGAATAATGTTATAGATTTTATTATTATATTTTTTTATAAAAAAGTTATATAATATTAGATATATGTTTATTCACATATTAGTTATGTTTTCATTCCGAATTTATAACCTATCCATTTTAGTCCAATCTTATTATAAAGTCTACATGCCTCTTACATAATAAAATTTAAATTGCATCATAAACAATGAGATACGATGGATAGTTGGCATGCTAAAATAAGCAATACAAATCTGAGTTTACATGGAAAAGAATTAACGGCTGCAATCTGACTCAGAAGGCTATATCATTCTTTATTATATAGTATTGTATATCTTATTTTTAACTTTTATAATTTATATTATAAATAGATAGGATTATATATATATATATATATATATATATATTTAAATAAAGAGAAGGATGTACGGTCGGAGAGAGGAGGAAAAAGTGCTTACAATGGATAATATGCATTAAATGTATTCGAATCTATTTAGCCCACAATATAAATTGTCGGCAATGAAGGTACGTGGAAAAGTTGAAAGACTTACCAAGATGGAGTCTCTCTGGCCACCGGCGTATCAATGTGGACGGCACGCGGTTGTGGTCGTGTTTGCGAACACGTAATCTTCATTTTGGTTTCCGCGTGTCCTATTATTTGCCGTTTAAACGAAGTTTGCAAAACCAAAAGCCCTTTAAAAACAACACGTTCAATAGTCTTTCTTGTGATCTATCGACTGCCATCTATCTATATATTGTGAACAAGCTGTGGTGGTGATCGTGAGCGCTGCTTCGTTGAAAAATTTAGTCTCAAAGCCCATTCCTTGCATTAACTCTCAAAGCCCAAAGGAAGGAAAGGAGGATCTCTGATACAAACAAGCGTCTTTATTGTTGTATCTGTTACGTTTTATTCACAGCATTTGTTAGCAGACATGGCTGCATCCTCTCTACTTTCTCAGAATAAGCGAGGGAGAGATGAATATTTGAATAGCGGATTGGCTTCGCCAGACTCGAAGCGAACTAATAGCGGAACAATATTGGGGCATGACTGTAATTTCATGGCCTTGCTCGACAGGATTGATAGCGTGGATAACAACAACAGTAATCCAGAGTATACCCATACTGTTGTGGATAACGTGGAGGGTGAGATGAGGTTGAACGTGGTTATAAATTCCGTGGAAGATGAAATTGGGTTGAAGGCACAAAGAGATAAAAATATGAAGTCCACCTATGAAGAGAGCAGTACTGAACAGATGGCTTCAAATAAGCAAGGCGAACTAACAGCAGAAGGGGATTCTGAAGCGATCTCCGTGACGTTTGATATGGGAGACTTCCCGTATTACGACGATGTGTTTGAGACGTTTGATATGGGCTTTTTGCTACACAATTTTACTCCGGATGAACTTGGAATCCTGAAGAACCATATCTATGGAGATTCAGATCCCGATAGCATGTTTCTGGATGCCGTGCATGGCTATGTTGAGACTACAGAGGTTTTCTATGGGTCTCTGTGGGAGGACGATATTTGGCATTGAATGGACGACGGTAAAGAAGAATTTGGAAGTAATGGATGCAAACCTCACCAACCGTCGTGTGAGTGCCATCCAGAAAGGACCGTGATGTGTGTATTACCGAAAACCTTGCATTGTTTGCAAGTTAAAAACACGCTTAAAGCCGAGAATGTCGCTTTATTTCCACTCTATTTCCTTTGAGAGGGCATTGCTTTAAAGCCGTGTGTAAATTTTATATTAAAAGAGGAAGGCCAACGTAGAAACCTCATTTTACTTCAGCTGAATATCTAGTTCGGCCTCGTTTTAATGATTTCCGCATTTTCCCAAACATCGCCTCACTTTTTACATGTTTTGTCAAAATGTTAGCCATAAAATATTTGATTAGAGGCTTCCGTCGGAATTTGATTACATTACGACGAGTGATTGGCCACAGGAAGGATGTGTATTTAAATGCTGGTATATGATAAACGCCAAAACGAGTGATTCACCACTTACCAGAAACGGGACGGTAGACACGGTTTCCGGAAAACAAAAACGAATAAGAAACGCAACGGCACCTCAAAAGCCGTTCCCTATGCCCGTTTTTGTTAACAACTGCATATATTTTATTGTGAAGAAATAACATATGCTTTTCCATGTGTTCGAGCTCAGTTCGTTGTAATTAGTTCCTTTACACTTCCTTTTTAGCTGTGTAGTTTTGCTATTTGCATATATTTATTCAATAGTATGGCAAGTGGCTACAAAGTTGGTCTTATTATTTTATTTTTTTTATAAGAGTTTTGGCTTGCAAGTCTTGTTTTTCACTAGTATGAGATGAAAAAAATGATATTTCAAGTTTGAAATTCATCTGATATTTTTTATGGAGTGGAAACTTTTTTTTTTTTGATAATTTATGAGTATAGATCTACTTTAAACACAGATCTAACATGAACTAAGAAGGATCAAGTTTCAAGTTTCTTCAGGTGCAAACTTATTTTAGAATGCAAAAACAATATGTATTTTTTATAGTTTAAATTGTATTTTTGAATAGCTTTATATATATATATATATATATTGGATAACCATCAAGTACTTTACCTAGGACTGATTATATACTTTCAATAAGAAAATTAAACATCTTTCAAATGTTCAAAGCCTTTTATTGAAACCTCCACAATTATAGTTGTCAAAGTATTATAATTAAATATATTTAGCTTTTCATTGGTATGTCTACAAGTTAGATTAAAGAGTATAGTCTCTAAATAATACACCAAGGTGAAAATTATTTTTCAATTTTCAATGAAATTCTTTTGCCTAAAAAATAAACTAGTTAGATATTATATGGAGCCATTTTAGAGTGAGTTTGTTATGATTTTATTTAATGTTACTTTTGCTTATATATATTATATCAATTTTACTAAATTTTGGTGATAAATAAAAGGAAGGATTTGATGAGAGCATGCTTTTATCACATTTAATACTTATAAGTGTTTGCTCTCTCACAAAGTACTAATGGAGGAAATCATAACATAATCTTATAACATGATGTTAAAAGATCCACAATAACCATTTATTATAAGTTTAGTCTTTTAATTTTTAAAAGGCTCAAATACTATGCATTCAATCTTGTTAATATTAAAGTATATCCCAAAACATGCTATAATAAATATGGTAAAATGTATATTTTATCTTTAGATATAATAATATATATTAGATTATGTAAATCATAACATAAACCATATTAATTAATTTACTTTTGAGTTTTTATTGATAACATTCAATAGTTTTACTATGTTGGTCATCTTATATGCCCCATAAATCTACTTAGTCATATCTCCTATATACAAATGCTATGGCATGTCCTATTTGATTTCACGTTCCAAAGATTTTATTCTGTTCCATGCAATTTCAAATCAAAATACAAGATTTAATAGTCATTTATATGTTAGGGTCATTTTGTTTTGTTCCTTATAGTCATGTGTTCATCAACCTTTTAGTGATAAAAAAGAATATCAATCTTAAGTCAAAATTTTCAATAGAACGTTCTTATATAACAAGTGAAATCCAAATTCCAACCCTTCCCCAGAGCTACGGCCCAAAATATCTTGCATGTGAATAATACCTTGGCTGTGAATTCGTTATCGGAGAGAATATGGCGTCGAACCAAGAGACCCCGTGGAATCCGGCTTCGTCAAGTGGTTGGCCCAGATGTACAACACTTTGCACTTTTGACTCCGGCCGAGCATTCACAGCAGGGTGCCCATTGAAAGTTGTCTCAGAACACGAGGGTTTCAAGATTGAGGGTTCATGTTATGGTTCATCAGGTTCTCCAGCCGCACTTTTATGAGCTGCAACAATGTCTTCGGAATATGTTTTCTGATGGATCACGGAATTACAATAGTTCTATTGTAATTTGTAACTACATTGCCCAGCTTGTTCATGAAATGGCTAGGCGTTGGCTGTGGCATTTGAAAAGGCAAGGTAGCTGGGAGGAAACAATAACCAATACGTGGTGCAAGGAAGGGTTAAGCGCTTATGTAGAGGTGATTTGCAATCTGAAGTGGTAAATGATCACTAATCGGGGTAATCACCGGGCATATGCTTGTAATTTGACAAGGTAACTACAAGTGGATGCCCACTAGCCCCGCTGATCACCAGCAATCAGTTTCAACGATGACGAACGTTAGGATTAATAAATGCAAAGGCTTTAAGTCAATAAGTTACAGCCCTCCATTCCCGGGCAGCAGCAAAGAATAGACCGACATCAAACACTTTTTACCAGCAAAATAATATTTTAGGATGGAAAATTTGTTACCTGGCATCCCCTCTCCAACTAGGAGGATTCAGGCTAGTACGATATCCATCTGATGCTACTCCAAAAATCATATGATACAGTTATGTTATGACTATTAGACCCATACTTTATGATATCCAGAGTTTAATTGTCTGCTGTAATGTTATTCTGACACTTAAATAAGCTCCTTCGAAAGCATCTAATTTCTGATAAATAGAATGTTGATACAGTTAGTAATCCGTTCGTTTACGGATTAGAATAAAATTGTTTAAAGACCCCAGTAAAATATTTTAAATTACGAACGGATTAGAATAAAAAATTTTAAAGACCCCAGTAAAATATTTTAATTTACCCTTTTGACAAAACGCATAAAAACCTGGGCGAAAACATTCTGTGAAAGTACAGAAATCTTCAAAACATCTCAAATCTAGATATTCAGATGAAGAAAAATGAAGGTTGCGCGTCGGCCATCGACGCGAAACTGGATATTCAGCAGAAGGAGAATGACGGTTCCACGTCGGCCTTCGTCTTTTGAGATTAAAATTTTGAGTAACATATTCAACAGCTTCAAAAGCTATGCCAGCACAAAGGAAATACCGTGGAAACAAACATCATTCTCGGCTTTCCCTATGTTTTTTAAAGTATAAACGTTTCAAAGTTTCTTCTAAATACATATACATTACAATCGTTTCTGGATGGCGCTCACACGTCCAATGGTCGGGTTCCAAAAGTGATAGAACTTGGTTCCACAGCTTCCAAATTCTTCTTGCCATGGTAATTAAAAAAACGTATTAAATTACTGGATATCCATTCAATGCCAAATATCATCCTCCCAGAGTAAGCCGCAGAAAACCTCCGTCTCAGCATAGCCATTCATAACATCCGCATACATGAAATCTCCATAGATATGGTTCTGCAGGATTCCATGTTCAGCCGGAGTAAAATGATCCAGGAAACCCACATCTCCACAAGCATCATCGCAATACGGGAAGTTTTCTATATCAAACGTCACTAAGCTCGTTCCAGAGTCGCCTTCGGCACTTAATTCACCCATCTGTTCAGTACTGTTGTTTTCATCGGTGGGCTTGATATCATTTTCTTTTTGCGCCTTCAACCCAATTTCGTCTTCCAGATAATCTATAACCACGTTGAGCTTCATCTCGCCCTCGACATTATTCATAATAGTATTGGTATCTTCTTGATTCCTGTTGATGTTATCCGCACTATCGATATTGTCGAGCATGGCTATGAGATTACAGGCATGCCCCAACATTCCGCTATTACTTCGCTTCGCATCTGGCGAAGGCAATCCACTATTCAGATATTCATCTCTCCCTCGCTTTCTCTGAGAAATTTGAGACAATGTAGCCATCTCTGAGAACAAATGCTGTGTAAATAAAACGTAGCAGATATAGCAACAGAGAGTATCAGCGCTCCTGTTAATGCAAAGAATGGCGTTATTAATATTTTCAACTACACCGCAGTCATTGTCACCACACAACTGTTTTATGAGATAAAGATAACTCGCAAAGTATAGACCACAAGAAATGGACACTTCTCAAGAAACGTGTTGTGTTTAATAAAGGGCAATGAGAGGACTCAAACTAACCACATTGGGATGCATTCTTATCTGACCACTTCCAATCCAACCCGATGCATCAGCCGCCGCTCTTGACCTGACCGTCCACATATTTCATTTGGCATTAAGGACTCAAAATTCAGTGTCTTCTGCAATGAATTGAATCCATGGTTGTTTGAAGTGGCAATGTCGGTTTTCATCAGGTAAAGATAGCTCAAAAAATATCCTTTACTGACGTCACACATTTGCCTACGATAAATATTCTTAATACCATTTGAAATTGACGGTGACTTTCAACCTTTTGAGAGGTTGCGCATCCGAAATTGACGCTGACTTTCACCCTCTCGAGAGGTTGCGCATCCGAAATTGACAGCGTGTTTGCAATCACAACTATAACTCACCGACATTTATAACCATAGTTGTAAGCATGACAATCCGTATGGATTAATTTGAAATACAGCTTCAAAGGAGACTCCATCTTCGTCTGTGCTTCCAAATTTTCCACGTGGTAAGTGTTTTCGCCATGCCTTGCCTTGCCTGGTCATCACGGTTGCGTAAACTAAGGCTGTGAATTTTGTCGGCACGGGATTCCGCTTGAAATGTCCGTCGAAATAGTTATGTTTTAATATTTTAATTCTTAATTATAGATTCTAATTCGCGTGGTCCTTTAAATTTGTGATCAGATTTTAGATTTTAATTAAAATTCTCAGAAAAACAAATTAAAAGCTAAAATGTTTAGAGTAAAAATGTTTTTAATTTTACTGTAATGCAACCCAATAATGATTGACTATGCTGCCAACACTACTTTACAGCCCAGGTTACTAACATCTGTGAATTAATTAAGACGCAGAGAAGAGAAATAGTACGAAATGAAAGAATTGGTGTCTCTTTCAACCATAAATGATTTTTTTTTTTAAGTAAACATAATTTTTACCAAAATTTTATCTTCCTTAAACTAAAGTAAATAGGTTAACGGCTCTTAAAAGGTTAAAGACAAATTTATTAATATGGGGAAATTAATTAAGAGGAGAGAAGGAGATATAGCAACAAGCGAAAGATTGGATTTCTCTTTCAAGAATAAATTAAATTATTTTTTTATTAAACATAAAAATGGAAACAAATTAATTATAAAATTGAATTTTATAGTTAAAATTTTAAATAATGGAAAAAATGATTAGTTTTTTATTATATATTTTTTAATTTAAAATATTTCATAAGATAAATCAATTTACTAGAGATGTTTTCATTAATTTTATATTAACATTTACCTAAAGAATGATTAGTTTTTTGGTATATATTTTTTAATTTAAAACATTTTATAAAATAAATCAATTTATTTCAAATATTTTCAATAATTTTATATTAACATTTACATAAAGGTTTTGTAGTGTAAAATAAAATTATTTTTATTTATTAAACTTTTTTGAACAAATGGAAATAGTTTAATGGCTATTAAAAGTGTATTATTTTAAAATTAAACACTAATGCTATTAAAAGTTTATTAGTCCTTGATTAGTGAGCCAATATGGCATTCACCTCGTGATCAAAGTGCATTGACTTTACATGATTTTGTGGTGCTTTTATAATTTTAACCAAAGTTTCCGGAAAATGCTCAATATCTCTATTTTCTATAAATTCAAAAATAAGTTTTTAATTTTTTAAAAATCTTATTTATAATCTTTTATTCATTGAACAAGCATTGATGGGAATAATTCTCCTAGTGGAGGGCATTTTATTTTCAGTTTTTTTTCAATGGTTCACCATTCATTTAAAAAAATACTATTCATTAGTGCTCTAACACTATTATGTCACTGCTCGTTGGTGAGTGCTCTAACACTATTATGCTACTGCTCTGCCCAATGATATCATTGCAGGTCCTATAAGTAGGTCTGGGACAAGGGAGCGTTGAAAAAATTCCCAATTAAAATATTATTACGTTTCAATGTGCGGAATAAGCTTCCTCTGCACAATGAAAGCTCCGCCCAAAGAAATCTCTGCACAAAGAAGGCTCATGGAGTATGGGCATACAAGTTTTCCATCATAGATTTAATTAGTGATCCATTATCACGAAAGTTACAGAACAGATATGTGAGAAGGTTCACGAAATTTTCCATCTTTTAACAGCCGTTATCAGAGTTTCAAAATCCGACTAGGTTCTAATACATACATAAGTTTCAATGAAAATGATGTCAAATTTGCAAGATGATTTTCCTTACTTATCCATACTAATCCAAACCCACTCCAAACCATTGCTTCATGTGTCGAGCATTGATCTAATTGCTCCAATGTTATAGTGACCTGCGGCCCATATTAATTAGAATATCATGAGAAACTTCTATACGTATAATTTATATCTTGCTTATAATTTTTGCAAACCAACAACTATATTTTGCTTATGATTTTTGCAAACCAGCAACTATTCAAATTCTTTGGGTTGGTTTAATATTCATCAGTAGATTTCCTTCATTTATATCCCGAGAAGTATACACATACAATAATAGTTCTTCCGACATTGAAGGAGTTACTTTTTAGGACATTTTGGTTGTCTTAATTAATGATCTTAATGCATGTCATATAGGGTTCTGGATTTCTTCCTATGGCCAAAGTCCCAAATCATTTATGGCTTGGTCCAATGCTCGGGGGACATATTTGAGCAAGACGACTCAAATTGTTCACGGGAAGCACTTCACAGCCTCATGCAATGCTGCAAAAATGCCACAAGTGGTCAATGAAAGCTAGATAATTGCTTTCTGTGATGCAACAACTCCTACAATACAATTCCACCCTTTCCCTGGTGCTGGTTTTCACTGGCACTAGAGCCATAATTGGTGCTTGAACACGTGTGATGTTTGATGTTTTTATTTATCCAGATATTCTTCCAGAAAACACACACCAATTGAAATGGAGGGAAGGAAATACATTATTTTGCTCATCAAACAGAGTCAAGCTATATTTACTAGAGTTTGTCTTTGTCGCATCCACATGTAGTATGTTGTAAGCATTTACTATTTGATGTTCTAGAACATTTAGTACATTTTGTAATGCACATTCCATATCAATGAAAATGGTTGCTTCTATTACCAGGGCAGTTGCTCATTTTGCATCAAATAGTTGATATTTCGAACTCTACCCTCTGTAGAAGAGCTTGATGCAATAAAGTAGAAATTATCGAACCTGACGATTACAAAAACTTTTGGACTAATGTGGCTTCTCTTCCTCATTTAAATTGTGTGGAAAAGTGGTTTGACTTCTCTTCATCGATGGTGCTCATTAACGTGGCCAGCTTGAAGGTGCTTTATGTTTCAGTTGTCAAGTTTGCAAGTGCTTTTGCACTGATCAACAACTCCATGACCGAAATGGCTTATGGAGCAATAGACTATTCCTCCATCAATGTAGGTGAACAAGGATACATAGGGTAATGAATGCTGACAATTATACTCTCAACTGCTATGAGAGTTGTTGATGCGGGAATGGGCAATAATAATGAAGGTATGAAATTGGGTTTGCAATAATGTCGAAGGCATTGAAGCGGGTCTTCTTGGGAATAATGAATGCTAAGTAACCATCGTCAAGAAGAACAGCATTATCTTGTTGCTCTATCATAATGAGCATAATCTATGAGATGTGAGAATGTAAATCTTTTCTAGTTAATCTAAATGTGTTCTGCGTAGTCTAAACAAAACAAATAATTAAGGGAATGTTGTCATGGGTAATTGCAATTTACTAAAGAACGAATATGATGCAAGCTCGGACTCCTAAATTATTCTTTCATCAATAGTTGGATTGAGATAAGCTACACTTCATATACCTGCATCAATGGCGAGATTGAGAAGATCCACGTACTCTCAATGGTGACAGATTGACACCACTCCTTTGTGAAAGCTCCACTATCCGCCCACCCATCTTGTGTAGAGTGAAAATGAATCTCATTATGCGAAGTACGAAGGGACCTCCACATATTTAAATTTGTATAATGCACACTAAATTATTCTATTCACAACAAATAGTAATACGATATAAATACAAAGAGCTATGTCTTGAGATAGCTAATCTATCTTGGACATACAATCTCTTGGTTGAGTGAATATCTCAGCCACACACCAATCTAGGAAGCTATCTAGTTGGAGAGAATCTCTCTACCAACTATACCTCAACAAACTCCTAACTAATACGAGCAAACTCCTTTTAGAATTTATGAGCACATCAAAGACAAGTAGGAATTATATTTTCCAAGCTCCCCCTTTGATGACTACTTGTCTCAATCTTAATCACCAAAGTCTAACTGTGGTCTTGATATTTACAAACATGATAAAAAAGAATATGTCGACATCCATATAAAGGAACAACCATCTACCAGAATGCATGGGTACCAACTGTGCAACCACCAGTCTACTAGGATTTCCTTCATGTACTTGATTTAGTCAACCATTATATGCATACCTATAGCAAATACACCCCATCATCGTTGTCATGGGTTTTTTCGAATTACCCATAACTATGCTCTGGGTTTTATCAACGTACCCTAAACCATGCCGAGGGGTGAGGTTGTTTTCGGCTGACACTAAACCAGGGCTATATGAATCCCTATCCAGTTCATTGTCACACATGGTTTCTCACTTGCCACAAACCTACAGTACAAAGTGGTTTATGAATTACCACGAACCTGCACTTCCAAAGTCATTCTAAGATTACCACGAACTTTATCGGGGTACTCATGCCTCATAAGCCTCACATCACAAGAGACTGAGACACAATACAAACTCCAACTTGTGGACTTACCAGGTAAATAATTTCCAAGGACCACTACAAAACATCATAAACTTGCTTACTAATACATGTACGTGACACATAATACACCCTGATCACAAGTCTATTCCACAAACTCACACAAAATTTCACTTGGTTGTCCATCATCCTTTAATATTTATTTTTGCTCCTTTACCTCCTCTTTTGAAATTGTTAATATTTTCCACAACATTGTCTTTAACATTTTCAGTAACATTGTCCAATAGTTGTTTGGATTTCCATATTCACATACGTGTGATTTTCTAGAGTAGCCAATTATAACAAAATCACTATCCATTGAGCTGTCTAAACTCAATAAAAAAATCTTGAATAATCCAAAACACTTACCATAATCGCATTAGTAGACGAACACATGAACCAATCACTTCTTAAAATATGAAATTATTCTTTACCATAGCCATCAAAGAGGTTGTATACTTAATTTGTGACCACACCTAAAAAAAAACGACATCGAATAAAATACTCCCATCAGAAGATCATAATACCTTGTAAATTATCTTTTATACCCAACAGGGATAGGTCTTCTCCTTCATACGATCGAAAGTTTCATTTCTATTAGTAGGCTACCATGGATCCGCAACCAAGTTACATTTGCATAGTCCACACGATCAAAATGCACAAGTTCTAATACATCTCTTCTTCTCCTATCAGAATGGAATCTAATTCCAAATGGAATATAAGGCCGAATTTGCTTGCTGAGATGCATTGTTGGCTACGAAAGCAATGGAATCTGCAAAAACTGTTAAACTAATCTCATGGATTGCAGCAAATTCGTTGATGATGTAAATTTTGGTTTATAATTTTTCCTTATTCTAAACAGTGAACAAGGCTAAGGTCCTGTAAAAACGTTCTACAAGACCAAAGCATTATTTCAACAACTTCTACGTGGTTTTTCATTTGTAACGTACTCCAAGACAACGTAATTTGAACGGTTGGAAATGCAAATATGATTACTTACATAATTATTCTATTAACATCAAATAATAATACAATATAAATACAAAGTATTATGTCTCGAGATAGTTAATTTTTCTTGGATATACAATCTCTTGGTTCAGTGAATATCTCAACCACACACCAATATATGAAGCTAACTAGTTGGAGAGAATATCTCAACCAACTAGACCTCAAAAACTCTTATCCAATACAAACAAACCCATTCTAGAATTTTTGAGCACACCAAAGAAAAGTAGGAATTTTATTTTCCAAGTGATTCCGCAAAATGAACTTCCTTTGCATTTTGCACAATTGGATTTTCCTGAAAAATATTACAATATTATTTAATTTTAAAGAAAATCACTAGTCATTGTTACTAGAAGTTATTATCATTATGGCTATCCCATTACAATCTAGTGCTATTGTACTAGTCAAGGCAAATAAACAAAGTTTATTAAGTTCCCTATATGTTTATTAAAGGATATGGGGCTAAACAACTTCTTTGGGGGTGGGGATTTCTTTAACCAATTGTATTATGGTAAAGATACATTTTTCCTTTGACTATTGTCTACCCATACCTACTGTGACAATCTCATTTAGTGAACTTTTTAATCATAAGGAGATCACATAATGGTGGTTGGCATTGGTCCTCGCTTGTATATCACACATAACTTTTTCCTTATGGACATCCCATTTCAATCCTCCTCTAGCTCATCATGATAATCATAATAAAGGCCATGATTATTAAAAGGTTGGCATTGACCTATTAGTTTGCATGATCAAGGGGCTATACGTAATCTTGTTGATTTGCACACGATCAACTACGTTAGTTGATTGCTCGATAGATTTCCTTTACATTACCGATTGGTGGGATATTAAATCACATATATAGGCGCATAGGCTTTCCATTTCCATTTACATATATAAGCTTTCTTGGTTTTAGCATGTGATCTGCACATTTTCTGAACAAAAGGATTCACCCTTTTGCATCAAAAAGGTGAAGAAAAATGGAACTAACGGAACTAGCCGAATACAAAGCATATGAGGTTTTGTCATACACATGCCAAAGAAAAGAAGCATAAATTTTCCTCTTCAAATTATTACTGCTTTGTAACAACTCCGTGATTGGCATATCTTCCTTTTTATTCCCATGTTGATCTAGCTAGTCGTCAACCTTTTTAAGTTGAGATAACATTGCTACAATTTGGTTGTTATCTTGTTGCGAATGAGTTTTGGTTGTAGGGGCATTGTCAAAATTTGTGTTTTTCACATGAAACCCAACATCTAGTACATCCTCTATAAATTTCAAAAACAAAATTTATGCTTGTTGTTGGAGATGACTAGCTAGATCCATTATCTTATTTACTCCATTTCCATTTATCCATTCAACATTGGTACCTTTAAAATGTGCTTCTCAAGAAACTCTACTCAAAAATTTCATGTTGTTAGGATTTACAGTTGTGCCAAGAGACTGAAGCTTCATTGCACTAGTAGCCAAAGGAAGAATTGTAATAAAATCTCCTTTATCAGAAATACTACAACTTCTATCATTATTTATCTGATCTATAGATGACAATGAAACCCTAACCTAAATTTTGTTTTCAAGGGATACAAGAGTGGACCTTCTAGAAGACACATAGTATGAGAAATTTTGATTCTTGGATCTATATGTAACAGAAGGATCCTTTGATGTAGTAGTTTGCTCGTTCATTATGTTGAATTTTATTGTGCAGAGGTCCTCTACACAAGCACCTCCACATAATGCAATTCAGTATTCGCATTGAAAATAATTTGATTGGTCTTGGTCCCTACAAAGCATACGAGGTTATGTCATACACAACCCCATTGCCACTATCAAGGGAGTTGATTATGCATAGGTCCTCTGCACAATGAACTTATGCACAAGGACCTCCACATAATGAACTTCTACATGACATTAATCCAAAATGAAATTATTAGTATTGCTTCTTAAGAAATAATCTAAAATTAAAGCATTATTATTTATTATAAATCTTATATTTCTTTTATGCTATGGTCATTTTCCTCCACCAGGCTTGTCCATTATGAGCATGACATAAAATAGTGAAATAAATAGTGTCGTGTTAACTTGAGAATCCACTCATAGGATTTAATATTATCTATTATTTAAAAAGAGAATTCATTGTGCACATGAGGGATGATGGGTTACCATTTAGCTCATCATATGGTAGCCTTTCCTAAGAATTTATGTTGCATAGCAGAAGACTTAAGAATGTTGATCGATCATATTCTGCGTTAAAATAAACAAATAATATCCTTTCTCTTTCGCTCACCTTATGTTATGAAACCAGCTCACAAAATAGAAGAAAGTACATATGAATGCCTTCAAAATAAGCCTCTTCAAGGGGGCAACCTCATTTACATTACATAAATGAACAACTCTTGGATGATACAAATGACAAGACCTCCTCTCTATATATAGGAGTCTAAGGGGTCATAATATAATTAGAGCCAACATAACAATAATAATATATGAGCACAATAATAACAATAGTGGGCTTCTATGGGGCACAATAATAACAATATGGGGACTACATGGGCACAACAATATAATAAGGGGGTTGTACTAATAATAATAAGGGGTTAGACTAGTAGTGTAGGGACCTAACATGCCCCTATCCTTCAAAAAGTGTTGTCCTCAACGCTTGAGTAGTTCTTGATGCTTCTGTATAAATTCTTGTCCTCCCATGTCAATTCTTCAACGAGTAAGTTCTTCCACTTGATGAGATACTCTGAAAGTGATCTATTTCATAGCTGTTGATTTCTCGGTTCTGTGACTGCTTCAAGTTCCAATATGATTTTTCCTTCCTTATCAAGTTCTCACAATACTATTTGAACTGGGATCTTCTACAACTTTTGAATGAGTTCCCACTCCTTTGGGCATATGGATATCTGTAAGGCCTGATGTTTGGAGGAACGCTTCCTGGAATCAAATGAATATCATGATCATGATCGCGAATAGGTGGGAGGCCTTTGGGAGTCTTAAATACCTTGGAATGATTGTCCAAAATGTTTTGGAGATCTAGATAAATACATGATTTCGATGTGGGATCCTCTAGTGAAAATAATTGTGAAATTATGCATCATTGTTATTTATTTAGAAGCTTTGTCATGCTGTTAGATTTTATTATCTTTCCTGGTTTCCCTTCGATACCCCTCAATTCAACTTCCTTTCCTTCCCAAAAAAATTTCAAGAAAAGTTCTTGAAAATTAAAAGCTATCGTACCCAAAGATTGTAGCCATTGGACTCCTAGTAAAACATCAGCACCACCCATTGGAATGGAAAGCATTGGGCTATTCAATACATATTCTCCCATGGATAGCTTGATATTATGGCACTTTCCAGAGCAATTTATGGTTCCTCCACTTGTAACCATCACTTGACACTCTGGTGCTAGATATAGGAAGCAATTCAATTCCTTGGCTATCTTACAGTGAATAAAATTATGGGTACTGCCTGAATCAATCAACACTATTACCTTTTTCTTCTTGATATGTCCTTCTATCTTGATAGTTTGAGGAGTGGTTATTTCTTCCAATGCATTACAAGATATGGTCAGATTCATTTCTTGATGATCAATGTGATCTTTCACTTCTTGAACATTTTTCTTCTCTATATGTCCTTCCATATTGATAGTTTGAGGAGTGGTGATTTCGGCCAATCCATTACAAGATATGGTCGGATTCATTTCTTCTTTCTCGATGTGATCTTTCACTTCTTGAACATTTTTCTTCTTGATATGTACTTCTATCTTGAGAGTTTGAGGAGTGGTAATTCTTTCCAAAGCTTTACAAGATATGGTCGGATTCATTTCTTCTTTCCCTAGGATGATTTCCTAGTGTATATCATCTTCTTTTGATATTTCTTGATCCTTTTCTTCCTCCTCTTCATAATCTATGTAAAATATTTATTCTCAGCATAATTATGACCTTTAGTGTATTTGCTATCACAATTGTAACAAAGCCCTTTTTCTCTTTTTTCTTCCAATTGTTGTGGTGTAAACCTTGTACATTGTGGAAGGCTAGAAGAAAAAACACTTTCATAATTATAGTCATGAGTGGTGGGATTCCTTGTTTCCATAATTTCTCTTTCAATTTTTCTTGCCAACCTGAATGCCTTCTCTAATGAATCAGGTACCCAAAGACGAACCTTGTGTTGAATGTTATCCTTTAAAGTCCCTATGAAGACATCAACCATTTTCTTCTCTGGGATATCATTTACCCTTATATTCAATGTTTTGAAATCCTCAATGTGCTCTGCCATTGAACCCTTTTGTTTGAGATTTATCAATTGGCTAAAGAAGCTGTTTCTCTTTGTATCCTCATAATGTGTTATCATTTCCTCCGTGAAAATTGACCACGTGACAAGTGGTTTATGAGAACAAAGTCCTTTATACCATAAAAATTGATTCGGTTCTAAATAATTAGGTGCAATGTGTACCTTTTGTAATAGTGGTACACCATGTAGATCAAAATATTTCTCCATCTGTAGTATCCAATTTACCGGATCCTTGCCATCAAACTTCCTCATCACACTTTTTCATCATTTTAGGAGCTCGATCTTGAAATGACTGCAACTCTATACTTTTGGATCTTTAAGTTCTGAAATTATGACCTTCTATAGCCCTCTGTGTCAGCTTTCTATTGCCACCTGTCTGATCGAAATTAGATTCTCCAAGAAATATTTATGCACAATCTCCCAAGATAACCTGATTATATACCTTTTCAAAAGAGAAAAATTGTACAAATTTCCACGTGTCACTATTTCGCCCTACGGACCTTAAATTGATACACAGAAATCTACAAGACATCCTCTTTCTATAACTTCTTATGAAACTTCAACTAATGCGCAGAGATAAAGTTATGATGATTTCACCAAGGTCACCTGTTTGGAATGTAATTCGGGAGCCTGCAGAAACACTAAATGTCTTGGACTGTATCTCCATAAATATAGCAAAACAAGATCTGAAATTCATTCCTAAGCTTCAACAAGTTTTCAGCTCAAATGGGTTTTAATTTCAGAGTCTGAAACTTTCTATAAAAATAATTATAGTGAAAATTCTGTGATGACATGTTTGTGATGGAATTCTAGAGCTTGCAAAAAACCTTAACTTCCTTAGAACATATCACCAAAAATATAGTGAGATAAGATTTAAAATTCGGACGCGAGCGACAGTTCGATTTCAGTGCAAATGGGTTTTTTTTTTAGCTTCTGAAATGTCTCAGAAAAAAAAGTTTTAGAGAAAATGCCACGATGACCTGTTTGGAGCAGTGAAAACCCTAGAATCCAAAGCTTTGATACCAAATGTTATGAAACCAGCTCACAAAATAGAAGAAAGTATAGATGAATGCCTTCAAAATAAGCCTATTCGAGGGGGCAACCTCCTTTACATTACACAAATGAACAATTCTTGGATGATACAAATGGCAAGACCTCCTTTCTATATATAAGAGTCTAAGGGGTCATAATATAATCAGAGCCGACATAACAATAATAATGTAAGAGAACAATAATAACAATAGTGGGCTTCTGTGGGGCATAATAATAACAATATGGGGACTACATGGGCAAAACAATATAATAAGGGGGTTGTACTAATAACAATAAGGGGTTACACTAGTAGTATATGGACCTAACACCTTATGAAAAATATAGGTGACTTGCTATGGGAATTTTGATTGATTCTTCTTCTCTTACTTTCTTTGTAATTCTTTTTGAATTTGTTTATATGATCAAGTGTTATGAAAGGAAGACATGCGAGAGGATTTTTGTACTTATCAGTGAGTGATTATTTTTTCCATTAGCTAAATGGGTTTTGGTCAAAGTGTTTAGTTAACAAACCTACACCACAAAAATTCACCTTGTGTAGGAAACTATCTTTACCATCTCCCCACCTAAGTTCCACTAGCATCTTCCAATTTTATTGGAGACTCATAATCTCGTGAATTGTTTGCACAGTTTGATAGTTAGTAGGTAGTATGTTTGGATCATGATGAAAGTGGATTCACCCACGCCTTTGGTTTTTAATTTCCTAGAAATGCACAATGACATGAATATGAGCAACAAATTGAGAAGTTGGTGTCTTCTATTAAGTTATAAATGGGCCAAGTCTGAATCAATCATCACTAAAATAGAATCCAACAATTGCAAAGGTGAAGTCACGTAAGCTATTTGTTGATGTGCACATTTTTCCTAGCCCTGCAACAGTGATGTTAGCTACTAGTCGGCCCTATCCTAGCAGTGCTTGTGGTGGTTCATAGTTAACTATCAAAATCAAGAGGGTAGGTGGGATCCATTATTCTGCATGATATCCATGCGACTTTGACATGTAATTTTTATTTAAATTTGGAGCAGGAAGTTGATCAAATATTCATAATATTTTTTTGTGTTGTTGCTTATTTTCTAGAACAATTAATTAGTGACAATTAAACAAATGCATAGGTTTTAAAGTAATCAGGTTTTAAAATAAACGAATCAGAGGAAGCTCATTGTGCGGGAGGGTAGAACTCTACACAATGAAAAAGAAACACACATTGAAATTAGCTCATTGTGTGGAGCTCCACACAATGAACTTATCTCTACACAATAATTTCTCTTAATTAAGAAGGTTGAATGGAAAACGTTCTTTTTAAACTAGTTTATGGCTCTAAAGCCTCACTGGGCACAACAAATTTGGAGGGCATAATTGAGTTTTGGATATGGTGACCAGCAAGCTTTCATGGCTAATTTTGTTTGTAATGAGAAATATTTATGATATTTGTTGATATGCAATCAATTAGAATAACATATTTCTCATTTCGATGTCTATTGGTAGGAAATTTATCGACCCATGTCGTTGAGCTCCCATGTGGCTATTTCCATCACCCACAACAATGAATACATTGATTCCTTTATCAGACACATGTCTTCTTATGCATGCACATGACCTTTATCATTTAATTATTCCACTATGCACACAACATGGCCTCCATGATGTAGTGTTTCTTAGTGGCCAACAAAAAATAAATTTGTTGAAAGGAATGGAATTTCCCTTATTTTACTAGGTGGTTGAGCTTCTTCATAAGCACCCCACTTCATCACATCCAACACCTTCCAATACATTTAAACCTCTATCTCCAAGGTCCCAATAAAATCAAAATATGCAGTAGCACCCTTTCCTCCACAGAAATAACATTCATCTCTTCTCTCTGATCATTCCCATCCCCACATTGAGAATAACAACATGTTGGATGTAAAGTTGCTCTAAATTGAACTCTATGGTTTTACTACACTACAAAATACATCCCCATGCCCACCAGAATCCTTCATGCTTCCTCTACTCAACAAAGCTCACAATCGATACCGATTTTTAGTGAAGACTATGGAAGTGGTGTCAATTTCTAGGTCAAGGAAATCCATAATTCAAGTGTAGGCACTGTTGTTTCTCTTCTTCAGGGGCTCTTCTATATAGACGGGAATGCACCTGGCTATAATATCATGTATTCCCCTTGCTCTCGATGCTCAGAATATTTTTTTTTAACATCTGATCGGATCATGGACACACATATCAAGAATGCTCACCATAAAGGATCCAACTATATCAGGTTGTCAATGTTAGCTAGCTCTTGCACTAAGGAAAGTTGTTCACCAAGGACCAAGTTTAGCAGAATTTTCCCCATCTCATGGAGGTTCTTAGATGTTGCTCAGAATCATTGATACCCAACTTTGTATGTAGGGTATGGAAAATTTTGTGACCTTTAACACATCTTGGTCCCTTCTCTGCTATAGTGAGGTCTAATTTATGTATTTATCTTCATAGCTTCAAACAGGGTAATATTGTTCCTTGATGACATCTCGAAAAAAATTCATAAAGGGTGTCACTGAAAATAGTGAGGGTTTCTCCTCGCCCCTATGCTCACAGTAAGTTTCCCACCAATCTTTAACATGGGGGGCAACTTTGAGGAGTGAAAAAGTAATATTTTCCCTATCGCAAAAATGATGGACTGAAAAATATCATTCCTGCATATTTAACCATCTATCGAGAGCATCTGTGTCTATTTAGCCTTTAAATATAGGAATTTCAAAGTTAACTTGTATCTTAAAGGGGGTAGAACTTCTGAAGTGACTGTTGGATGAAGATTCTTTGCCCACTGATACTCGTTGAAGGATTTGGGAAAAAGTTTCCATCATCTCGTTCCTTTGTCACTCAAGGGCTTCTTTGAGAAACATTTTGAAAGGATCTCCTTCTCCCTCAACTTTCTTTTCTTCTCCCATGGGAGGTCATCAGGGTTGGAGAGGCCATTCTTTCAAGGTTTCAACTGGTTCAGGTCCCAATTCCTTGTACCTTGACCTCATTCGGGACATGTATATAAAACCAAATAAAGAGAAGAACGCTCTAATACCACTAATATGAACTTATGAAGGAACAAAATGAAATATATATTCAAACCCAAACAATGAGGTACATTGAAACAAAACTTCAATTAAATAAATAGCAACTGCTAAAAATTATGTACATATATAAGAGAAACAAACTAGTTTGGGAAATGGTATCTTATCTCTCTGAAGAGATGTCACGACTACATGCCTTATGAACTATTTTACAATGAGGATCGAAGGCATTTTTATTATTATGAAACAATAGAAAACCCTAAACATCCAAAAACATAACCATATGAGATGAATCACCAAAAGTTTGTGGGCCCTGTTGGGATTAGTTGGAATGTCAACTTCTCGGGGTCATAATTTGGCCATATGATCTTAGTTTAGCATGCAAGGTACCTCATTAGAAATATATATATGAGGAAAATAATTTTGCTCAACAATTCCTTGCCCTATGAGTAATAAGCTTGGGCCATTTTCCAAAAAAAACATCGTTTAGGGCCACAAAATGGCTCTAGAAGTTTAGGACCTGAAAAAGTGCTAGAAATATAAACTTGTGCTATAATTAAAGAAACTGAAAAGAAACATTCTTTGGGATCCTAGTAGAATAGGTGGGTGGCCACTAATATCCACTGGACCACCCCTTCCATTCGAAGCTTTGAATAATACTTATATAAGTAAAATCAAGTCCTATTTGCAAAAGTATTCTCAGGTGTTTGGAACCATACAACGTTTCAAAAACCCTTACTTCTCGAGAGCTTTGAATAATATTTATTCATGTAAAATCAAATCATATTTGTAATTTTAAGGGAACTATTCAATACCTAGTAACTATACTAAATAATAATAATAATATTGCAGGCTCCTCTTTACCAACGTACCGCCAATGATTCTCACCCAAGTTGTTCTTGTTTTTGTTGCTTCAAAATTTATTGTTCTATCGCTTAAATGGTGATTCAAATAATATGTACTAATTCAATTAATTGGAGCACATAATAGTGAATTCCTTCCACACAATTCATACCTGAAAAATAAAAATCATTATTACATTTGGTATTATTTGAAAGCATTAAAATATCAAATCTAAAAGCATGATTTTCAGTGTATTAAAATATTAATATTAACTTGTATGTTCAAAATTAACACAAATTCATATATGCAAGACTACGAAGAAAGTCCATTGGGCGAAGGAAGAAAGTCCATTGTGCGGAGGAAGCTTTTACGTTTTTATTGTGTGGAGGAAGCTTTTCTATTTTTATTGTGTGAACCTTCACACTCTGCACAATCTATTAATAATAAAATAAGCATTGGTTTTATGATGGACTATGGAGGAATCTTTCAAGTTTTCATTGTGTTGGCCTCTGCACTCTCTACAATCTATTAATAATAAAAAATAAAGAGTGCCTAACCAAATGCATACATCACATTGCCTTAAGAAATTAATCAATTGTTGTGCTTGTTCTCCTGCACATAGGTAACTATGCAAAATAAAATATAATAATAATTTAAAGATGTTAAAATTAAATTCCTTATGTATAAACTAAGGTTATATATATATATATATATATATATATATATATATATATATATATATATATATATATATATATATATTATAAAATCATAGCATTGAAGCTTGTGCTAAGAGATTTTTGCGGCCCTTGCGCATAATCAATTTCTTCTACACTCTAAAGCCTTGCACTCCCAATGTCAATATAAGTACCTCTGTACGGGAGTTCACATAGGTTGCTATGCACATTAAAAGCTAATAATAATTTAAAGACATTAAAATACAAGCCCTTATGCATAAACAAAGGTTTAATATATTTTCCTTTTCATTGAACACTATTGTTGAAGCTTGTGCAGAGAGATTTCAATGTGCAGAGAGCTTTGTGTGAAGAGATTTCATTATGCAGAACATATAATTTTGTGCAGAATGATTTCATTGTGCGGAGAGCTTTCATTGTACAAAGTTTTATCTGCACTCAGCACAACCTTTAATCAATTACGTAGTGGTAAATGTAGGGACTATGTCACATTGCAACTATTACTCTTGTTATCTTATAATTGAAGGAAATAAGTTGATGGATGAAGATGAGGAAATGAAAACTTACCTCTTAAAGACCACAAAAAATTTATTTTTATGAGAATATTTTATGTATCCAACACGTGGAATCCAATATATTTATGGCTACGTTATCAAATGATGAGTTATTTTTTAAAATATTTTTATAATTTTCCAAAAAAAATCTAAGTTTTGATACACTCTTTGATCACAATTTCTTAGCAGAAAATACAAAAATGGTCTTTTCCTTTTTAATTTATGGACACTTCATTGAGGATAGATGGTTAACAATTCATCATGGATGGATTTATGTAGAGAGGGAATTTTAAATTTAATGATGGTCAAGTATAACCATGGTTAATTTTTGTAATGTAAAAATAATTTTTTTGTGAGTTAAAGTTACCAACTTTGTAGTAGATGTATCTAATTTTTTTTTATTTGAAATCAATTTCACTGTGAGCTAGGAATACTAATTTTATACATGCTAGGAATAATTTATATTTTAGAGAGTGGTTTGAGTATTTTTGGAGTTTCTTGAGATATTTTCTCAATAACTTTATTCTAATTCATAGTCTATCAGATCTCATATGCACTATATCAATGTGATATATCTTGGTTTGAAGATGAATAAACGAATAATATTTTGTGTGGTGTGGAAACCAATATGTGTTTTCATAGTAACAAAGTTGGTAGCTATGGGTTTAATCCCATAAGGAGGGCCTAGGAAAAATGTAAGAAGAGTGGGATATTTGTATGATGCACACCTGAGACAACAATCTCTAGTGCTTAATGCATATCACCTCAATGGATGTTTGTCTTCTTTATCTTTCACTGTAAATCGAAGCTTTCATATTTGAGTGCAATGAATGGTCTTAACATTTTGAGCTATGTTAATGCAAGGGCTATTTATAATGCCATTTTTTGGCATTTATTGGTGATCAAGATCCCTAGAGGCTCCAGAGAGGAAGGCACAAAATGAAACAATTATTGTCCAAAAATGTTCCGAAGAAATTTAAGCTTCTAGTAGGTTGTCTTTGGCTTTCTTCACATTATCAAAGATGTTTCCAAATATCTTGAGCTTTCCATTTGGTTTAATCACATCTGGTTAAGAAAGGCCTTTAACACAAGGAGGATCATAAATATCTGAAGCAAAGATAGATGCTTAAAAGGTGGTTGTTTCCCAATCAAGGTCTCTGTCATCTTGGTAATTGAGTGTGAAATGCAACGAATGGGTTTTGTTGTTTTTCTTAATGTGGGATTTGTTTTTGTGCTTACAATAGAGTTTGTGTGAATTCGAGGAGAACAAGAAGTGGAGACTACTCTTGAAATGCCACCACAATTTTCACTATGTGGTTACACTCGCACTTGATTTTCTTGTTGTTTGAGCCAATGCCAAGATTTGCATTTCCGTTGATTTTTTTGGAGCAATAAGAGACACCTCCATTACCACTGCTTCTTTTGGTTGGTTCTAGCTTAAGCGTTTGAAGGCCGTATACAAAGATACTACTACTACAGAGAAGTGGAGCCAGTGTGCAAGGTGACAACCATGAATAATTGTTTGTTTTAAATATCGAACATATAGTTTTGATAAAATTAATGGCCTAAAATTCCATACTTGGAAGGTAAAGGTCCAAATGCATCTCATGCATAAAAACTTATGGAGCTTAGTAAAAGCGATAGTAATAACACATCAAGATGTTAAACTATTAATTAATTGGATGAAAAGGGAGGAGAAATCTAAGTCCATTATCGGACTCTCTCTATCAAATTTGCAAGTTCATCTTATATACTTAGAAAAATATTTTGCAGGAATATGGGAACAATTAAGTAAGATATTTGGGGAAAAAGTGATACAAATTGGATCCTAGAACACTCTCTAAGTTTTCATTAACTCTTAAAATTATGCCAAAATTTCAAAGTCTTATAAAGGTCAGGCTTATTAGAGATATCCTCATGACAATGACAATTTGTGATTAGTGCGGAGCAACGAGGACCCTCGGTCAAGCACACAGACTGTCGGCCCATGGAAACACGCGCTGACACAAATTGGCAAAACCAGAGGTTAATTCGAGAAACGGGGGAAGTTTCTGATATGCGATTAGTGAAAAATCACATATTGCAGGGCAAACCCCTCAAAGAAGGATAAGCCTCGAGCGCCAGACCCGAAAATGTTATGAAATGTGAAAAAGTAATTAATTCGATTCCGATGGAGTGGGATTCCACAAAACCAGTAGGATATCAAAAGGGCTCGAGGTGGTAAGTGGTTTCAACCGGGTCTCCCCCGATGCCACACATCGATTGCCACGCGTCCAACAGAAGAGAGAGAAAACCACTCACATTGGATGGGTAAATGTCATGTTACTTATATGCCCGATATGAGCGATGACTATTAGATCTAGATGTCCAAGATCAACGGCAGAGATGCAATCCGATGGATGACCAGATTCGGTGGGTTAAACAGGAAGAATTATATAAGATTCGATGTCCGAAATGGACGATGCATTGGCAGAGATTCATATTTTGCGAGCAATCTTGGAGCAAACAGAAATAACGACCGTTCTAACATTTCCAGTGAACCTGACACACACATCCATTACAGAATTGGTAGCCACCTCCCTGTGAGGCGTTTGACAGTGATGATTACGCCGAACAGAGGGATTCAAATGAATAGAGGCAGGGAAAATAGAAAGCCAAGAAGTAGAAACAAACGATCAAGAAGTCGATGGCTTTAAAGCCACGAACTCACAGAGACATAGAAAGTGAGCAGAAGGAAGTAATGAAGAGAATTTGTTAGAAACAAAACGAAGGAGCCAAGCTGAACTAGAGAAGCAAAGGTAGCATCGAGCAAGACAGAGCCAGAGAGAGTCAGAGAATCTGTGTACTTTGGAGAAGGCATGAGAGGTTCAAGAAAACTCCTTTGTATATGCATGTCATGTATGAGTCTTAGATTGGGCTCATACTACTGTGACCAATAGAGATTGAGTTTCAGTAAGTAGATTCTGTGTACTCCAGAGACTTAGGGGATCCAAGTACAGTCTTGTTGATTCATATCCATTGTGTGAGACTCAAATTGAGCTCAATGTTGTAAAAACACTGCTTTTGAAAACATAATAGAGAGGCCACCACTGAAGGTTGGACCGAGAGACGTAGCCCAGGAGTATTGGGTGAACTCCTTATTAAACTTGTTGTATTTACATGTTTTCCAGTTATGTTTTCTCTAACTATTTCAGTGTTTGTGTGTCTCGCAATATTATCGATCCATCGCATAAAATAACATGGGCACATCCATGCACATGAGTCTGTAATACCCTAATTGTTTGTCTTAAGATCAATTAAAAATCAAGTGGTATAAGAGCTCTAGGTTGCTAAGGTTAGACAAGCTTGTGCTGGATTTTTTTTGTTGAATGCTAACTAGATCAAAGCTTAAATTAGGAGGAGAATTGGTTGAAACTAACCCAAAAATTGGAAGAGTCTATCCTAAGAGGAAAATGGCTGAAGAAAGTCCCTTGGAACCAGACCCCCAGTTCATGGATAGTTTCATTACCATGAGAGCCATGGTAGAGGAAATGTATAGAGAATTTAAGAAAGGTAGAGAGGAAGATTCATCAAACTCCAAACGAGATAAAGAAGCAAAAGAATCTCTCCTCCATGACCATTTTAAAGGAAAAGGGAACGAATAAAAGCTTCCCACACCTCTTGATAGCCTTGGAAATAAAAAGAAGACATCTTTGATTAAATTAGATGTTAAATTTAATTTACCAATACACGATGGAGAGTTGAATGCAGATAAGTTGGATAATTAGATTAGACAGATTGATGTGTATTGTAGGGTGCAGAACATTGATTCAGACAGTAGTAAGATTCAACTAGCCAGCCTACACCTTAGGGGAATTTCCTTGGTATGGTGGGAATGTAGGACACAAGATGACATGAAGAAGCATGGTAAAATTCTTTCTGTTTGGAGTGAATTTGTTTTTGTAATTAAAAAACAATTCTACCCACTAACTTATATGCAGCAAGCCATGATGAGTTGGCAAACTCTTTAACAATTGAAAGGGCAAAGTGTACAAAGTTACACCCAAGAATTTAGGAAAAGAGCTTTGATTCTAGGAATTTCTTTAGACTGGCCTGAAACTTTGCTGAAGTATATAGGCGGTCTACATAGCTATTTGAAGCATACCATTCTCATGTTTAATCCCACTAGCATAGATGAGGTATCTGTTTAGGCTACACATCTAGAGGCTAGAGGCAAGAATGTGAACCCAGAAGTTGGGGGATCATCAAAACCCACTGCAAGTAAGAACAAGGAAAAGACAAAGAAGAAATGGAAAGAGAGGAAGGCAAATGTTGTACAAAAGACCCAACCTTCGTGCACTCACTGCTAGAAGGATGGGCATGATGATGAACACTGTTGGATTCTGCATCTGGAGCTGAAACCCAAGAAGTACGATGGCAAAAAGAAGAAGACTATTGCAGCTATTCAAAAATATTTGGGGTCAGACTTAGGGGATGAAAAACAATCACAACCATAGGGATAAAAGGTAAAAATTCTGAAGCATGAACTAGTAATTCTACACAATCTACTGATAATGAAGAAAATGAGAGGAAAAGACTTGAGCTTTTTCATATTAGAGTTATTTCCATGCATCAAAAGTTTGATACTTTGTTTGATAGTGGCTCACAAGTAAATTTAATTTCTGAAGCAATTGTAAAGAAATTGGGATTACTAACCACACCTCACAAGAAAACATATCCATTAGGTTGGTTATGTGATAAAGCAAAGCTACAAGTGACCAGACAATGTAAACTTAGGTTTTCTTTTGGGTCAGCATTTGTAGATGAGGTTGAGTTAGATATTGTTCCCTTGGATATATGCGGAATTGTTTTAGGAAGTCCTTACTTGTATGATAGAAAAGCTATTTCCTATAGGGCAGAAAACAAGTATCAGCTCGTTAAAGATGGAATTGAATATATTGTAAGAGCTCATAAACTCAAGGATAATTATACTCTCATAAACTCAGGGCAAATGAAAAGAATTGTAAATTCATGCAAACAATTTTTACTGATGGTTGTAAAAGAAAAGAAACCTGATAAAACCAATGTATTTGAGGGATGTAATGGTAAACAACAAGCTAATTTAGAAAATGTTGTTTCAGAATATGATATACTACAAGAACCTAAAGCTCTGCCACCCAAAAAGGAAATAGTACATGATATTAATTTGCAGCAAGATGCTCCATTGCCTAACATCGAAATGTACAGGTTGTTCGCTTTAGAGAATGCAGAAATCAAGAAGCAGGTATAGGAGCTGCTCGAGAAAGGGTTCATAAAACCTAGCACATCACCATGTGGATCTCCAATTGTCTTGGTGAGAAAGAAAGATGTCTCATGGAGAATGTGCATTGATTATCGAGCATTGAATAAGATAACGATAAAAATCATTATCCCCTTCCTCACATAGACGATCTATTAAATCAGTTGAAAGAAGTTGTCTACTTTTCCAAGTTGGACATGCATAGTGGCTACCATCAGGTCAAAGTTGCAGAGCAAGATGCATGGAACACTGCTTTCAAAACAAAGCAGGGATTGTATGAGTGGTTGGTGATGACTTTTGGCTTAACTAATGCTCCTGCTACTTTCATGAGAGTAATGAATGATGTACTCAGACATTTTAAGGATGATTTTTTCATTGTATATTTAGATGACATTCTTCTATTTAGTAAAACATGGGAAGAACACTTGAAGCATGTAAAGCAGACTCTAGATGTTTTGAAAAAAGAGAATCTTTATGTTAAGCTCTCAAAATGTGAATTTGGAAAAACATCTTTGAATTATTTGGGTCATATTGTAGGGGGTGGTGAATTGAAGATAGATCCCTCTAAGGTTGCAGTCATTGTAAACTGGCCTAAACCCAAATCTGCTACTGAAGTTAGAAGCTTCCTAGGAGCAGCACAGTATTGGAGAAAGTTTATTTCTAAATTTTCCTTAATTGCAGCTCCCTTACATGCTTTAACAGGATTGAACAAGGTGTTTCAGTGGGGAGGCAAATAGTAGAAGGCCTTCGACACATTAAAAGAAAATATTAGTATAGCACTAGTACTAGCATTGCCTGATCTTCAAAGACCATTCGAGATTGAAACCGATGCCAGTGATTATGTCATGGGAGCAGTGTTGATGAAGCACAGTAAACCCATATGTTATCATTCTGAGACATTTAATTCTGCAGCAGTCAATTATCTCACATATGATAAGGAATTATATGCATTAGTACAGAGTGTGAAAAAAGTGGAAACATTATCTAATGGGAAAAGAGACAGTTATACATACTGATCATCGACTACTTCAATATTTATACTCACAAACTAAGTTGCAGCAATCAAGACACTATAGGTGGATGGTGTTTCTACAACAATTTCATCTTGTCATCAGATATAAAAAGGGCATACACAATAAAGTTGCAGATATGTTTTCTAGACAAATCATAAATGCATCCACTATACTTAAGCATAATTCAGTATTGCATGAAAGCTACATTGAACAATATGCTCAAGATATAGATTTTAAAGATGTGTATGCAACTTTAAGTCATGGCAAACAAGTAGAAGAATTGGATTATCATGTTAAGGACCAACTCTTGTATCATTTTGGAAAGTTATGCATTCCACAAACTGAAAGAGTAAAGATAATTCGAGAAGCACACACTTCTCTAATATCAGGTCACTTTGGTGTAAGTAAAACAGTTGCACAGCTGCAAAGATTTTGTTACTAGCCAAAAATGCATGAAACAATTTCTAAATATGTAAGAGGGTGCACCATGTGTGCTAAAAGCAAGGGAACAATAGAAAACTAGGCTTGTACACTCCACTACCACTTCCTTCTCATACTTGGGAAATTGTTTCCATGGATTTTGTTGGGGGACTTCCTAAATATAGAAAAGGTCATGACTATTTATATGTTATTGTGGATAGGTTCAGCAAAATGTGTATTCTAATACCTTGTAACAAATAGATTACAGCTGAGAAAACAGTGAAGTTTTTCTTTCAGCATGTATGGGTTCATTTTGGATTACCCACTTCCATTGTATCTGATCGAGATTCCTGATTTGTTGGGAAATTTTGGTGGAGTCTGTGGGAATTGATGGACACCACACTAAAGAAGAGCACAACCTTTCATCCACAAACAGATGGCCAAACAAAAGTGGTCAACAGGATAGTGATCCAGTTGCTTAGAGGTTATTGCAGCAAACATCCCAAGCTTTGGGGTGAATACCTATGCTATGTGTAGGATGCTTACAACTTAGCTAAACATTCTTCTACACAGACATCTCCTTCTGAGACCTGTTTTGGTTTCACACCAAGGTCTCCCTTGGATTTTGTCTTTGGTAAAGACATAGTAGTTGATGGAAACAGAGACATGGACAAGGCAACCAAGTTCATTAAACAAATCCAAGAGATTCACCAGGCAGTACAAGAACATCTGGAAAAGAGCTAAGCCAAGTACAAGGCAAGGCATGATAAGCATCCGATTGAGCATAGTTTCTAAGTTGGTGATCAAGTCTGGTTGTATATCAGCAAAGACAGAATGCAAGGTGAAGGTAAGAAGCTGAAGCCAATAAGGTATGGACCTTTTAGGATACTCGAGAAAATTGGTGAAAATTCTTTTCACCTTGATTTGCCAGCTTACATGCACATCTATTTAGTTGTTAATGCAGAAAGCTTGAGCCTATTTGAACCTTCATTGATTGAAGATCCCAAAGAGCGGAGTCAATTGCCTTCTATTGATGATCTGTTGCTTGAATATCTCAATGAATTGCAGGAAGATATAGTTCTGGACAAGAAGGTAAGGACATGCGTAGAGTGGATGTTGAGTACCTCAGGATTGCGCTCAAAGGTTCAAAACCATGCAGTGCAAGATGGATAGAAATTGGGCAAGTGAGGAATTTATACCCTCACTTGATTAATGCTTAAAAGCTAACTTTTGGTCATCTAAAAGCTTTTTCAGTGGGAAGGCCGTGATCCGAATTAGATCCTAGAACACTCTCTAAGTTTTCATGAACTCTTAAAATTATGCCAAAATTTCAAAGTCTTATAAAGGTCAGGCTTATCAGAGATATCCTCGTGACAATGAAAATTTGTAATGAGCGCAGAGCAACAGGGACCCTCGGTTAAGCGTGCAGACTGTTGGCCCATGGTAACGCGTGCTGGCACAAATTAGCAAAACCAGAGGTTAATTCGAGAAACAGGGGCAGTTGTTAATCGCATATCGCAGGGAAAACCCCTCAAAGAAGGATAAGCCTCGAGCCCACGAACCCGAAAATGTTATGAAATGCAGAAAAGTAATTAATCCAGTTCCGACGGAGTGGGATTCCACAAAACCGACAGGATATCGGAAGGGCTTCAGGTGGTAAGTGGTTTCAACCAAGTCTTGCCTAATGCCACACATTGATTGCCATGCATCCGGTAGAAGAGAGAGAAAACTGCTCACATCGGACGGGTAAATATCATGTTACTTATCCGCCCGATATGAGTGATGACCTTTGGATCTGGAGGCCCCAAATTAATGGCGGAGACGTGATCCGATGGATGACTAGATTCGGTGGGGTAAATAGGCATAATTATATAAGATTCGAAGTCTGATATGGACGATGCGTTGGCAGAGATTTGTATTTCGTGGGCAATCTTGGAGCAAACGGAAATAATGACCGTTCAAACATTTCCAATGAACTTGACACACTCATCTGTTATAGAATTGGTGGCCACTTCCCTGTGAGGCGTTTTATAGTGATGATTATGTCGAACAAAGGGATTCAGATGGACAGAGGCAGGGAAACCAGAAAGCTGAGAAGCGGAAATGAACAGTCAAGAAGCCGATGGCTTTAAAGCCATGAACTGAAAGAGACAGAGCAAGTGAGTAGAAGTTAGTAGTGAAAAGAGTTTGTTAGACACAGAAAGAAGGAGCTGAGCTGACCTTCAGAAGCAAAGGTGACGTTGAGCCAGATAGAGCCAGAGAGAGTCAGAGTGTCTATGTACTCTAGAGAAGGCTTGAGAGGTTCAAGCGAACTCCTCTGTATATGCCTATCATGTATGAGTCTTTGATTGGGCTCATACTACTGTGACCAATAGAGGTTGAGTTTCAGTAAGTAGAGTCTGTGTACTCTAGAGACTTGGGAGATCCAAGTATAGTCTTCTTAATTCATATCTACTGTGTGAGACTCAAATTGAGCTCACTATTGTTAAAACTTTGCTTTTGAAAACATAATAGAGAGGCCACCATTGAAAGCTGGACCGGGAGACATAGCCCAGGAATATTTTGTGAACTCCTTATTAAACTTGTTGTGTTTACATGTTTGCCTATTATGTTTTCTCTAACTACTTCATTTTTTTGTGTATTTTGCAATCTTATCGATCTGTTGCATAAAATAATATAGGTACATACATGAACATGAGTTTGTAATACCTTAATTGTTTATCTTAACATCAATGACAGATCAAAAAGCTATGATCACAAAATTCTCCATGAAGTTACAATTATTCAAACTTTAAATGAAAGATGGGGTATCATTGTCTACACACATAACTGATCTAAAATCACTCATAAGGTAGTTCGAGAAAATTGGGGCAAAAATAGAAGATGAATATGCTAAGGCTTTTATTTTAAATAGTTTATCTTCAAATTATGATAATGACTTTTTCACCTTAATTTAATTTTCCTCTCAATCACTAGATGAAATGATAGAAACACTCTTAGTAAAAGCAAAGAGGATGAACACAAGTGACATAGAGGACAACTCAGATGTCGAGATGACATTATTTTCCAAGGGCATGATCAATAAAAACAGAAACTCAATCAAATGTTTCTACTACTGATGACATGGACATACAACTTTCAATTGCAAAAAACATGTCAAAGATCTTTTAAATGGAGAATTAAAAGAATCAACTAACATAGATACTTCTTGAGACTCACTAGAGGTCACCCCTGAGGACTTATCATATAGTGACAATGATGATGAGTTCAATACAGTGCCTCTCATACTCTTCTAAAATAGTTATTAGTCATGCATGTTATATTTTAGTTATGTATATTTTTGGTTTGTAAATTGAAGGTGCATAACCAATCATTGAATAATGTAACATAATCTAAATTGATGGTTCTTGGTGCTTAGAAAACCCTAAACATATCATTGGTTTAATTATACATATTGCTACAGTTTTGTGGTTCTTGGCACTCTAAAATGCATGAACAATGGCTATTGGTTATAATATGAGATCCTTGTGTGTTAGATAGGTCAAGTTATACGATCAACTTCTAAATAAATTCAGTATCGAGACTGTCTTCCTAGAAATTGATGGGTAGATGAAAGTTAAATATTCGAATGATGGTGGTCTATCCATAGAGTGATTCAGTTACTTCATAAATTTTCTTGTGGAATCCCCGATGAGCTGAGTATGTCAATAGTGTTGATGATTGCAAGTACATCAATAATGATTAGAGGAAGTTGTGACTTAAATGGGAAAAATTGTAAGCTCAAAGTTGTGATGGAGAAAAAGTGTAGTCTGAGAGATTCCAGCGTGAGTATAAGTGTTGATGAAGACCATACCGGAATACTAAATAAATATGACTCGAATGTGCGTTATCTGTGTTTCTATATTGTTATTTATAAAATAAACATTATGGGAGGGTGTTAAGAATAATGTTTATTTTAGAGAGTGGTTTGAGGATTGTTCAAATTTGTTGAGATATTTTCTCAACATCATTCTCCTAATTTAAAATTTGTTGGATCTGATATGCACTATATTAGTCTGATGTATCTTGGTTTGAATATGAATAAATGAATAATCCTTTATGTGGTGTGCAACCGTAAGTGTGTTTTATGTACACGATCATAATCACAAGCTAGATCATAGTTATAGGATTTTAGTTGCATAATAATATTTTAGTTTTGTGTGGTGTGTAGTTTGTGTACGTGATCATAATCACAAGCTAGAACATAGTTATGGGATTTTAATTGCACAACAATTTTTTATTTTTGGAGAAAATAATTAAAATATTTTTAGTGATTATTTGTAAGTTAGTTATGTTCTATTTATTGGGAAGTATTATGAGTACAGGTTCCCTTTATCTCTTTCTTTTTCCAAATTCATTTATTGTGTGGGAATTTGATGAGGTTCTATTTTTTTATAATTTTTTAGGAGACGCATGATTACCTTCTGTCATACTAATCAATAGCAAAGATTTATTATTTTGGTAATTTGTATAGTTATATAACAAATTTGTGAAGGGATATATTTTACTTAGAAAAAAAAAATACAAAATATATTTTTGTTATATTTTTTAAGTACAATTTTTTAAATATAATGTTCATCCAAAAGCTTTGAGAGATTATGATTTATGATGACCATTTAAAAGTCTTTGAAGAGGGGCCATGATTTTGGAATGTGTGGATCTCTTCATTTTACAACAAATTTGTATGAATGGATCCATTTCACCTCGATACCAGATATATTTTTGTTATAATTTTTTAAACATAATGATTATAATGATTATGTGAAAATATGAGTAGAGATTATGATTTATAATTACTATCTAGATGTTTTTGAAGAGTAATTACACCATCGTTCTTAGATGTAGATGTGCTACCACTATGATCCTATCTAAAACACTACTTTGAGTTTATCATCTAAATTTGTAACTACTTTATTGGCATTCTTTGGTAAGTCTTTCGGTAGATTCTTGCCAGTAGAGTTTTATGAGGTTGAAATAAGACAAAAGTTCAATGAGCTTAAACATTAGAGTATGAAAACAGATGTTTGTCGTCTACATAAATTTTATCCTCAAATTAAAGAACATATAAAAAGGAAAAGGAATCATCCTTCAATATCTAAACGTTGGTGGGAAAAAATTAAATAAACTATCAAAAGTTGAAAAAGGATAAATGATTTTAGAAACTCACTACTAATTATCCGTGAAACTCTAGTCAAAGGAATATAATGGGTTTGCACACCAATGCCATGTGAGTGGTAGTTGCTTTCTACAAAGGTTTGAATATAAGTTAAAATGAATTAAAATAACAAAAGAGTAAGTGTGGTTAATGTCTAATTACACATATATATATATATAGGTGGAAAAACTTATCAAACTCAGTTGTCAAACCAATAGTGAGGACAACCATCTGTGGCTGCTATCTACGAATATCAGTTTGACACATCACTGTTATCAAGGAAAATCACGCCACCTGGAATAATTCGTTAGTGGTCCGTAAGGGAGCAGGCTTTCACTCCTACCAGTTGCCTCTGGGTCTTGAGCCGTTAACCTGTTTCCTTACATGTTATGACAATTGTTACGTGTAATTTTTTATTTTTATTTTTATTTTTATTGATGTTATGTTTACCCTAATATATTTTTATGTAGAAATATCAAACCATTATTAAGTTTAGTTTTTGAAAATTTATGTGGCTTAAAATCTCAAAGAATATAATCTCATGATCAAGCTTCACATTAACCAAATAAAATGTTTTAAATTTTAACAAAATTCTTAATGAAATTTAAAAACTTATTAAAAAAACTGAATTTTTATTAATTAACTTACACTTTTTAAATATTAAAAAAATATTATATTATAATTTTTTCTTATAAGTAATAAATATTAAATATATCAAAATTATTTTGTTGTTAATGAAGGTCCACAAATACCATAAAAATAAATGTAAGAGATTTCTTAGAAACTTTTGGATTTTATGTCTATACTACTAAATCATTTAGAGAAGCTGTAAAACCATTACGAGAAGTCTTTTGAGTTCACTATAGTTTTGTTGACTTATATGGTTATAAGGGTTAGTATTGTGATAGATATTCTAAAATTATGATCTAATTTAGGTATAGGTGGGATGATTTAAAAGAAAGTGTCTTTTATATTCATCTCTCTTACTGTCACAAAGATGACAAGTTATTTTATTCCTCAATGTTTTGAGAATTCCAATACTCAAGTTTCCTATATTCCCAAATGATTTAGCTAAAAGTTGGCATATTTGTACGCTTGTCATGTGTGAGCCACTAGTGCTTTGGATGGATTACCCTCAATGTGGGAAAGAATCACTTTTATAAGGAGGATAAGATTCGTTATATTTCCTTTAATTTTGAGAATATATGTAATAAAATTACTTTGGATTTGCTCTATGTTTCCCCAAGTTCCTATAGAAATGTTGCATCCCTAATTTTCATATTTATATAAGATAATAGGAATGATGAGAGCCTCATAGAGGAGTTATTTCTTATCCCATGGTCAAATATCCACTAATTTACATTCATATTCAAGGCATAATAAGATTTCTACCCTTTATTTATCATTTCCTTAATGTTATAGTTCCAATTAAGCTTGTGATAAATATCAATTCTAAGTTTGTATAAAGGAACTTCCTCCAAACCATTTTTTCCCTGTATGAGAGTATCATACGTGATCTTTTTTGGATTTAGTTATCACAACCTTTACTTTTCTAGTATTCATAGTAATACTTATAATAGAGAATAAGTCTTCATGGATTCATATTTTCGTATTGAGGTCATAGAAATTCCTCACCATAAAAGAAGTATAACCAACATAAAAAAATTAAGGATGATGGTTATAATGTTGAGAGATGGGTTGACACAAAATGTATCTTCCAAACAATCTTCTAGAGTGTTAATGAATATGCCAAAAATAGTAGGGAATATATAACAACCTTTCTTGTCTACCTTCTAACAATTAATTTCTTTCAACCAATCCTTAATGTTCCTAAACATGGAAATAATATTCTCATACAACATTATTGTTATAGTTTGTAACTCAAAAAGAACCTTCAGATATTCAAAACTATTCCAAAGGTTAGTTCTAGTGAGTGTGTAAAAACATTTTCTAAAATCAATGAAACAACAAATAAGATTAGTTTTATTATTATGGTTCTCCTCTAAAATTATTAGCATTCTAGAAATGTCATCCACTAATGAGTGATAGCCTCTAAAGTTGGCCAATACTTTTTCTCTCTTGTCATGGATTTCTATCCATGTGTTATTATTTTCCATAACATTTCCACATTTTTTTGCTAAAATGGTGCAAATAATAATGGCACTATAATTATAGGGATTGATTTGACAATGGGGTTTATGGAAACCTTGTCTGACTGCTAAAATGACGATCTTATGTATGAGGGATGACGATATGCACTATTATTTTAAAGATTTTAGCTTGGTAGTCTCTATTGTCATTATCATTCCCTTTTATAGGTCATATAACCAAAAACGTTATGTCCTTTATAAAAAAATTGTATTCCATAGAAATGTTTGAAATGTTGTCTCCTTTTGGGACAATAAGGTGGTTGTTTCACTAGGATGTTATCCCCTCCACTCAGATTCAAATCCCATGGGGGGAATCCATGTCCCATCATAGTAAGGATAAAAGGATATGTGTACCGTGGGAGTCTAGGATCCCGACTCTAGTTTCCAATGGTCTCGAGATGTCTTGGTCCTAGGTTGAACTATGAGTTTTTGATATATTTGGCTTGCAGGTTATTGCATATATCTAGTGAGGTTACTAGTTCCCCATCAACCATGCACACTTTAAAAATAAATGTTTTCAATGTTATCCATGACATTAAAAGATTCATAGATATTTTTATGGTAAGAATTCTAGTGCCTCATGTGAATCATATTATTTTCTTTAGTTTTACAAGTCAAAATTTGTCTCTAAAATCTATAAGGATCTACATATATAAGTGAAAAATATTTTATTGCTTTATGTTTATGTAGTACATTTCTTCATTTTAATTATGCATTTGTATCTACTTATATTATTTGATTTCATGGACTCATTAGGACCATCCCTAATGTCTTTTCTAACAATTTTAGACTTGTTATCATACCAAGGGTTGCCTATTCTACTTTTTCTTTTTATATAATAGCTCAATAGATAATTTGTTAATGGGAGTAGAGTGGGTTGTCATAAAATTATAATAAAAGTACTCAATATTATTATTATATGAAAAGAAATTTAATTCACTATTTAATTGCTTTAAAAAAGATCATATTTATTTTTATGGAAAATAAAGTGCATTTGGTTATCATAGTTCTCTTTATTAGAACCTTTGTGCATAAGAAATTCAGTCTATGACCAGAGTTAGACTCATGGCCATTTGAAATGTCAAAATTCATTATTTGGTTCAATATAGACATATCTAACATCACATAATAATTGGCATTGTTGCCTAGCTGACGGATATAAATAATCTAGTTATATTTCAACCACTTCATTGGAGCATTGAAAAATATTAGATCTTGAGATCTATGGAGCTTGATTAGCTTTGAATAATAAAACAAAAATATCTCTTAGGTGTTCAGAGTTTCTTTTTTTTTCGATTTATTAGCTAAAAAAAGGTCCTCATCTAGCCTTAGACTATTAAGGTTGGAACCATTGCTTAAAAGAATAGCTCGATTAGTTGCAATTCTAGAATTAAAATATCATATCATGATGATATTACCTTCGTTTCATAGACTGTAAATATCTTGTTTTATATTTTTAAGAGAATATTCTTATATGTTTTTCTTATAAAATTTGTAACTGTAGGTGCAAAGTAACAATTGAAATACATATCATATTATTATATATCTAAAATTTCCATATATATGTATTCATTAAGAAGGTCTAAGCATAAATTGTTTCTTTAATGTAACAAGTTATGATTCCAATCACTTTGTGAAAACACTTATTATTCCATATTAGACACAATGTTGATCCTTCTATATTAGGGACTTTCAGTTATACATTATTTTAAGTTTCAATAAAAAATACAAAATCAATTTCACTCAAGATCTGACTTAATATTGGCCCTTTCCTCCAAAGAAAACCACAACATTTCTAAGAGAGGATATAGAAAGTTCCATATTTGTATTCCTTATTTTTTTTCAATCCTTATCTCTAATAATAAATTTTCACTACTAATTAATTCTCATTTTCCTTCCTTCCTAGCTTCTTTTACCTTTTGTACTTCTTTAATCCATCTCGTCTTCTAGTATAAGGAATTGATTTATAAATATTTCTAATAAGGCCGAAGCTTTGTTGAATATACCATATTTACAGTCATTAAATTTCAGCTTAACCTAAGTCAATATATATCTTTATTTGATTATTTTACCCAACCTCTTTAGTTCTCTGAGTTAAGTTGTTTCAATTTTTGATTTATTTTTCAGTTCTTTCTTGGCAATTGTGAACTTGTTCTCATATTTTATATTTTACACCAAAAATTACAAGGTTCAAATTTATTTTGTTGTTTTTTTGGTCTAACTCAATGAAATTATTCATTCTTCTTTGATGAGTTGATATCAAACTTACATTCAGATTATTGAGAGAAATTATCATAATTATGTTTCTTTTTAGCTCTTTAATCATATTCCCAAGGTTGTTATTTTATTCAACCACTTCTTCCCATGTCGATTATTTCTTTTCTTGGAATTTTTATAATGAAGCATTGAACTATGATATTCTATTGTCTATTGTTGTTTGAATATTGTCTTCTAAGGATCTAAATTTAGCAAGAATTGCTTCTAAGTGTATTTAAAGTTTGGTTTCTCTCTTCAAGAAAATCTAGACCATCATTACAAGTAAGATGATAAAATAAAAAATGAAGATCATGGTGATGTAGTAGGAGTTAAAAATATAGGTACATGTATGAATATATGATGGTTGAATAGACAATGTACATAAAGGACATCCTAGTAGATGGACAATTATAGTGGTTTGTTACCCATGCATTTTGGTGGATGGATGTTTTTTGTCATTTTTTGTCAATTCCAAGTTGGAGCATAGATAACCTTTGCTAATCGATAGGTTCCCTAGTTCAGAGTAGATCATGTGTGTTGTAGAACTCAACTAATTGATATTAAGAAAAGTAGTCATTAACGGAGAGTTCTAGAGTATGTAATTATTGCTTGTCTTACTTGTCTTGGGTGTAATAATAGGATTGAGAAGGTATTTATTCCTAGTATTTAGGAGTTGGTTAGATCTCATTGGTGTTGAAAGAAATTCTTCGACTAGATGCTTCCTAGGCTAGTGTATGGATGAGATATTTTCTCATCTAGTTGATTGTGTGATCAAGGTAGTTTCTCTATGTTGAGATGGCAGTCATGGATTTATATATTTAACAATATTTGATGTAAATAATAGTCTTCTTATGTGCTTCTAATTAACAATGTATAGGTTTCAAGTATGAAAATATAACCCACGGGTCTTCAAAATTATACTCAGATTGATAGAATTATCTAGCCTTCATTACAAAGTTTCCAACCCATTCAACCATAGAAAAATTAGCCCTTTATAATTGATCTTCCTTATCTTCTTCGATTGCAGCTAATTTCTTCTTCCTACTCACATTTTGATATTCTTTCCTTAAAAAAAAGTTATAAAATAAAAATTAATATCTTTTAAGCCATTCTATGGTTAAACATTTCTTCCTTTCTCAAATTTTATTTTCATGTTTGCCACCCTTGACATGTAAAAAAAAAAAAAATATTATTATTGATATTTGTTGGAAACAACGTTAATAGTAAGAGGGGGTTGAATTAGTATTAAGGAAAATCTAACATTTATGCCAATTTATCTCTTCACGTTCAAAAATGGAAACCATTCATGTGACCATCAACTACACAAGTTCAATAACAATACAAATTAGCACATGAACACACACACCATTAGCAGCATACACATGAGACACAAAGGTTCAACGTGGAAAGCCTTTCATGAGAAATATCACCAAAGCTTGTTTTTTATTATGATGTAAATTAGAGCTCTTACTCTATTACATTAATGTTTGTTTGTGAGCCACCACTCATAAGAAGTACCAACTCCCTTTGATTGTTTGCTAAGACCCACTAGTAGGAAGCGTCAACTTCCTTCTTCTGTAAACACTTGATTATCTTAGCAGAAGCACCAAATTCATGGATTTGTTGTGAGCACCAGCTTGCAACTCCTTGGATTTATGCAAGAACCAACTTGCAGGAGGCACCAACCGCCAAGCTTTTTTTAGATATCCACTAAGATGGAAGCACCAACTTCCTATATGTGGGCTCGCACCCACACTCAATAAGGAAATTTACTTCTCACTATAAATGGAAGCGACTCTTCCTATTTTCAACTCTCCCCTTGTCCACTTGGCCCTCAATTCTTCTTTGCATTTGTTCTTTTGTTCTCTTTTGCATTATTCCCTCCATTCTGCTTAGTATCATCCACTCATACTCAACCCTCTATGCACCAATTGTCTAATTTACAGCATTCCATTGTTCTTGGCCCCTCATACAATAGGAATCTCAACTCTTGGCCTTCATTTTTTAATAGGCATACTATCAACCTCTATCTATAGCATAGACACTCTCATCCTTTCACAACAACATATGCACACTTGGCCTCTTCTCAGCAACGCTCACTCACACACACACACAAAACTCTCCAAACAGATCTCCCAACAATGTTACATCCCCCCAAATTGCATAACTACAATCCTTAGTTTGTTTCCCTGCAACACAATGATCAATGTTGTCTCTCTTGTCCTCCATACTACCTAAAAGCGTACTTCGGCATGGATATCCATGTTTTTGTTAGATATAGTTACTTGGCCTCTACAACCTCATTGAACACTGGGAGTAGGACTTTTTCACTCAACCATTGCAGTTTCATAAAACATGAGGATGGGAACTTGAGTTTTTGTCATACCAAGAATTAATTCTCAGTCAAACTGTGAACTTAAAGAGATCCTCCATTAACTTCTACCTATATTAGTAGCATGGTTCTTCAATGCTCAGGACATATATGACATGGAAATATAATATTTTGATCTGATCTTTTGAACCCAACATTCTTTTCCATTTAATCCTTCATGGTGTGCAAGGAAGATCATAGCTGACTTGTTCTTCCTTGAGAAAATCTACATTACTTCATTATGCAGATCATGACCCTCTCTGTCTCAATCTAAAGTTCTTGGAAATTTCCATTGGTTCCATTAATAATTTTAGCTTCAGACCCATATGTACTTTGAATTCTTTCCTGACTAGAACACTACCAAAGAGCTACTAACTCGTCCATCATCCCTTTCGAGCTATAAATCTCCTTTAAAATTACAGAGGAGAACTTGTTGTCAATTAGAGGATCCAACACAAGTGGGAGGAGCCAAAGGGCCAACTATGTCCAACACGATATATCATAGTATAAAACACGAACCTAGAAGCCTGCATGCCCATAACTTCTTATTAACTGCAATTCCTCAAACTTGTGGTATATAGTCATGAGGTATGGCCCACAATCTCCACGTCAACACTCCATGTCATGCCTTCTGTAATGAAGACCTTCAGGTTGGCCCACTATCCACCAAGTTATATATACATATACGCTTACTAAGTTGGAGCCTTGATGCATGTATGCCTATATTGGTTTTTAATGACACTCCTTAAGGTCTTACAGGGTTACTGGGTTTCGACCTATCCCACTTATATGCCTCTCTAACAATCCCTTAGCACCTTTTCCTAGCACCTTTATGGTGTTATTGAAGGTTTCGGGCTTGGTCCACTCCCTGAACCTATGCTCTTTAAATGGTTCCACTTGTTAGTCTCTAGTATGCTACATTGTTCTCTCCCTGTCGGCCCCACTGTAATGCGCAGATCTCAATTACAATTGCATCTCGGGTTTCAATATTTCAGTAAATATCTGTTACAAGTTTCCTCAATTGATGGTCCATCAATTTTTGTTCTCTGCTAGCCCAGCTCCAAACTTTCCCCACCACTTATGAATAAAATTATGGGCTTTCGGGTTTCTGGGCTTCAAACCCTTCGATCATTGTTCCTGCTAGCCGTACTTTAGACTATCCATGTTACTTATTTAATAAAGTTTCGGGCTTATCAAAACTACTATTATGAATTTGGAGATCATGACTTTGATTGTCAATAACTTTCAATCTAGTAGCCCATTTATGGACATTCACATACTGGTGGAAATCTCTTTCCAAGAGAAATTCAACTATGCCATCTCTAGGGGCATCTAAGCTAAACACATGGGGAGAAATCTCCTCCAAATTCAGGGACTCCAAACCATCATAATCATCATCATAGTCATCATATTATGGCTTCTTTAATAAGATTGCTATTATGATGATTCTCTACAAGATACTGCACCAACCATGGGACACTCCCTAAGCTTGACACACTAAGCACATCAATGCTAGCTTAGTTGCAATCAACATCCATGCTAGTCTGGTTGATATCAATGCCATCACACTTTCCAACTATCAGACAATTCCAATTGTCCAACACATATCCCCCATGGTTGTTGACATCAATGCCAACACCTTCGCTTCCACTAGCCATCAGACGGTTCCAATTGTCTAACAAAATTCCCATATTTAAAAAAATATTCATTAAAAAGAAATGTTTCTCAAAATAATAAATATAAATGATCTAATAAGAAGAATGATAATTAAATAATGGTGGTGATGGAGTTGAGGGAGTGGGGTTAGGGAATCTAAGCCTAGTTTCTCTAACCCTGCTTTGTCCCTCCTTCCTTCTATGCCCCTTTTCTGCCATATTTGTTTTTCAATGTAGGGGTTTTCTAGCTTGTAGTTTCACTTGCATTGCTGGATTTGCCGACGTTTACTTTGCTGCAATGCTTGCCACAATGGAAACCTGAGGCGGTTGGGTTATTGGGCGGTTGTCTGCTCATACAACAATTTTGTTCCTTTTCATGCCTATTTAGTCACCATATTTTGGAATGGTTTGCGATGATTTTGGGTTTTCGATGGTCCCTCCTCTATCACTAGTTTCTTTTGGCTTATATATATATATATATATATATATATATATATATATATATATTCTTTCCTATTTTGTGTGCCTTAAATATTTAATTTTTCTCTATGTTATGTGGCTAGAGATTTTTTATCTTTAGGGTTTCATTCCTTGCCCTTTCCTTGCCAAATGTTTGCACTGTATCAATCATGTATCTACTTAGGATCGCATACACACTTGATGTGTCTATAAAATGTATTTTTTATTCCCTATTTACATAATAAAAATTGCAGTTTTTTTTTCTGGAAAAGAAGAAAAAGAATAATAATTAAAGTTTTTTTCTTACTCATTCCTTATTTAGGATTATATTTATTTTTAATTCCTAAAATAACGGAAAAACCATTAACATAAAAACAACCATTAACAAAATATTTTAAAATATTAATAAAATCCTAGTATCTAGAATGAATTCTTATTATTTATTTTTTCCATAATCTTTAATTTATAAACTTATTTCAAATACTCACATAATCTATAAAAATTCTTTTAATAATGTTATTAATAAATTCAATCAAATAAAATTTGAATATCGAATCAATTTGTAAATAAAATCATACAAAATAATAACAAATAAAGGCAATTGAGTTTTAACCGCTCTATCTCCTCCAGCCTCTCCTCTCTATAAATGTTATATATATATATATATATATATATATATATATTAATTCAGGGATATTTTTTAATTTTCAAACATTTTTATTTATTATTATTTTTTAGTTTGGCCCCACAAGATAGTGCCTAACCATCATTGATTTAATTTGTAGATGAACTCAACCATTAATCTACAATTTTCCTTCATTATCCTAGTTGCATTACGGAATTGCACCCTAAGATATTTATATTATTTTTGTTGCCCAGAGTAATTTTTGCGTGAAACCACTACAAACATGTTCCGTTGAAACCCATATTAAATATTTGGTTTAAATATCAAAATAAATAAATAAATAAAACCACTAAATTATATCCTTTTGCCACCAAATTTGGGCAATTGATTCGCTCGATTCCCATGATCAACCCACCAAATTTGGGCAATTGATTCGCTCGATTCCCATGTCAACCCACTGGATCATCGGGAAGAAATAAACCTAAACAAGAATGCATGAAACCTGAAATTTTATAATTTGATGCCCGATATTCCATTGCCCAGGTTTTGTCTACATACGCGAATGTGTTCATATAACAATGCATCATTAGTTTTTAAGTACCTATTAAAAAAAAGTATTTCAACGATCACCACTCAAAATATATGCAAATCTCCCAAACAATTAATCTTCAGTTAAATCACTTTAATGAGTGATTATTTCTTTAAATTCCTCCTATGGTTTAAATGAGAATATAACCTATAATTTAGTACTAAAATTTGATTGATCAAATTTTCTTAAATTCTCTGAAGTATTCCCAAGAATTCAATTTAGAGAGATTCTTATGTGAATTAAAATTAAAATCTATATAAGAGTAGTTAATGGGTAAAGAAAGTTAATCATTTTAAATATAAAATTATTTTTTTCTCATTTTCTTTTAATAATTTAAAATTCATTTCAACAAAGTTGAGATGCTCATTTAGAGAATTTACTGAAGTACTAAGAAAAATTACAAAACCAAGAAATCTGCTAGAAATAAAACAATCTGGTTCATGGGGTGTTCGCGGCTCGTGCACATGGGTTTCGACTCCAGTTACATAATGGGCTTACTCAGGCTATAGTCCTCCCACACAAGCTCCTCATAGGCTTTCCCATGGTTGTAGCATGGCGCATGCCTAGCAACCACATAGGCTCAGAGCACTTTTCAGTCCTTCTCCCTACGAGCTTTTCTCTAGGGATTCTACTTTCTCTCTAGCTTCTTTCCTTGCTGCAGGCAATATGTTAAAATCTCTTCTCTGCAAGCTTCGAAGCCATTTCATTATTTACAAGCCCTGCAACGATTTTCGCTTGAAAATCGGACATTGGTGGTGCATTATGAAAGTCTACTGTTGTTGCATCCTTTGTGATGAACAACCACAGTAATTCCTCTCCATTCCTGCTTCAGTCCTCCGCTTTCCTCTGCACCCTCCCCTGGAGCGATTCGAACTTGGGTCCCCGGAAGTTTTTTCCGGCCGACGTTTCTAACCGGTTCTCCTTTCCCGATACCTGTTGCATCCAGGCATTACTCTCCGCAACTACCCTCTGCCTGTCCGATCCGTTTCTGGATCTCGATTTGTCCTTCGCACATCCGATATCTATACTCACTTGTCCTTTCTTCCAATTCACTTGCTAGAACATTCATTCCTTCCATACGTTGGAAGCCATTGGGTAGCTGAGTGTTGTCAGAACCTTCCACTTGGCCCCTTCCACTCTCCTCCTCCTTCGTACTTTTCCTCGGGTATGCCCAATTAGGCGATGTATGGAGGAAGTATACGGATCCATTTCGACAGAAGACCTCATCAATGTCTCTGTCAATGCGGAGAATGCGTGGACATCTGCCACCTTGGCATCTATGAACAGTCTTCTTGCCTCTCCATCTCTGACCAAAGCTAATCCACGTCATATGGAACGTGGACAAAAAAAGCAACACAAGGCAGTAAACACCTCCTCCCCTCCTCGTGCGATCCGGATTGACATCGCACAGCTGAATGAAAGGCTGGAGAATCTCCAACAAAATGCTCTAGTGGGGAAGTGGCACTTCCCGAAAATGACCGATGCTGAAATGAGATCCTGGATTGTCAAAGCCTGGAAACCGGTCATCGGATATGTCCCGGTCATCTCTAGTCTCATGCGCGACTGGTATAGCTTTATTTTCCTTACAACTGAAGATGCAGGCAAAATCCTTGGTCGACCCTGGGTCTACAAGCGCAGCTTTCTGGCTCTGCACAGGTGGTTCTTGGGCTTTAATCCGCTGAAGAACACCCCAGTCAACAACCTGATCTGGGTTAAATGCCCAAATTTACCTCTTGAATTATGGACTCCGGAATCCCTTCAAATGATCGGCAATGCCATCGGCCGATTTATTTACGTCGACCCCTGGTGCATTGGTGAACGAGATAAACGCATCGCTTGGATTCTCATCCAGTGAACATACAAGGGTGGAGTCCCCGACCACATTGAGATCAACTGGAAAGATCAATCAATCTCCCAAAGATTGGATTACTGGGGAATCCCCTTTAGATGTGCTGCTTGCAAAAAGACAAGTCACCTTGTAAGGAATTGTCCCAGCTCCAAGCTATACGCTAACAGGAAAAGTCTCTGGAAAACCTTCCTCAATGGCAGCAATTCGTCCCCCTCCTCCCCTATCAAATCTGGATCCCACAGTAAAACCCCCCCCCCCCCATCAAGTTCCCCCTTTTTTCATGCAATCCCCTCCATTTACTGAACCCCTCGACGATCCCCCTGTCCCCTCTCTGCAACCGATGGAAGTCCCCCCCGTCCCCCAACACTCTCCTCTGCTCCAAAAGGATTTCTCTGTTGGTACAATTCCTATTCCAATCTCCTCTTCGTCCCCGGGGGCTAGGCCTGATAAAGGAAAGCAGAAAATGCAGTCAGTCGGCCCCACCCCTCCAAACTCCCCCTTCTCCTCCCCTGTCAACCTTTTCGACAGTGACCTCGACCTCTCGCAAGTCAGGGAGTCTCTTCAGCTTGCTCCCTTGACAATCCATAAACCTGGACCCTGCTCGCCAATCATCAGTCCGGCATCAGCCATGAACATCACGGTCCGGAAGAGGGGTCGAGGCAGCTCTCGACACTTCAGAGGCAGAACCATTGCATCAAACAAAGGCATCCGGAATCTTTCTCTAGTCGAAGTCCCTGTTCTTGATGATACATCCCCACAGCCCCTCAGAGCAAGCAAGGCTGCAAACGCTCCAAAATGATCTCTATCTTATCTTTCAATATCCGCGGTCTTGGCGTGGACCCTAAATTCAACATGCTAAAGGATTTTTTCTTCCATTCCAGGGCTTCAATAATTCTTCTACAGGAGACGATGCATGGAAAGGAAGAAAATCTGTCTTATTTCCGCAAGATGCTGCCATCCTGGCACATGGCTGCTATAGATGCGACTGGCCTCTCGGGAGGCATGATCTCACTTTGGGACCCGACAAAGGTCAAGGCGAAGGCCTACAGTTGCTTTGCTGGAATCCTCATCATGGTCTCAATCCGGGGTATAGACTTACCTATCAACATTCTCAATCTATACGCCCCGTATAAGTCCCGTATCTCCTTTTGGCACAGGGTGTTTGCCTCTGACCTCTTCAATCTAAACAGTCTAATCATTGCGGGAGATTCAAATGCTGTATTATCCTTAAATGAGGTTTGGGATACGGGCAAGGTAAATAGCTCCCTGGCGAATCTCATCTCCACTGAATTGATAAACAGGGACATGGCCGACATTTGCCCAGCTCGGAACAGGCCGGCTTGGTCAAACGGCAGAACAGGGAAGGCCTACATCGCCAAACGAATGGACAGGGTCTTCATCCACCTCAGCCTCATACACAAATTTGGTCTTCCAAAATTGTCTGTGGAGAATGTCATGATATCTGATCACTTCCCCATCCTTTTAACGTGGCCAGGCAAGATCTTCAAAAGGGGCTACTCTTTCAAGTTTGATAATAGTCTCCTCCTGGACCCTGCCTTCAATCTCTTTATTCAGACAACTTGGAAAGACATAAAGACCCGAGAGCAAACAAATCTCATTTTCTCCACCTTCAGAGAAAAATTATCTCAGCTCAGAGTCCTGGTCAAAAAATGGCAGTTTAATCTACATCAACAAGACAGAGCGGCCCTTAACAAGATCCAATTGGAAATTCAATCCTACATGGACTCCACTGATTATTCCTCCTGCTCTTTTGAAAGGAGGGCTCGCATCTGGGATCTCGAAAAGCGTAGATCTGTTTTACTTAAACAGGAAGAGGCAAAATGGCGGCTCAAGAGCCGAGCCACTTGGCTCGAGTTGGGGGACAAAAACACAAAATTTTTTCACAAATTCGCCAACGCCCGCAGAGAAAGGAAATTCATCTGGAAAATCAAGGATGAATTAGGAAATGAGGCGACCTCGCAGGGAGATATCACTCGGCTTGCGGTAAATTTCTTTAGCAAACAGTACAGCAGATCAAGCGATATCACTTTCAATGATATCCGATGGGGGATTGATCCTATGCCTGTGATGTTCGATAATGCTATGAATGAAGAAATTTCCCATCCTGTTGACGAGGATGAACTCCTTCGCGCCATGAAAACATTCAAAATGGACAAAGCCCCTGGCCTGGATGGCTGGACTATTGGCTTCCTTGTCCACTTCTTTGATCTCTTTAAAAATGATCTGCTGAGTATGGTCTTTGCCTCCAAACATTCTGGACAAATCCACAGCCATACCTCCTCTACTCTCATAGCCCTCATTCCGAAGAAAGATGATCCCGATACTTTCTCTGATTTCCGCCCTATCTCCCTCTGCAAAATCTCCTTGAAGATCATCACTAAGATAATTGCGCTTAGAATCAAGGATACTCTGGCCCGCCATCTCTCTCTAAACCAACATGCTTTCCTCAAAGGTCGTATCATCCATGACGCCGTAACCTCCACTCAGGAATGCCTTCACTCCATTGTTGTAAATAACACCAATGCTGCCATCCTAAAAATCGACCTTCAGCGGGCATTTGATGTCATTGACTGGGCTTTCCTTCAATGTCTTCTCGCCAAGATTGGGCTTTCTCCTGCAGTCATTCGCTGGATTATGGGATGTATCGATAATGTAAATTATGTGATTCTGGTGAATGGACAGCCTTCCCATTTTTTCAAGGCTGAGAGGGGCCTTCGGCAAGGCTGCCCCTTGTCCCCCCTCCTCTTTATTCTTGCAATCGATGCCATGAGCTTCCACATCAATCGCGCGGTGGCCCTAAAAGAATTTACTCCAATTAGGATCTGCAAGAACATCAAGATGTCCCACAGCCTCTTCGTGGACGACGTACTCATATTTGCTATGCTCTCTATGGCTACCTGGATATGCATCAAGTCCATCTTGGATCGATTTCACAGAGCATCGGGACTGGCCATGAACAAAGCAAAGGCATTTCTATATCATAATGGAGTTGATGACCTCCTTATCTCCCAGATTGCACAGATCTTTGACATTCAACATTTTCCGCTTTCAGAGGGCATAAAGTATCTTGGATTCAGATTGAAGTGTCGCTCCTACAAGTCGAAGGATTGGCGCTGGATTGTTGACCGCTTCCACAATAAGCTTGCCAATTGGAGCTTCCGCACCCTCTCCTTGGGAGGCAGGGTGGTCCTTGTCAAATCCGTTCTTACTCAGCTCTCTGTCTTCTGGGGACATCTCTTCCTTCTCCCGCCGTGCATTATACATTCCATAAAAAGAATTATTTCCTGTTTCATTTGGGGCGCAAAAGATGAACGGCATAAAATCCACCTTACCAAGCTGGACTCTCTCTCTCTGCCGAAAAATTATGACGGATGGGGCATTCTGAACATTAAAATTTTTGGCGCTGCTCTCATCTGTAAATCACTGTGGAGGGGTATTTATGGATCTAGTCTATGGAGTGACATCGTCAGGCAGAAATACCTTAAAGGCAGGGGAATTGATTTCTGGTTCAGATTCGACTCTATTGGCATCAAACGAGGCTCTGCAATCTGGACAAGCTTTCGAAGGATCCAACGATATTTCCTCAGCTATCTGAAATGGAATATCCACACAGGCAGCAAGATTTACATTGGGCTAGACTCTTTTGTTGGATTCAAGGGAACTTTGCAGTTTCCCCCACCTCTTCTTTTCTTCCTTTGAAGATCGGGCTTGTATACATGGGATCGAATCATAAAGGATTGGGATGGTTCCCAGCCTGTGCTCCGAGACGCTGATGATATCAACCTCCCAATCGACCTCATCCCCCTCTGGTCTGACCTCTCAACCTCCCTCTAGCGGGGTGGTCTTCTGCGCTCCAACGTTGCTGATCATCTTTCATGGTCCCCCCCTTTCTCTGCTCCACATGCAATCGTAAAAGATATATACGCAGATCTCATCTCTGTTTATGCTCCTGCATCGCGGCGCTTTCCAGTCTTCTGGTGGAAGATTCGTTGCCCCCTCAAGATTATTTTGTTCTCCTGGTTGGTGCTTTTCAACAAGAACCTAACCTGGGACACCTTGAGGCGGCGGTCATGGCATGGCCCCAGCAGATGTGCTCTCTGCAAGATGGACGAGGAAACAAATTTTCATCTCTTCTTCAAGTGCTCTGCTGCCCAACATATCTGGTATGACCTTGCAAATTTTTTCTCTTTTCAACATCTATGTTTCATCTCTGTGGATGCAGCTTTTGCCTGGTGGGGGCGTCAAAAATCCCTCCACCCCATTATGCCCATCACCATCTGGTCTCTTTGGCAGTGGCGGAATCGAATTACTTTTGAAGACTCCACACTTTCTGCAAATTTTGTCCTACAATCCATCTCTACTCTGTTCTCCCCGAACAGCTGATTGGCCTCCATGGGGTCTGTTTTTTCCTCAAAATCCTGATATAGGTTCATGTACACAGGTTATGTCATATGTTGGTTATCTGCCACAGGGAGTTTTTTTTTCAGATGTTTTCAGATGCTGCCTATAGTACTGCAAACTGTTTCATGCAAGTTGTTCCATGAAAGCTGTTTCATGCTGTTTTTTGTGCCATAAGGCGTTTCAGGTCTCCTGAACATTTTGTCTGTATATCTCCTCAATATAATATCAAGATTTTCTTTCTAGAAAAAAAGAAAGAAAGAAGAGTAACTAGATAAAAGTAAATATAAGTATAGATTAAATAAAAATAAAGAAAAGTAAAATAAATATCAAATCAATCTAGTAGCTATGAAGAAGGAAAAGATCCAAAAAATAATTTTAAAATGAGAAAACATTTTTTAGCCAGGAAAATATGATATTTTTCATTAAACCATAATATTTTCCATTAAATCATATCTCAAAATTTTTTAAAAAGAATTCAAAAGCTAAGAATCATTCTTCCATATTAAAAAAAGAAAAAGATAAATACACACTTATTATACTTATTTCAAAGTTAAGATAAGCCAAAGTTTACTTCAAACAAAATTAGATCTCACAATAATGTAAAATTTATCAAAATCTTATCACAAGGTATTTACGATTGTCAATTATTTATAAAATTGTTTATGAGATATAAAAGTAGTATGATTAAAAAAACAATATTTGTACCATATCTCTAAAACTAGATTTCATAAAACATTAAACATATAAAACTTTCTTGTATAAGGGTTGAGTTTATTGAAAGCATAAAAGTGAAAGAATATCAATATTAAAAAAATAAAATAAAAAATCCAATTCAATTAAGCTAATTAAAGAAAAAATCTAAAAAGAAAAATATAATAAATTTTACTACAGTAAATTTGTACTAAAACATACTAGTTGAAAGCAAGCTAAGAAAATGTTCAAAGGAATCTAACATTCATCTACATTACTCCAAACTTGAAAAAGGATCAAAAGAAAAATATTATTGTAGTATTAATGAAATATGAACATAATTCTATCACTCAAACTTTTATTAACTACTTTTAAGAAAACAAAATCCAAAGGAAATCGAATTAAGGAAGAACTTTCCAACCAAAATATAATTGAGAAGGAGATATCAAATTGTACATGTTGGAAATTGTATAAACTAGCACTCCCCATGTATTCTTTAACATGGAATAATTTCCTTTGGTGAATCTTTATCTCTAGTGAAATGAAGAATCGATGACAAATATAGGAAGTTGAATGAATGTGAATAATTCTATGTAACCCATGATTTGGAACTTCCAACAATTATAGACACACTAAATGTGCAAAGGAATTCTCTCTTGGGGAGAAAAATTGTTTTTTTTTTAATAAATCATAGTGGCTTAAGGTATCTATTTTTTCATCATTTCTTTAATACTATACAAGCTCATTCGAATAGCTCTTATCAATTTGTTTGACTTTGAAATTTAATACATCAAGGAAAAATAAATTTCAGTAGTAAATGCACTAAGTAGGAGCATGTAAAATATGCACATGGAAACAATAAACATCTATGGTCTTGAAGTAATAGAGGGAATCATAAATTCCTATCAAGGAGGTAGGAACTATAATTATGTGAAATAATGTTTAGAACAAGGATCTAAGGGGCTAAAGTGTGTTGATTATTACTTGGTAGAAGAGAAATTACTAATGTAAAAGGTAAGGTTGAACATACATGAATCGACATATACGAAAAGTATTATAATGCACGAGATTCATAGGAGTCTTTATGAGAGTCGTCTAGGTTAGGTTATCAGAAGATGGTAATAACTACAAAAAAATTGTATTATTATCCTAGAACTAAGAAATAAATTAGAAACTAGATTATTAATTGTTTGGAGTTTCAATAGGTTAAGGTTGAGCATAAGCATCCTATTGGATTGTTGTACCAAAAACCAACTCTAGAATAAGTGGGAAGTCATATCCATGTACTTCATCCCAGGATTTCCTAAATTAGCAAAATAGCATGATGCAATCATGGTGGTCGTGGACAAGCTGAGCAAAGGAAACTCACTTCACCCCTATGAATTCCACCTATAAGTAAATAGACATTGCAAATATTTTTATGAAGGAATTTTTTAGGTTACATGGCATTCCCAAGGCCAATTAGGCATGAATGGTAAATTTACTTCAAGTTTTTGGAAATATTTATTCGTAAGTCTTGGGAACCCATCGGAATTTATCTCTATCTATCATCCTCAAATAGATGGACAAATAAAAATTGTAAGTAAGTTGTTATAGGACATTCTAAGAAAGTATACAATACATCAACCTAAGAAATGAGAAAAGTACCTACCCTCGCTATAATTTGTTTATAGTGGTTTCTACAAAAATGCGTTGAAGATGAGTTCTATATAGGCATTGTATGGAAGAAAATCTAACATACCAATTATCTAGACTAGCCAGTAGAAAATATTATGGTTCAACCATATATGCTAAAAGAATTAGAGAAAGAGATAATAAAAATAAGATAGAACCTAAATGTAGCCAAAGATTGGCAGAAAAGTTATATTGGTCCTAACATAATTTATAAAGAGTTCAAGGTAGGAGAGCATGTGTACCTCCAAATTAGTTCAAAAATAATCTCAATGAGAATGGGGGTTTGTGCCAAGCTATCCCCAAGATACTATGGACCATTTGTTATACTAGAAAGAGTGGCTAATGGTATACAAGCTTGATTTACCTCCACACTGAAAGCACACAATGCTTTATTTTTATCCTTGCTTAAAAAATAAGTAAATGATGAGAACCATATAATTGATTAAACTACTATTCAAGTGGAACCATTGGTAAAATTCTAGCCAAAACCTCCATGTATCCTAGATAAAAGAAAAAGAATTAGCTCTAAAACCAAGCCATCATGTATATCAAGGTGTAATGGAAGCACTTAGGAGTATGTGATGAAACATGGTATATGGAGGATGCCATAAAAGCAACATACCCATTTTTGTTTACTATAAATCGTCATCTTCATGAATAGTAAAACATTCATGATGGTGTTAGTTTAAGGGAGAATCAATTGTTACACCTCTTTTTAAATATTTAGTTAACAATAATAATTCTAAAATGGACAAGATAGATATTTTGATAGAATTCATTTGATTTAAATATATATTTCTATTTATTATGTTTTTAAAGATAAAGAAAAGAGAAACCAATATAGATCCTTATTAGTCCCTGCCTCCGGCATAGCAGGGACTATAGCGATCGATCGATCGTTGACTTCCTATTAATTCGCTTTGACCAAATAATATTACCCGTACATTTGAGGTTCAAACCAATGTTTTAAAAAAAATGTTCGGCTCAACCAATTTTTATCCAATGTTTCTGTTTGGAGGTCTTATTGCCAGCCTTGCCTGCCCAGTGAGTGCAAGTTATTTTATCCTAAGTGTTTTAAAACAAAGGCCGATCAAGTTATTTTATGAAAAGTAACAAGGTTCGGGAAATTATTTTATACAAAGTTTTTGTAACTTAGTTTACACTTGTCACCATTGCGTGCTGACATGATTGTTTATAGTTGTCACCACCTGTCTTCTTATCTATCCATTCCACCGCCCTCCCGCTCCCTCTTGCCCCTCTTCATTCCATTGCCCCTCTTCATTCCCTTGAAGGCAGATTGTCCGCCGCCCTCCCGCTCCCTCTTGCCCCTCTTCATTCCATTGCCCCTCTTCATTCCCTTGAAGGCAGATTGTCCACCGCCCTCCCGCTCCCTGTTGCCCCTCTTCATTCCACTCCCTGTTGCCCCTCTTCATTCCATTGCAAACAGATTGTCCATTGCAGTGCATCCACTCTTCATTCCCGTGTTGATCTTTGTCCAGGTGTGTTTTCTCTACGAGGATGAAGCCGTGCGCTGAAGCATTTGGGATTATTGTAACATAAACGACCTCTAGCTTCCACTGCAAAGACGTTGGGGCGCCTGAGGATTAGTTCAACAACCGACGCTGCCATAGTACGTCCCTGCTTGGGGAGAAGGTTCTATAACCTGTAGATAGAGATGCCTTTATCAGGAAGAAGAATCCTGCAGATGTAGATGGAGAACGTTGTAGATGCAGATGGAGAAAGCTCGATCAGGTGGAAGAAGCCTCGAATGACCCTGCAAATGGAGAAGGTCAACTATGCTAATTCCACTATTGTAAGTTCTGCCCTATTGCTGGCAGAAAAGCCATCTCCGAATTCCACTCAATTTGGATAACAGAAAACTTACCAGAACAAGAAGAACAGGCAGATGTGCAGGCAGAAAAGGTCAACAAGATTTGTTTATACTATTTCCAGGCATACAAAGTAAACAAGCAACGAGCAAGTAGAGAAATGGCTTACCATGTTACTGGTGGTATACTTGAGCAGTCTAGAGGAAACCGTGGTGCCGAGAATCTGAGAAATCTGGTAGAAAACACTTCTTAAAAGCATGGCGTGCCCTCCCGCCAGTCCAGCGAAGGTCTCCCTCAGGTCCCATTTTTAACCTGACTGTCGAAGGTATCCCTCAGGGCCCATTTTAACTTGACATTCTCATAGTCTTAGTTGCCTCCTCTATATTAACAACACTGCTTATGCTGTTGCTAACTATTTATTTTGGGGGAAAATCTGAAGTGGCTTAGCCTAGCCTTCTTGATAACTTGTTGATATACTGGTCAAAGATTACTCTACATGACGAAAATAACTAGGATTTACTGCTCACATTGAATAAATTTCCTTCCAACTATACCATGATCAACAGATTCCAAGCCATCCTGTAAAATATTCGAACCCATCCCAAAAGTCCATCCGGTAAAATCTGCTTGTAGCACGAACTTTAAATTGTACCAATGGTTTTTTTTTTTTGGCCATCACATACTATTGCTATTGCACGCAGATCAATCGACAAGCATGTACAGAGAAGAGATGCATTAATTCCATATTTGCAATATATCAAAGTAATGACAGGCACCATTCAACCATGTCAGTCGTAATTTAAATGATATATAAAAATTGTTGGACCGCTGTGGCTGCAATATTAATGTGTCTGACACGTTCAGTTTTGCTAATAGCTAATGAAATTTTAACTAACACTGCAGCTGAGAGTAAATGAAAATGAAGAATACAATATCATATTATGGAATTAGCAACGAAAATTCCAATTACATAACCATCAACATTCAGAATAATACCTGTGATATGTATAATTGTTACACAGGATTAAGAAATCTAGCTAAGACGGTTAGAATATATTGTTATTTAGAGCCATAGAATATAGTGATCTGAGGAGAAATGTGGAACCACGAAATTCTATTTCGGAGCACATAACAAACCCTAGCTTTAGGAGTGTAGCACGTCCGAGAGAAGCTTATACCGTCGACAGAATCTGCCTTTGTTGGGGCTTGTCAGGTAGCTATACGGGGCACTTTAATGTAGGGTTCACCGATTGCCTTGCAGTGTTGTAAGAGACCGGATAACTGTTTTTTCTTGCCTCCTCCAAATTGGCTTTTCTTGCTCCCTCCAAATTTGATGTCGAGTTTAACACTACTAGGCTTAGCATTAGCCTTTATGGGTTTCTTCATGGTCACTGATGCAGGCTGCTCCATGGCACTTGTGTATGTCGACCTGGGCACAAGGTCACTGTCAGGTAGCTTCTTGGCATTCTTACTACCCATTTCCTGCAATTCAACTTTCTTCTTTTGGCTCTGAATTTTCTCTTTTGCTTGGAAATGGAGACACCAGTCACATACATTTGCGTCGTCTAAATGTGATTGATCAGAATTTAACATGCTGCAATATCTGCAAGAGTGCTCACACAGTTCACATATGATAATTAAAATAACTATTTTACAGAATATCAGAGAAAATGACTGTATTCGATGAAATCACTAGGAGACAGAGTTTCATAGGTGTTGAAATCGGTGGTCGCACCTGTGGCATTTGAACAAGAGTTCCTGAAATCCAACGTCACCACACATGCAGCATTCTCTTTCTTTGTCTTTCGTTGTGTTTCAGGGCGTATCTCCGATATTCTTCCCTTCTTGTTCCAGGGCCATGAATGAAGCCTCACCCATTTTACCGTATTTGATTTTCAAACCACAGGCATTTGATGGACCTTCTAGCTAAAATGGCTGGAGATTCGAACAAAGCTGGGCGTATTCCTACGGGAAGGGCATGAGGATCCATTTTCCCAAAGCATCGGTCAAATTTCAAAGTTCAAACGCTATGTGTAACTCTGCAACTTAGCGGTTCCAGATCCCAGACAACGATAGCCACCTGCTTTGTTCGGAGCAGGAAAGAATCGTGGCAGGCATTCTTGTGATATAACGTGTCGTGAGAAATAGACACAACATTCGTTTCAGAAAAAGAAAACGCGCACACCGGCAATATCTTCCAAAGAGGAAAAAAGGCGCACAGCCCACACACAACATCCGTTTCAAAGCCTAACACTTCCGGCGATGAAGGTTGTGGTGGTTGGAAGATAAAACATCAAAATTTGGGAATCAATAGTTGAGACACCTGGCATTCATGCAAGGTTGATTTACCTTCCGGCCACCAAAAATGCGTTCACTATACGCTTACTTTATAATTGAATAATATATACACTAAACTTACTTTATAATTCAATAATATAAATATGCATACTTAATTAAAGAGTTATTTGATAAATATCGTATATTTATTATTTTATCTATGTGTATACGTAATTTAATGCTTCGCATATCTCCATCCGTGACACCGAACGCTTTTGTGGGATTCTACGAATATGAAATTAACATTTCGATTATATAATTCGTGTACTTATTTTGTTGGGGATTTTTCTGATAAAATCCCAAAAACAAAGAAAATAAATTCCACAGAGGCAATGCTCTGTTTCTAACTTTCCACAGGATCCTTTTTGTGCACAGGGAAGCTTTAAAAAATTTACTGAGGAACAGAGTATTTCACCACCATAAAATGATTGATATTCATTTAAAGTAAAAAGTCTGAAACAACATATTTCTTCCTCTTTTACTGAGAGGGATTTACCAAAAATTACATTCAACAAAACTCTGTTTTCACTTAAGAATTTACTGAGCTGGGTTTACTGCTGTAAAACCCTTTTCACTTTTACTGCTCTGAAACACTTTTACTCATACTGCTGTTAAAAAAACTTACACATGCTTACAAAACAAATGCGCTCCTCTGTTCTTCGTGGATAGCACTGCTGTGCATAAACTTCAGTTTCGTTTCATTACATCAGAGAAAAATTACCCACGCCCCTGTTCTTGTTTTTCTACACACTGCTGTGTGTTTCCTTGCTAATACAATGAACAACTCCCGAGCATATATATTTGGCTTGTTATAAAAAAAAACATAATAAAAAAAATTCTATACTACCGTGGTTTTTTTTTAATGCATATGGTCAACTACAAAATAAATACATGTCGTATATAAAAGCTTCAATATTTTACCAACGCATATGACACTGCATTAATAACCGGTATGGTCAACCCAAAACTTGAATTTTACTCCACGCATAATTTAATTCGATGCAGGCTCGTATGCAGCTTTACACAATCAACGGACGAGAATGCTGGAGCAGATCAGACAGCGGACAAAGATATCGGGAGGCATTTTGCTTCAGAACTTTAGCCTCCGAAATGTTGCGTAGGCTGAGGTATGGGGAGAGCCACGCGTCAACACTAAATTTTATCGGGCCCTTGTGTACGGAAACCACTCCATACCAAAAAGCGGTCCGATATGTCTCAAACGGGTTTGTGGTTTTGCTGCGGTGGTTTTGGGGAGCACGGTTGAAATTAGATTTCAACACTCCCCTTTAATTTCAACTGCTGGGCATTCGGTCATACCCAGACACTTTCTCAAAAATTCAAAGCTTTTCTGATCCAATGGCTTTGTCAAGATGTCTGCTACCTGTTCTTGAGTCCTGCAATGTTCTAGGACAATTTCTCCATTGTTCACCAATTCTCTGATGTAGTGAAACCTTGTATCAATGTGTTTCGTTCTCTTATGAAACACTGAATTCTTTGACAATGCAATAGCTGAGCTATTGTCACAAAAAATCATTGTCACTTTTGCCTGCTTTTGGCCTAAGCTTCTCAACATTCTTCTCATCCACACTGCTTGACATGTTGCTGCTGTAACTGCCACATATTCAGCCTCTGCTATAGACAATGCTACAATGGACTGCTTCTTAGAAGCCCATGAAATGGCTCCTGAACCCATATGAAAAACATAACCGGAAGTGCTTTTCCGATCATCTACACTTCTAGCCCAATCACTATCAGTGTATCCAATTAAATCTGAATGTTCTGAGACAGTATATAAAATTCCAAACATTTTGGTACCTTTGACATACCTTAAAATTCTTTTTGCTGACTGCCAATGTGCCTCCTTTGGCCTCTCCATGAATCTGGAAATTAAACTAACAGAATACATAATGTCAGGCCTAGTAGTTGTTAAATACATAAGGCTGCCAACAATACTCTTGTACAAACTAGGATCAAAATCCTTGCTGTTGTCCTCTCTGCTGAGTTTTAATCCCATTACTGTGGGAGTGATCGCTGCCTTGCATTCTTGCATGTTAAATCTGCTCAATACTTGATTTACATATCTTGCTTGTGAGATAAAAATTCCTTTTTCATTTTGATCTACTTCTATGCCTAAGAAGTATCTCAAGAAACCCATGTCAGTCATTTCAAATTCTTCCTTCATGACTGATTTAAAATTCTCAATGAGCTGATCATCATTACCTGTGAAAATAACATCATCAACATATAAGACAACAATTAAAATTTTACCATCTTTTTCTTTGATGTAGACAGTGGGTTCTCCTTCACACTTGTCGAATTCATTATCCAATAGATATGAATATATCCTGTTGTACCATGCTCTTGGCGCTTGCTTCAGCCCATAAAGAGCACTCTTCAATTTGCACACTTTGTGCTCTTCACCTTTCTTCTCATAGCCGAGAGGCTGTTCAATGTACACCTCTTCTTTTAACACTCCATTTAGGAATGCTGACTTCACGTCCATTTGGTAGACTTTCCATTTGTTTTGTGCTGCTATGGACAGCACTGCTCTCACGGTTTCCATTCTTGCAACCGGTGCGAAAGTCTCCTCATAATCTCTCCCATATTGCTGCTTGTACCCTTTGACAACCAGCCTTGCCTTGTGCCTTTCTATCTTGCCTTCAGCATTGCTTTTGGTCTTGTAAACCCATTTCACTCCAATGACTTCTTTATCTTTTGGTAGCTCAACCAAATCCCATGTCTTGTTTTTCTCTATGGCATTCATTTCCTCATCCATAGCTTCTACCCATTTCCTATCTTTAATTGCATCTTCGAAATGAATAGGGTCATCAACATGACAATACAAGGCAAATAAGGAATTCATTCCTTCATCATAAATATCACTTAGATTTCTAAATTTCTTACCTCTTTCATTTGGTGTGCAAGTGCTTGAAGACGCACTTGAATTTCCTCCTTGTGGTGTGCTTGGAGAAGCACTTTCATTTATCCTCAATGGTGTCCCTTGTTGTCCTTGTGTTGGCGTTGTTGTTTGGGGATCCATTTCAGCCACCTCCTCATCATCTTTATCATGAGACAAATAGTTTTTAACATTCATTGTTTTCTCTATGCTTCCATCCCAAGCTTCCTCTTCAATGAATTGAACATCTCTGCTGACAAAAAACTTCTTGGTGGATGGAATATACAACCTGTAAGCTTTGGATTCCTCACTGTATCCAATGAAAAGACATTTCTCCCCTTTGTTGTCCAACTTCCTCCTTAGCTGATCTGGTATGTGTGCATAGGCCACACATCCAAAAACTCTCATGTGGGTGACTCCTTGCTTTCTCCCACTCCATGCTTCTTCCAGCACTTTGTTCAACACTGCTTTTGTAGGACACCTGTTCAAAATATAAACTGCACAATTTACAGCTTCAGCCCAATAATCATTTGGCAAATGCTTTGCCTTCAGCATGCTCCTCGCCATATCCATGATGGTCCTGTTCTTCCTTTCAGCAACTCCATTTTGCTGTGGAGTGTACCTTGCTGTAAACTGTTTATGAATTCCATTTTCTCTACAAAATCGTAGGAATTCCTTGGAGATATACTCACCTCCTCTATCAGTTCTCAAAACTTTAATATGCAGCCCGTTTTGGTTTTCCACAAGTGCTTTGAAATTTTGGAATTTTTCAAACATTTCACTTTTGTTTTTAAGGAAATATATCCAAGTTTTTCTTGTAAAGTCATCAATGAATGTTAGGAAATATTGGCTGCCTGCTAATGATGGAGCTTGCATCGGTCCACATAAATCTGAGTGGATGATCTCTAAGGGTGCCTTTGCCCTTATGCTCTTCCCTGATGGAAAACTGTCTCTATGTTGTTTTCCCAAAATGCAACCTTCACATAGGCTATCCGGTTTCTCTATCAATGGTAGTCCTCTTACCATTCCTTTCCTACTCAACAAATTTAGACCTCCGAAATTGAGATGTCCAAATCTCAAGTGCCACAACCAATTTTCATCCTTTGGCACGCTTTGGAAAGCCTCTTGGGTAACTGCTGCAATTTCTCCTTTGTTTTTCAAATCTGCCCTGATCCGGAGAGGGAACATCCTGTTCCTTGTCATCTTTACTTCAGCAATGCATCGTTTGCTGGGTGCTATATCCATGATGGTGCATACATCATTTTTAAATAAAACATTGTACCCCTTATGGACAAGCTGTCCAATACTCAAGAGGTTACATCTCATTCCAGGGACATAGTAGACATCTGCTATGGTTTTCCTTTCTCCTTGCTTTGTAAATATTTTTACCTTCCCTTTTCCCATAACAGAAATTTTGCTATCAGTTCCTAGTGTGACTTCTGATTTCACATTTTTATCTAGGGCAGAAAAGAAAGCTATATTTCCTGTCATATGGTTGCTGCAACCTGAGTCTAAAAACCATATGTCCTCAATGTTTGTTTCAGCCATGTTACATGCTAACAACACATTATTTTGACTGTTGTTTTCTCTAGTGACATTTGCATTTTCTCTATTGTTCATATCATGTTGCTTCTTCCTACATTCACTGGCATAATGCCCATATTTTTTACAATAATAGCATTGGACATTGGATTTTTCATACCTTTGTCCTTAAGCATGATGATGTCCTCCTTGTTGGCTGATGCCTTGGCCTTGGTTCTGATTTGGATTGCTGCCTCTTCCTTGAGCATTTGCTGGACTGTTCCTTCCACCTCTGTTCTGGCTTCTGCCTCTTCCTCTCTTGTTTCCTCTGCCTTGACCTCTTCCTCTTCCAAAAGACATCTGGGTCTTGAAGGCTTGCTCTAGAGATGAGTTTTCATTTCTACTCAACCTCTGCTCATGTGTTATCAGTGATGCATGTAGTTCATCAACTGAAAATTTTGAGAGATCCTTTGTCTCTTCAATGGTGGTGACAATCGCATCAAACTTTGAGGGTAAGACCCTCAATATTTTCTCCACAATCCTCCTATATTCAAGGGTTTCTCCATGAGTCCTTATCTGTGTGACCAAACCAATTACATGTCTGAAGAATGAGTCAATGTTGTCTGACTCCTTCATGTTCAGATTCTCAAAATCCTTCCTCAGCAATTGCAGTTTTGCTGTCTTCACTCTCTCCATGCCTTGATAGGCTGTCTTGAGGGTTTGACATGCTTCATTGGATGTCTTAGCTGCTACTAACCTTGGAAACACACTTCCATGCACTGCTTGATACAAGAAGAAAAGGGCTTTTGAATCCTTCTTCTTGCAGCTCTTCAGCAGATCCTTCTCTCCTTGAGTTAATGCATTAAACTCATTTTCATCTGCTGGTTGTTCAAAACCTTCCTCAACTATTTCCCATAAGTCTTGGGAAGCAAACAAGGCTTTCATTGTTATTGCCCAATAGTCATAGTTTTTACCATCAAATAATGGGAGCTGCATACCTATGCTATTACTGGTGCTTGTGCCAGCCATTCTTGCAGCCTCAACTATGCTTCAATTTCTTGACAGTGTATTTTAAAACAACTGACTGCTTCTTCAGCAACACATAAAAAAACTTTTGAAATACCTGAATCCTTTGCCTAAGACTTTTCTTTGCTGGAGAAGATCTACTGCTGCAACAAAAACTCCTCCCTTCAGCTTCTTTGTCACTTTCAAAGAGCCTAAACCTGCTCTGATACCACTGTTGGGGATTTTTCTGATAAAATCCCAAAAACAAAGAAAATAAATTCCACAGAGGCAATGCTCTGTTTCTACCTTTCCACAAGATCCTTTTTGTTCACAGGGAAGCTTTAAAAAATTTACTGAGGAACAGAGTATTTCACCACCATAAAATGATTGATATTCATTTAAAGTAAAAAGCCTGAAACAACATATTTCTTCCTCTTTTACTGAGAGGGATTTACCAAAAATTACATTCAACAAAACTCTGTTTTCACTTAAGAATTTACTGAGCTGGGTTTACTGCTGCAAAATCCTTTTCACTTTTACTGCTCTGAAACACTTTTACTCATATTGCCGTAAAAAAAACTTACACATGCTTACAAAACAAATGCACTCCTCTGTTCTTCTTGGATAGCACTGCTATGCATAAACTTCAGTTTCGTTTCATTACATCAGAGAAAAATTACCCACGCCCCTGTTCTTGTTTTTCTACACATTGTTGTGTGTTTCCTTGCTAATACAATGAACAACTCCCGAGCATATATATTTGGCTTGTTATCAAAAAAAAACATAATAAAAAAAATTTTATACTACCGTGGTTTTTTTTAATGCATATGGTCAACTACAAAATAAATACATGCCATATATAAAAACTTCAATATTTTACCAACGCATATGACACTGCATTAATAACCGGTATGGTCAACCCAAAACTTGAATTTTACTCCACGCATAATTTAATTCGATGCAGGCTCGTATGCAGCTTTACACAATCAACAGACGAGAATGCTGGCACAGATTGGACGACGGACAAAGATATCGAGAGGCATTTTGCTGCAGAACTTTAGCCTCCGAAATGTTGCGTAGGCTGACGTATGGGGAGAGCCACAGGTCAACACTAAATTTTATCGGGCCCTTGTGTACTGAAACCACTCCATAGCAAAAAGCGGTCCGATATGTCTCAAACGGGTTTGTGGTTTTGCTGCAGTGGTTTTGGGGAGCGCAGTTGAAATTAGATTTCAACATATTTCTGCGCATTTTAAAAACATTTGTAATAACAAAAACACTTTTACGGATTGGAGGAATTTGGAATTAACGTTTGGACAATGATCCCTTGTCAATACTTCAACGTTAATTGTTTGCCCACATCTTACGCTTTCAGGATTTGTTAGAATCTTTTAATTGACATATAGATTTTTACAGGAAGAGTTAGATTGGCCATGCCGGTCCTTGTTGTTTACTTTAATTGGAAATAAAGACATACAGATCCTCGCCTTTTTCTAAATATGAGTCACCCTGAACTCCCTGTCCTGCACCGGAATTTTTGCAACACGTTTTTTTTGGCATATGGATAAAGATAGGCAGGCACTGCCGCTACGCAGTTGCCCTTGCTTGTTTTTGAATAGAAGCTATTAGGGGATTCGGAAATTTTCATATATTATATTATTTAAATTAAATGTTTTAATTTCATATTTTGTGGTTGGAAAAAAAAAAATTGCTGGTAATTATTGAAAGGGCTGAGAGTGACACCAAATTTCTCCACGAGTATGCACTGTGTACGCATTATAGATACTTTTGAGTGAGCATGCAGTCAAGGAGAGAAACTGCAAATTTTCACATTAGGTAGTGTGTGTGCATGTGGTGGTAAATAAAGGAGGATCAAAAGGAAGAAAATGTGGAATATGTGAACAAGCAGTAGAGGATAGAATCCCATGAGAAAAAATCAAGCCACACATGGGACTGAGAGCATCACTTATAAAAAGAGGAGACAGAAAACCATTTTAAGTGATAGCAAACTTGTGTGACGCCAAGATCTTGTTTAAATTCAATGAGGAAGTCATTGTGAAAACCTTCACCCTATGATAAAGGGCCATAAGAAACCCTTAAATAATGGGTATTAATTAAACAAATAAATAAAAGAATGAAGGGTAATGAGAGGACTGAAACTGACCACGCTGGGATGCATTCTTATCCGACCACTTCCAACGCGGTGCATCAGCCGCCGCTCTTGACCTGCTGGTTCAGCTTGACACAGCTAACTACCGTCGCATCTTTCATTTGGCATTAAAGACTCAAAATTCAGTGTCTTTTGCAATGAATTCAGTCCATTGTTGTTTGAAGTGGCAATGTCGGTTAATATAAGAAATTTGTTTCGGAAGGTAAAGATGACTCAAAAAAATATCCTTTACTTACGTCACACATTTGCCTAAGATAAATATGCTTAATACCATTTTGAAATTGACGTTGACTTTCACCCTTTTGAGAGGTTGCGCTTCCGAAATTGACAGCGTGTTTTGCAACCACAACTATAACTCACCCACATTTATAACGCTGGTTGTAAGCATGATAATGCGTACGGATTAATTTGAAATATAGCATCAAAGCAGATCCCATTTCGTCTGTGCTTCCAAATTTTCCACGTGGTAAGTGTATTCGCCACGACTTGCCTGGTCATCACGTTTGCGTAAACCAAGGCTGAGAATTTTGTCGGCACCGGATTCTGCTTGCAATGTCCGTCGACATACTTATGTTTTAGTCTTTTAATCCTTAATTATAGATTCTAATTCGCGTGGTCCTTTAAATTTGTAATCAGATTTTAGATTTTATGTAAAATTATACGGAAACATCTAATAAAAAATTAAAAGCTAGAAAATTTAGAGTAAAACTGTTTTTAATTTCACTGTAATGCAACCCAATAATGATCGACTATGCTCCCAACACTACTTTACAGCCCAAGTTACTAATATTGGTAGATTAATTAAGATGCAGAGAAGGAGAAACAGAACCAAATGAGAGAATTGATCTCTTTCAACAATAAATGAATTTTAATTTTTTAATTAAACATATTTTTTACTAAAATTTTATCTTCCTTAAACTAAAGGAAGTAGGTTAACAGCTCTTAAGGGTTTCAAGCCCAATTTATTAATATTGGGAAATTAGTTAAGAGGAGATAAGGAGAAATAGCAACAAGCGAAAGATTGGATTTCTCTTTCAAGAATAAATTAATTTCATTTTTTTATTAAACATAAAAATTAATTATAAAATTGAATTTTATAATTAAAATTTTAAATAAAATAAATTTTAAATAATAAAAACGAATGAATAGTTTTTTATTATATATATATATATATATAATTTAAAATATGCCCTAAAATAAATCAATTTATTTGAAATATTTTCATTATTTTTATATTAACATTTACATAAATGTTTTTGACTCTAAAATAAAATTATTTTTATTTATTAAAATTTTATTTTCTTTGAACAAAGGAAATAAGTTAATGGTTATTAAAACTGTATCATTTTAAAATTGAACGAAATAGGTTAATGCTATTAAAATTGTATCATTTTAAAATTGAACGGAATAGGTTAATGTCATTAAAATTTTATTAGTCCTTGCTTAGTGAGCCAATATCGGTGCCTGAACACTCACTGGAGCCATAATACCGGCACTGGAGCCATAATTGGTTCCTGAACACCTGTGATGTTTTTGTTTATGCAGATATTCGTCGAGACAACACACACCAATTGAAAGGCAGGGAGGGAAATACATTATTTTACTCATCAAACAGAGAGTCAAGCTATATTCACTGGAGTTTATCTTTGTCGCATCCACATGTAGTATGTCGTAAGCATTTACTATTGATGTTCTAAAACATTTAGTACATTTTGTAAGGCACATTCCACATCAATGAAAATGGTTGCTTCGATTACCAGAACTGGCTCATTTTGCTTAAAATAGTTGATATTTCAAACTCTACCCTCTATAGAAGAGCTTGATACAATAAAGTAGAAATTATGAAACATGATGATTACAAAAACTTTTGGACTGATGTGGTCCTCATTTAAGTTGTGTGGAAAAGTGGTCTGACTTCTCTTCATCTATGGTGCTCATTAACGTGGCCATCAGATCTGTATATGTTTTCGTTGTCAAGTTTGTAAGCGCTTTTGCACCGATCAACAACTTGAGGACCGAAATGGCTTACGGAGCGGTAGACTATTCCTCCATAAATGTAAGTGAAGAAGGATACATAGGGTAATGAATGCTAACAATTATAATCTCAACTGCCATGAGAGTAGTTGATGCAGGAATGGACGATAATAATGAAGGTATGAAACTGGGTTTGCAATAATTTCGGAGGCATTGAAGTGGGTTGACTTGGGAATAATGAATGCTAAGTCAACATCATCAACAAGAACAACATTATCTTGTTGCTCTATCATGAGGACCGTAATCTATGAGATGTGAGAATATAAATCTTTTCTAGTTAATCTAAATGTGTTCTGTTGTAGTCTAAATAAAAGAAATAATTAAGGGAATGTTGTCATGGTAATTGCAATTTACTAAAGAATGAATATGATGCAAGCCTAGGCTCCTAAATTTTTCTTTCATCAATAGTTGGATCGAGATAATCTACACTTCATATACTTGTGTCAATGGCGAGATTGAGAGGATCCATGTACTTTCAATGGTGGCGGATTGACACCACTCCTTTGTGAAAGCTCGATTAAGCGCCCACCCAGCTTGTGCGCAGTGCAAATGAAGCTCATTATGTGAAGTATGAAGGGAACTTTCCATATTTAAATTTGCATAATGGACACTAAATTATTCTATTCACATCAAATAATAATACAATATAAATATAAAGAGCTATGTCTCGAGATAGCTAATCTACCTTGGATATACAATCTCTTGGTTGAGTGAATATCTCAACCACACACCAATCGGAAGCTAACTAGTTAGAGAGAATCTCTCAACCAGCTATACCTAAACAAACTCCTAACTAATACGAACAAACTCCTTGTAGAATTGATGAGCACATCAAAGACAAGTAGGAATTATATTTTCCAAGTTTCCCCTTTGATGAATATTTGTCACAATCTCAATCACGAAAGTCTAAATGTGGTCTTGGTGTTTACAAACATGATAAAAAATAATATGTCGACATCCATATAAAGGAACAACCATTTACCAGAATGCATGGGTACCAACTGCTGCAACCGTGAATCTACTAGAAAGTCATTCATGTACATGATTTAGTCAACCATTCTTTGCATACCTATACCTGCAAATCCCACCCCCTCCATCATTGTCATCATGGGTTTTCTCGAATTACCCATAGCCGTTCTCTGGGTTTTATCAACTTACCTTAAACCATGCCCAAGGTTTTTTTGGCTGACCCTAAACCATGCCCAGGGTTTTGTCCACTGACTCTAAACCATGGCTATATGAATCGCTATCCACTTCACTCTCACACATGGTTTCTGGCTTACCACAAACCTACACTGCGAAGTGGTTTTTGACTTACCACAAACCTGCACTTTCAAAGTGTTTTTAAGATTACCATGAACTTTATGGGGGTACACATGCCTCATAAGCCTCACATCACAAGAGACTCAGACATAATGCAAACTCCAACTTGTGGAGTTACCAGGTAAATAACTTCCAAGGACCACTACAAAACATCATAAACTTGCTTACTAATACATGTATGTGACACATAATACACCCTAATCATGAGTCTATTCCACAAACTGACACAAAATTTCACTTGGTTGTACATCTTCCTTTAATCTTTATTGTAACTCCTTTACCTCCACTTTTGAAATTGTTCATATTGTCCACAACATTGTCTTTAACATTTTCAGTAACACTGTCCAATAGTTGTCTTGGATTTCCATATTTACATAAGTGTGATTTGATAGAGTAGCCAATTATAACAAAATCACTACCCATTGAGTTGTCTAAACTCAATAAAAAAATCTTGAATAATCAAAAATACTTACCATAATTGCATTAGTAGATGAACTTGTGAACCAATCACTTCATAAAATAAGAACTTATTCTTTACCATATCCATTAAAGAGGTTGTATACTTAATTTGTGACCACACCTCAAAAAACACGACATCGAATAAAATACTCCCAACAGAATATCATAATACCTTGTAAATTATCTTTTATATCCAACGGGGAGAGGTCTTCTCCTTCATATGGTCGAAAATTTCTTTTCTATTCACAGTCTACCATGGATCCGCGACCAAGTTACATTTGCATAGTCCACTTGATCATAGTGCACAAGTTATGATACATCTCTTCTTCTCCAATCAGAATGGAATCTAATGCCGAATGGAATATAAGGCCAAAATTGCTTGCTGAGATCATTGTTGGCTACAGAAGAAATGAAATCTACTGAAACTGTTAAACTAATCTCATGGCTTGTATCACATTCGTTGGTGTTGTAAATTTTGGTTTACAATTTTGCCTTATTCTAAACAGTGAACAAGGCTAAGGTCCTATAAAAACGTTCTACAAGAACAAAGCATTATTTCAAAAACTTCTACGTGGTTTTTCATTTGTAACGCACTCAAAGACAACGTAATGTGAACAGTTGGAAATACAAATATGATTACTTACATAATTACATTATTGTGGGATTTCCTACTAGTTTGTCTAATGCGTCTTGGCAGGATCTCTCTCCAGACGACTGGCTCCATAACGCAGCATTCTACACCAGTCAATTCATGCTTCCGCAATTGTGCCTCAACACTTCAGATGCTTGATATATCTTTCTCTCCCACCTACGCGCAAATCATATTTTACCTTGCAAATTCATATTTCGAATCAAGAATTGGAGGCCCCCCTCACACAAACTCCACAATGCAACAACTCAATGCTCAAGCCTTCAAAATATCAAGCTTCAACATTCTGATGATTATCACATATTTACAAATGTGTAGCCTGTTTAGACACTACCCAACACACAAATGATGGACAACCATACACATTCTCAACAAAAATACATATCCTCTATTTCTATCGGCACTCCCATTAGGGAGGCCATGCCCAAGCCCATGCAGGCTTTGATACCAATTTAAATTTTCATAATGCATATTAAATTATCCTATTAACATCAAATAATAATACAATATAAATACAAAGAGCTGTGTCTCGAGATAATTAATTTTTCTTGGATATACAATCTCTTGGTTGAGTGAATATCTCAAACACACACCAATACAGGAAGCTAATTAGTTGGAGAAAATCTCTTAACCAGGTTGACCTCAAAAAACTCTTATCTCATTCTAGAATTTTTTAGCACACCAAAAACAAGTACGAATTTTAATTTCAGTCATTCCGCACAATAAACTTCCTTTGCATACGAATTTTAATTTCAGTCATTCCGCACAATAAACTTCCTTTGCATTTCGCATAGTTGGATTTGCTCGAAAAATAATACAATATTATTTTATTTTAAAGAAAATCACTCGTCATTATTACTAGCAATTATTAGCATTACGGGTGTCCCATTACAATCTAGTGCTACTGAATGGTTCAAGGCAAATAGACAAGGTTTATTAAGTTCTTTGTATGTTTATTAAAGGATATGGGACTAAACAACTTCTTTGGGGGTGGGGATTTCTTTAACCAATTGTTATATGGTAAAGATACATTTTTCCTCTGACTATTGTCTACCCATACCTACTGTGCCAATCTCATTAACAAACTTATAAATCGTAAGGAGATCACATAACGGTGGTTGGAATTGATCCTTGCTTGTATATCACACACAACACCTTTGTCATCATGGCATCCCATCGCAGTCCTCCTTTATCTTGTCATGATAATCATAATAAAGTCCATGCTTATTAAAAGGTAGGCATTGACCTATTAGTTTGCATGATCAAGGGGCTATACGTAATCTAGTTGATTTGCACATGATCAACTAACTTAGTTGATTGCTTCACAGATTGCCTTTACATTACATATTGGTGGGATATTCATTCACATATATAGGCATACGATTTCCATTTCCATTTACATATATAGGCTTTCTTGGTTCTAGAATGTGATCTGCACATCTTCTGAACAAAAGGATTCACCCTTTTGCATCACTAAGGTGAAGAAAATTGGAACTAAGGGAACTAATCGAATACAAAGGATATGAGGTTATATCGTCCACATGCCAAAGAAAAAAACCATAAATTTTGCTCTTCAAATGATTAATGCTATGTAATGACTTGGTGATTGGCATATCTTCCTTTTTATTCCCAAGTTCATCTGGCCAGTCGTTAACCATTTTAAGTTGAGATAGCATTGTTGCAATTTGGTTATTATCTTGTTGCGAATGAGTTTTGGTTGTAGAGGCATTGTCAGAATTTGTGTTTTTCACATGAAACCCAACATCTAATACATGCTCTATAAATTTCAAAAACCAAATTTATGCTTCCTGTTGGAGATGACTAGCTAGATCCATTATCTTATTTACTCCATTTCGATTTATCCATTCAATGTCGGTACCTTTTAAAGGTGCTTTCAAAGAAACTTTACTCCCAACTTTTATGTTGTAGGGATTTACAGGTGTGCCAAGAGATTGGACCTTGATTGCACTAGTAGCCAAAGGAACAACTGATATAATAACCTAAATTTTGTTATCAAGGGATACAAGAGTGGACCTTCTAGAAGACACATAGTATGAGAAAGTTTGATTCTCTAATGTTTATGAAACAGAAGGATCGTTTGATGTAGTAGTTTGTTGGTTCATTATGTTGAAGTTTATTGTACAAAGGTCCTGTACACTAACACCTCCACATAATGAAATTCAATATTTACATTGAAAATAATTTGATTGGTGGTGGTCCCTACAAAGCATACAAGGTTATGTCATATAGATCCACATTTCCGTTATCAAGGGAGTTGATTGTGCATAGGTCCTCTGCACAATGAACTTATGCACAAGGACCTCCACACAATGAACTTCCACACAACATTAATCTAAAAGTAAATTATTAGTATTATTTCTTAAGCAATAATCTAAAATTAAAGCATTATTATTTATTATAAATCTTATATTGTTTTCATGTTATGGTCATTTTCTCACACCACGCTTGTCCATTATGAGCATGACATAAAATAGTGAAAGAACTAGCGTCGTGTTAACTTGTGAAGCCACTCACGAGATTTGATATTATCTATTATTTAAAAAGATAATTCATTGTGCACATGAGGGATGATAGATTACCATCTAGCACATCATATGGTAGCCTTTCCTAAGAATTTCTGTTGCGTAGAAGAAGACTCAAGAACATTGATCGATCATAATCCGTGTTAAAATAAAGAAACAATATCATTTCTCTTTCGCCTACCTTATGAAAAATACAGGTGACTTGCCGTGGGAATTTTGATTGATTCTTCTTCTGTAAATTTCTTTGTAATTCTTTTTGAATTTGTTTATATTATCGAGTGCTATGAAAGGATGACATGCGAGAGGATTTTTGTACTTCCTAGTGAGCGATTATTTCTCCATTGACTCAATGGGTATTGATCAAAGTGTTTAGTTAACAAACCTACACCACAAAAATTCACCTTGTGTGGGAAACTATCTTTACCATCTCCCCACCTAAGTTCCACTAGCATCTTCCAATTTTAGTGCAGTCTCGTAATCTGGTGAGTTATTTGCAGATTTTGATAGTTAGTAGGTAGTATGTCTGGATCGCGATCAAAGTGGATTCACCCATGACTCTGGTTTTTCTTTTCCTTGAAACGCACAATGACATGAATAGGACAAAAAATTGAGAAGTTGGTGTCCTATATTAAATTAGAAATGAACCAAGTCTTAATCAATCATCACTAAAGAAGAATCCAACAATTGCAAAGGTGAAGTCACGCAAGCTATTTGTTGATGTGTACATTTTTCTAGGCCCTTCAACAATTATGTTAGCTACTAGTCGGCCTTATCCTAGCGGTGCTCATGGTGGTTCATAGTTAACTATCAAAATCAGGAGGGAAGGTGGGATCCATTATTCTGACTAATATCCATGCGACTTTGGAATTTAGTTTTTATACAAATTTGGAGTAGGAAGTTGGTCAAATATTCACAATATTCTTTTGTGTTGTTTCCTTTCTTCTAGAACAATTAATTATCGACAACTAAACAAATGCATAGGTTTTAAAATAATCAGGTTTTTTTGAGTTTGAATACAGTTTGGTTGGTGACCTAGCTCTGCGCTCTGCGTTCTAGGGTTTGCACATTTGCAGCGAAAGCAGGCTGTGAAAAATTGCAGAATACCTGCAACTTCTGACAGATTCAGGCTCCTTCATTCACGGGACAGAGGGTACACGACCTCATGGAGCCCCCGTGGGGGGACGACGATGAACCTCCCCCACAAAACGACAATGAGCAGTTTCTGAATAAGGAAGAAAATGGAACTGCAAACCAAAAGGAGAATAATGAAGATCTACAACGTCAACATACAAAACAAGATGAAAAGCCACCAGAGGTACGCTCTGCTACATGCAAACTAGTTGCCTCCGTGCGCCCAAGGGTAGAACTACCAGGCCATCGAATCAATGCGAAGATACAGTACATGAAAGATCATGCTTTAATAGGGAAATTCATCGGTCTGTGGCCAACTGAAAAAGCATTAAGGAGCTGGATAAATGCGAAATGGCACCCAAAGGGACATATAACCCTGCAGTTAGGACCGAAAGGGTTCTTCACTGCTATCTTCAACTGCTTGGAGGACAGAAACAGGGTCCTGGATGGTGGGCCTTACTTCTTCAATGCAGTCGGTATGTTTCTCAGAGGATGGGTGGAACGCTTCAACCCGGACAAGGAGGACCTTAACTGGGCTCCGGTGTGGATCCGCTTATACTCGCTGTCGGTCGAATATTGGGAGGAAGACTCCCTGCAGGCGATTGGAAACACTTTGGGCGAGTTTGTCAAGGTTGCAGAGGAAACAAAAACATGCAGATACACTTCTTTTGCCCGTATTTGTGTATATATGAATCTCAATCAGGCTCTCCCAGATGCGGTAAGCATATCTCACTATGACATTGAATGGGTTCAAACAATTGAATATGAACATGTGCCTGTTAGATGTCGAAGATGTCATGCCTTGGGGCATTTATTCAGAGACTGCCCATTAACACAAAAACCCTCTCCTGCCTCTGAGCCGAAAGCTTCTGAAGCAGGTGGATTCATCAAAGTCACAAATCGCCGGAAGTCCCACAAGAAACAAGCTTCAAAGCCCAAAGTAGCACAAACCAGCCCTCTTGGGCCCTCAACAAGCAACAGTTTTGGTGTTTTAGCTAACCAACTGGATCTGCAAACGAACTCTCCCACTCCACCAGAGCCAGAGTCAATGAACGATGACCACTCAAAGATGGTAAATCCCACAATGTCACATGCAGATACTCAAGGTACGGAAGCTTCTACCTCAGACAAGCAAAAAGAAATATTATGGAACACTCAAGTCATGCAGCTGGAGATACCACAGTCAAATGTCAGTCTAGAAGAGGAACCGATGGAAGAATCAAATTACCCTCAGTTCATGGAGGAAGAAACAGAAGCAATAGACATTGGGGATCTGGACCTCCCAGGTCTAGAAAAAGCTTGCACAACAAACAACTTTGACAACATTCCAGCGGGACAACTTAAGAACCTGGAAGAAGTATTATCTCGGGCGCAGAGGCAAAAATCTTTAGGTATACAAACTGGAGGCCCATGGGATGGTAGATTCATAGCCAAAGATATCAAAAAGCGGGGAAGGAAAACTGATCTACAGAGAACAATCAAAGTAGGACAAATTCTAGTGGATTCCGGCAGGTATTCCAAGTTAACCAAGTACTACCGCTCTGAAAACACTCCTTCCTAATGAAGTTAATATCTTGGAATATTAGAGGGCTTAATGGCCCAAGGAAGACTTGAATTCTTAAGAACATGATAAAGTAAGAAAACCCTCAAGTCTTGTTCTTGCAAGAGACCAAATGCGATTCTAATGCATTAGATAGATTAGCTGCTAAAATCTAGCCTGGGAGTCATAACATAGCAGTGGATGCGGATGGCACCTTGGGAGGCATAGCAATTATCTGGGATTTGAGAGCCATCAAGCTCAACAATTTCCATGCACACAGGAATTTCCTTCAAGCAATTTTTCACATCATAGGCACAAATCTACACGGGCTCTTAACTAATGTATATTTTCCACACGATACATCTCATAAAGCAGGTATCCTACACTCCATCTCTGAAATTAACCATAACAGATTGCACCCTCTATGGATCGCAGGAGGAGACTTAAACATGATTACAAGACTGGAAGAAAAGAGAGGAGGCAGATGCAGAGGATCTCAGGAAGGGCCACTCCTAAAGGACTTCATTCAGAATAACTGGCTCATTGACCTCCCTTTCAACAATGGAGTATTTACCTGGAACAACAGAAGAGCAGGGAACCAGTAGATAGCTTCTCGGTTGGATAGGTTTTTACTCTCAGACAATGCCATTCATCTCGGTGGTGATTTCGCAGCTTCTATACTGCCCTTCTCGGGATCTGATCACTGGCCCATTTCCCTCCAATGGTCTCGTCTGGGAAACAAGCTCCGTAGGCCATTTCGCTTTGAGGCCTTCTGGTTGACCCATCCGGACTTCCATAAATTAATCAGTACAGAATGGAACAGCTTCTATCCTCCTCCAGGCTCAAAAATGTTCCAATTCCAACAAAAGCTCAAGCACCTAAAAGGCAAGATCAAGCATTGGAATCACACATCATTCGGCAATATCTTTCAGGGTAAAGCAACCCTCGAGCTAGAAATGAGGCAGCTACAACAGAAGATTATTATTAATGGCCGATCAGAGGACCTGGCAGAACAGGAAAAAACCCTTGAAGTGCAACTAGCAGAAAAGGAAAAGCAGGAAGAGACGTTGTGGCGGCAAAAATCAAGGGTCAGGTGGCTCAAAGATGGAGAGAAAAACACTAAATTATTTCATATCACTACAATCCAACACAGGATGCATAATAATATAACTCATATTCAAAACGAGCAGGGAATCAAAGTGGAAAAGCATGAAGAAATTGAAACTGAACTATTAAATTATTTCAAGCAGGTGCATCGAGAGCCAAACAGTGACAGATCTCAGGCCATAGAGAAAATTACTCGAAATATTCCCAAACTTATCTCAGAAGAGCATAACCAAATGCTTCTCAAGCCTGTTGATCTCCAAGAGGTGGAACTTGCAGTACGACAACTGAAAGCAGGCAAAGCCCCAGGCCCGGATGGATTCACCTCTAATTTTTTCCATAACTTCTGGGATCTGATCAAGATGGAAGTCTGGCAGGTGGTTGAGGAGTCTCGCTCTCTGAGATGGATGTTTCCGGGGGTAAATGCTACTTTCATAGCCCTGGTTCCCAAGGTGGATCAGCCAAGCACACCTGACAAGTACAGACCGATAGCACTATGCAACATAATCTATAAGATCGTGTCTAAAATCATAGCCTCCAGGCTCAAACTCCTGCTTCCTCTCATCATCTCGCCCGAGCAATCCGGATATGTTGAGGGGAGGCAGATCACAGACGGGATCATCCTAACTCATGAAATAATTCACTCTCTGAAGATCTCCAAGAAGCCAGGTATGCTACTCAAACTAGATCTTTCAAAGGCTTTTGATAGCCTTAGTTGGAAGTACATTGAAAAGGTTCTAATGGCTTTTGGATTTGATGCTTCCTGGGTTCGATGGATTATGAGCCTCATCTCATCCTCTTTTTTCTCTATCTTAATCAATGGCATACCCTCTGCTACCTTTCATCCTTCTCGAGGCATCAGGCAGGGAGACCCCCTCTCCCCTTTTCTGTTTGTTATCATGGCTGAGGGTTTAGGTCGCAGTATTAGGTCAGCTCAGCAATCTCTCCGTCTCAAAGGCCTCTCCTTTCACAACTCCCCTGCTTTCACTCACCAGCAATTTGTAGATGATAATATGCTTTTTGGGCATCCTTCGGTCCAGGAGGCTCGTCAGCTCAAAACCCTTTTGACAGACTTCTCGGAAGCCTCTGGAGCCTCTATCAATAACTCCAAATCTCAAATCTTCTTCTTTCATACCCCCTCAGTTACTCAGTCAGCCATCATCCGCATTCTGGGTTTCTCCTCTGCCAAACTCCCCTCTTCTTATTTAGGTGCTCCGCTCATTGCCTCAGCCCTAAAGCACTCTTCCTAGAGAATCCTTTTAGAAAATCTGGAAGCGCGGCTCTCCTCTTGGACTCACAGATCTCTTAATATGGCAAGCCGTCTTGTCCTCATAAAAGTTGTTCTTCAAGCCATGCCTTTATACCTCTTCTCCATCCTTGCTGCTCCTAAATGGGTTCTTAAAGAAATCAAAACTCTCCAAAGATCATTTCTTTGGGGCAGCAGTGGCCTCAAGCGCAAGTGGGCTCTAGTCAAATGGGAAACGACATGTCTTCCAAAGAAAGGAGGCGGTATTGGATTGAGGGACCCCTCTCACAGCAATGCAGTTATGGGGGCTCGAATCTGGTGGAAGTGGCTAACTGAACCTCTCACCCCTTGGGCCTCGCTATGGACTGCTAAATATGCGGGAAACTGTCCAATGGAGGAACTAATTAGAATATCAGAGACCAGCATAGGCTCAATCATGTGGAACTCGACCAAACAACACAAGAATCTCATTCAGCAGCATAGATTTTGGGGAGTGAATGATGGTAGTAATGCAAGGTTTTGGGAAGACTCTTGGCAGCAGATGCCCAAACTCAGGGACCTTCTCCCTCCAAATCCTCTTCTGGAACAGGATATGCAACTTCATGACACGGTGAGAAATTTCTGGTGCAATTCAACACACCAAGATTACAGAGAATGGCTCAAAGCGACTCAAATCTTAAGACAGGGGCTGATGCAAGTCCAGCAAATTCTGGATACAGAATTAATGAAAAGGAAAATTCGATATTCTGAGGTAAAGGACATTCTCAGATGGGGATATGAAGAAAAGGGTACCTTTTCTACAAGAGAGGCCTACAACATCCTTATCAAGCAACACATGGTGTTGGACTCGCTCTGGAGCAAAATATGGGACCCCTCCATTTGGCCGAAAGTGTCCACCTTTCTTTGGCTCCTTTGTCACAACAAGATTCTCACATGGGACAATCTGAGAAAAAGAAACTTCTATGGACCCTCCATCTGTCCCAACTGTAAAAAGGATGAGGAAACCATTGAGCATCTCATGCATTACTGTCCGTTGGCACACAAGCTCTGGCAAAAGATCAGTTTCCGCTGCCAAAAAGAAGGAGGATCTAATGGAGATATCACTGCTACTGTGCGCAACTGGGACCACCACCCCTATCAAAGTAAGATCTTGAATTTTCTCTGGAAGCTCATTCCAGGATTTGTTATGTGGGCCATATGGAAGGAGAGAAATGGTAGAATATTCAAGAATCACACCAGATCACTGGATGACATCTGGAAAATAATCAACCAAAATATTGAAGAAACCATATCTCTCAAGACCTGGTACCAAGAGGATCTCCCAACTATCCCCCATGAACAATCAATATGGAATAATTGGAATTTCCAAAGGAAGCAAGAACAGCTAATCAAAGGAACAAAGCCTCCGAGAGGCCACTCACCTGAGAAATGGCTTCCTCCCCCCATGAACATGTATCAGCTAAATTTTGATGGTGCCTCAAAGGGTAACCCAGGGAATTCTGGCTTTGGAGGGATCTTCAGAGATCACAAGGGAGCTCCTATCTTAACCTACTTAGGCTCAAGAGGGTGGGATACCAATAACTCAGCAGAATTAGAAGGTCTATGGCAAGGGCTACTTCTGGCGCAAGGTAAGGACCTTTTTCCTCTTATAATAGAGGGAGACTCCCAAATCATCATCAAAATGGTCTCAAGAATTCTACAGGGCTCCCCCTCCTACAAGGTCAGTAACAGCTGGAGAATGGCAAAAAGGTTACAATATATTGAGTGCTGGTTTTCCTCCCACAGAGCGGTCTCCTTGAAACACACTCGCAGAGAAGGGAACAAAGTCGCGGACTTATTAGCTAATATGGGACTTGACTATGGGATGCATCTACATGTTGGATCAATTACCAACTTAGCATCTAAATCTCAACTCTTGGATTTTAACAATCTAGTGCAGAAGGAAATGCCTCAGATAGAAGAAACACCGCTGGATGCGGGTGGCACTATGGCTTTAAATGTTCATCATGCAGAACAATAAATCCCGGTACTGCCAGCTGCAGAGCAGCGTGGCTTCCCAAGACTTCACCTCGCGCAAGAGGGATGGAGTTATTAAGGCTGGATTTGGTAGGATATCTGCATTTATGGAGTGCGCTATTCAATGCAACATTATGGCTGTTATAATCATGTCGATCCTGTATGTTTTCCTCACACCTTGCGCTCAGTCTTACGGCGACGGGACCTGGTTAGCTGTGGTCTATGGTGACGGGCTGATTCTTGCACATAGAGGCAAGCTCCAGGCCGACTCTCTGTATCTCCGGAAGAGGTTCAGCACGGCTTTCAGGGGTAAGCTCTCCACAGTTCTTGACTTCAGCATTGGAAGTATTGTGTCTCCGTCTTGGGCTTTCTCTGTGCATTCAATTCGGTATCTGTGTCATTTCTACCATCCCTCTATTGTTGTCTCTGGTCTCTCTGGTCTCTCTGCGCCCTACCCTTCGTCTTTCATAATGGTTCGACAGGGTAAAAGGCGTCGCTCCAGGGGGCGTCGTGACAGTGGCTTACATTCAACCGCCGGTCACTCTGTGGAACCTGAGCAGTCGCCTATCAATCTTCCCCCCTCTCATGAGGTTGTGCCACCTTTGAGCTCTGGGCGCAAGCCAATTCCTAATAGCGCTTTCCAAACCACGCATTTTAAATTTCAAAGCAATTTGAATAGGCCTCTGATTACTGCTCACATTACTATAATCCTTTCGGAAGAAGAAAATCAAATCTCCCCTCTGGCATGCATCGCTCCTGATCCTTCCCAAAGCATTCCATTGATAAAGATAGCCCGGAGAATTGGAAGAGTGAAAAGTTTGGTCAGGAGGAAATTCCTAAAAGTATTCCGCCCCTTGAAGACATAAGCCCAGTTGATGAGGAAGGGACTCTTGGTGCCATAAGTCACTCCATGGCGATCCCTGTCAGCGAGACAGATGGCAATGAGAGTTTGAGGATCGGCAGTGCATGTCTGGTTGAGGAGAAGACTCCTGGTAAGGTTAAGGAAGTTTAGCACCACCTGTGACCCCTTCTTTCCTTTTTGTTTTTTGCTACTGCTTAGATGACCACCTACAGGCATCTTCTCTCACAGTCAAGGCTCAACAGTTATGGCCTGTTGTTTTTGCATCCCTTCGGGGAAATGGTGGTTCACTTACTGGCTGGTTTGCAATGAATTTAAGCTTCTATTGCCAATGTCTCTATCTCCGCTATACAAGTCATCCTCTGAGTTTTATATCTGCTTTCTAGCTATATGTAACTGGTCTCCCCAACTTCTTTTTGTAAGGGGGCAGTTCTGCTGTGTTGAGTGCCCTCGAGATCTGATCTTTGAGGCCTCAACTCCATGTAAAAATATTCTTCTTTTCAGTTAATAGAATTTAGTGTTTGCAGAGAAAAAAAAAATAATCAGGTTTTAAAATAAATGAATGCAGAGGAAACTCATTGTGTGGGTGGGCGGAGCTCTGCACAATGAAAAAGAAACACACACTAAAATTAGCTCATTGTGTGGAGCTTCGCACAATGAACTTATCTCTACACAATAATTTTTCTTAGTTAAGAGTGTTGAATGGAAAATGTTATTTTTGAACCAGCTTATGGCTCTAAAGCCTCACTGGGCACAACAAGTTTGGAGGGAAGAATTGAGTTTTGGATCTAATGACCAACAAACTTTCATGGCTAATTTTTTTTGTAATGAGAAATTTTATGATATTTGTTGATATGAAATCAATCAGAATAACATATTTCTCATTTCCAGATCTATTGGTAGGACATTTATCAACCCATGTCACTGAGCTCCCATGTGGCTATTTCCATCACCCACAACAATGAATACATTGATTCCTTTGTCAGACACATGTGTTATTATGCATACACATGACCTTTATTACTTAATTATTCCACTGCACACAAAACATGGCCTCCATGATCTAGTGTTCCTTAATGGCCAACAAAAAATAAATATGCTGAAAGGAATGGAGTTTCCCTTATATTACTAGGTGGTTGAGCTTCTTCACAAGCACCTAACTTTGTGTTTAGTCAATTTAATGTCTTAAATTTCTCTACATAAATTATCAATCCGGGTATCGTAAACTGATGAAGTGTGGTGCACTATATGTGCTTAGTTAACCTTTCTCTTACTTCGTTGTTTTATAGTTTATGTTGTTTTTGGGGTTTTGTTCTTGTTGGTTTTCTAAAGTGTTTAATGCAACTAGTTCAATCAAAATAAAATGCAATAATCAAATAATGAGAGAATGACTATGAGACCCAGTATCCTTGCTGCTTCAGCAAAAGGACAAGATGATTCTATCACGTCATTAGTTCATTAAAAGGCTAGGTGCATCACTAATCTACAATCAACTTGAAAGAAATTTATGTACAACTAATATACATGGTGAAATAAAATGCAAAAATAAAATGACAACTATACAAGGCAGGGGCCCCCTACCACCTATGAAATCAAATGCTTAAAGGAAAATAAAGACATCAAATAAAGGACTAATGACATCGGCTCAGTATCTCTGCTGCTGCTTTAAAATGAAAATGAAATGTGAAATCTAAGTGACACTACATAAAGGAGACAAATCACACTACTTTAACCTTTTCTTAACCTTTTTGCCTTTCAGCTAGATTTATCATGTGAGAACAGTTATGAACAAGTCAGCAATGTGAGTCTTAAAGCAAACTAAACCAAGCTGTACTAAGTGATATTTTGGCTCCAATAAAGTTATTTGATTATGGAAAAAAAACCATCAATAGATGAACAACTTGATATCTAAGAGCAAAAGTAAAGTGCAAGTTAAAGAAATGATACTAATGAAAATCAAACTACAGAAAAATAAAGGTCAGCAACATAGACAAGATGATCACACATGCCACTAGTTATGAAATCAAAGCAAAAGTAAACACACTTACATGAATTAAAATTGCATGAATGAAAAATATAATCTACCTTACATTCTACAAAGCAATATTTACAAAATGAAATCTACTCTACCTTACATCCTAATATGCTCCATGACATCTACTTCACATCTCCTTCCATGTTGAGAACATCAAAGCTTTATTCAATTTCTTCAAAAGTACAAAGTACAAAAGCTTTCAAAAGCCATCAAGGAAGAACTACAAACTTGAGAACTAGAAACTAAAAGACTAAAAAGGACTAACTAATGAAGGGGAGAGATCTCCTATTTATACAAAAAGATGAGAGCCATCTCATTAATGAGAATCCATGAATCTCTCCCTCTACCTCTAGAATCCTAATAAAAATAGGAACTGATAAGACACATGTCTTTTTAGAGTTACAATACAATTAGGAGATGTGACACATATCCTCATGATCCCATGATTCTTTCCAACCAAATTCGAATTTGGCCTTAGAGTGCCACATAAGGGTCTTCTAGAAGTCTCATTTCAACCTACACATGTCAACAACCTCAACCCATTTGTTAGGTATAAGCATATGCACATTATTTTCTAATGTTTAACCACAAATTCACTTAAAAGGCTTAGAAATAATAAATATTGGAAAAACATAAAGGTGGCCCAATGATAATTAAAGTGGGATGAATGTAGTGACATAGTAGTGAAATGGAGGTGAAATGGAGGTGATATAATGGACATAATAGTGAAAGTATAATGCAAATGAATGACATTTTCAAGACTCAACATACCCCCCAACTGAAGTTATTGCATGTCCTCATGCAATATATATTACATTAACTCTTTTGATCCTTGAGCTTTGGCTTAACTTTGCATGATATCATTTGATAACTTCATATTTCTGCAAAGTGTTTTACTTGAATTGCAACATGGTTGGTTCTTGTGTTACAACCAATTTTTTTTTATTGTTGCCTTCTATTTTGATCTTTGAACTTTGCATAATGATATTTTGATTATTGTTGCAAAGTATATCTTTATTGGATTGCATAATGGTTGGTTCTTGTGTGACAACCATGATTTTGTTTGTATCCAATTTATCCTTTAAGTACTTTTTCAAAAGCCATTGTATGCTCATAATAGCAATGTAATAATTAATATATGTTGGAAGTATGTGAACTCATGAATATGATATGGACATGGCAAGATATGAATATGAATGTATTCCCCCCCCCAACTGATGGTATTGGCAATTTTATGAAATGAGGAAGAGAAATGTTTTTCCAACAATTATCATTCTAGCTTTTTATGGAATTATATGGTCAAAAGTTAGAAAATGCCGTACCTTCACTTACCCTTTGGAATGGATGAGTTGTATGTGTAGTGGCTGAAAATTTCTGATCATATTCTTCTTCAAGTGGCTGAACAAGGGGAGTCATGGATAGAGAGATAAGATGACTTTTTATTGCTTCTACTAAAATTTGTTGAATCTACTCCAAAATAAAAACTCATTGGCACAATTCCTACTATGTGAAAAGATGTTCTGATGTCGAACATAGTAGGAAATTGTTGGCTTAATGGCCATTAATGGATGCCACTAGTCAACACGAGAACTCTCACCATTCATGACAATGAGAGTCAAAATGCCCAAACACATCTTGCTAGGTACGAATGAATTTGCTGATGTCGAGTCACCTAGAAGATCTAACGAACAAGGGACATTAATGTATTCCCATTGTTTGTCAGCATGAGGACTTTCCATTAAGGCATGCAAGCCTCAAGGTGTTTTTACAAAGAACTTAGACTCAAAGGACTATGGACTCAATAATTTTCATTGAAGCAGGGATTATTTGCTGAATGAAAATGACAAGGAATGGAAGATGAAAATGGAAAATGGCAATGGAGAGCAGAAATGACAATGGGCAATAAGCATGTGAATGAGCTTCTTGCTTTTATTTGTGGGTTATGAATGGACAAAAAGAGATGGAAAGTGTATGTGAATGAAAATGGAAAATATGGAGTGGAATGAGGTGAATGGTTTATTATGAAGTATGGATGTGATGGATGGATGTGATGGAGACAATAGTATCTGAAAGTTTTTCAAGTGTTTGGATCTGAATTTGCATCAACATATTTCCTCTTTGTTGCTGATCATCCTCTTATGAAACAAATTGGTCTCTTAGAGAGACACCATTCTCTTGTAGTCATTTGTCCTTCCTCCTGAAACCTGCAAAAAAACTAATACTTCTTCTGCAATGGAATGTAAGATTATCAAAGGAGAGAGGTGATCAATTTCTCTAGTTATGATATTTACACACAAAACTAAGAATTTGTATTAATGAAACAAGTTCTCAAAGGAAAAATCAAAAGAATTTATACCTGCTTTGAAATTGGTGCCCAAGTTGAATGTTGCTTCTTTTCAGCAATTTATTTCATTATTTGCCATTTCAAACTCTAATGATAGATTTCTCATTGTATAGATCTTGTTGAGATCTTTCCAACGATACTTAAATCATCAAAATCTGATTTTGTATGAGAAAGATAGGCTGATTTGAACAATGAGGTTTTTCTGGCTGCGGAATTGGACTTTAGCTGCGGAATGTGCACAGTTCTGTAGCTAAAAATCTTGGATACAATGTTAGCCATTCATTTTTCATTATCAGTCCAAAATTAATCAATACCTTCAGAAAAGTGAGAAAATAACTTGTTCATTTCATTGATTCAAAATTATTATTTTTTTTTCTTGACATGCAGCGACTCAGTGTGGCGACTTAGTGATAACACACAATTTGACTTCCCTTTGACCGGGGTCTTTTTCATCAAATTTGACCGAATGAATAGGACACCATCCATGTACCAACATTCCCCCAGCTACCCATGTGACTTGTTTTGCTTGATGACACCTGCAACCTAGAGTTTAACAAAACAACTGCGGAAAGTTTGGGCTGGCTGCGGAAAGTGCAGTTTGAATTTTTTTTTTTTTTGTCTGCAGAGCAAAATAGTTTTATTGATGAAAAAAAACAGTCTATAACCATTATCATGACTATTTGACCCTTTCATAGACTTAAGCCTTTCTGGTTCTGCCTTTAGTTCAGTTTGACCGTATTTGCCTCCTCGTTGACCACGGGTTTTGATGACCGGTTTAGATGAGCTGGAAGGACACACACCATGTCCTTGATCCCACAAACTTGCCCATGTGGCTCTTCTACCCGGAGGACACCTGGAACATAGCATTTAAGAAAACAGCTGCGGAATCTGGGGTTGGCTGCGGAAACTGGTGCGAGCTGCGGAAACAGTTTTCAGCTGCGGAAAGTGGCTAAAACAGAGTGTAGTAATTACAACAAAAACTTCAGATCATATCAGAGGATCATATGACAAAAAGTCCATAACAAAATTATTTTGATCCTTTGGAGTCCAAATCCTAATGTTTTGTTGTTTTTTTTTTTCTTTGTGACATGAATTTCCTATATGGGAAGATGACTGCATCATTCTCTGCTCTCTCAAAGGCAGCAACAGCAGAGTATATCCATGCAGCACTCGCAGGTTTTGTAACAGCAAAAGCAGCAGCACATGGTGAAGAGGCAGGCATACAAACAACCTTTCTCCTCATGGCGCTTCTGAACATGTTCATAGTAAGTCATTCCCTGAGTACTTGGTGGAGCATACATTTTCACCCCTAAATCACAATAAACGCAGAATGCAATAAAGAAATTGACACAAGTGGTGTATACTGATCTGGACTTTTAGGATGAGTAATCTAAAATGCGAGGGAATCTCTGAGTTCTTCAAACATGATTTTCTCCAACATTTAACCGACAACGACTTCATGGGATTTAATGGCAGAGAGTCGTGTTCAATTGGAACACGTCTCTAAACAGGTTTGAATTGGATAAGAGGGAAGGCGTGTAAAGGCGTGTAATTGGTTTTATATGCCAGCATGTAATTGATCCCAATTAGAATTCCTTCCCTCAGGCACGCGGAGTTAATCAATTAATCAAACTATCAGTTAATCAATTCAAATCCAGTTTTTTTTCACGCGGCGGCAAAAAAGAGGCTCCAAAGAACTAAAGATTTCTCCCAGACCGCCACAAATTTCTTCAAACGGTTTCTGGGTTATCTAATTAACCCACCTGGAAAAAAAACCCATGTTTTAGTTTTTCAAAATTCATCTCCATTTGGTAAAATCAAACGTTTGAAGTTTGACGTTTTTTCTGTGTTTACGTTTTTCTGAGTTAATTGTTCTTACTGCTCTGCCTTTTATGAATTTGCATTCGTTTTTCTTGTTTGATCTATTGTTCTGCAGGTGTGTTACACAGGTTCAAAACATCCAAATCATCCAAATCATTCAACCCTCTGTACTTCACAATCCGTACTGTTTGCACACATGTTTTCTGCAAATCCGATAATCAGCTAAACATGAGTTTCATGACTCCAACTTTGAAAGAGGCCCTAGCTGACTTGTATGTCATTGATAAATAGTATGAGAAAGCTTTTGCAATATATGCAGATCTGAGGAAACCTGGCATATTTGAATTTATTGAGGAGCATAATCTACATGATGCTTTGCAAGATAAGGCGTTGGCACTCATGACTTAGATCCAAAAAGGGCAGTTGCCTTACTAGTCCAACAAAGAGAGTTTATTTTACCATCTGAAGTGGTCTCACAGTTGCGGAAGGCTGAGAATAATAGCACCTACAGATATTTATTGCATGAATATTTGCATGCACTGTTTGAAACAGATCCTCATGCAGGCAAAGACTTTCACGGCCTCCAGGTGGAGCTTTATGCAGAATATGAACCCAGGCTGCTTCTCCCTTTCCTACGCAACAGCCAACATTACTCTCTTATGCACAAGACACCTCGTCTAATTGACTTACAACAAGCGATCATTTTTCCGCTCTCGAATTAGACAACAGTAAAGGCAATAGCCCATTCATGAAGATTTTGGGAAAGCCTTTGGGATACATGACAATAGATGAACAACATCGAGTTATGAATATATCTTGGATGCCTCTTCGCCACTCCCCCATGACAATGAAAATATCCTCAGTATGGTTTGGGGGCTCAATTTGCATAGTATGTATTTCAATTCTATCAGAGATAATGGATCCCTCTTCTTGCACATTTGAATCATGCGCAGAGTCCACAGCTAGGTTGACACCATCTAGAAACCCTTCATCCTTATGATATAAACTCACTTTTATATGCATTTTTTTTTTCTGAATTTTTGAATTTTTATATTGCTTAGTCATACCTGCATTTTCATTATATTGCACTAACATCTTGACTGTAAATTTGAAAAACAGAGTGGTGGCTGCAGAAATCGGTATCAGCTGTGGAAACCAGTGTCACAGCAACCACTTAGCTAAATAGAGATAGTTAGGCAATCTTAATGGAAATGATCATGGGGAAATAACTTTTATTGATGAAATGGATGGCATGGAGTGAAAATGGAAATGAAATGAAGTTTATTTTTTCTCTTCTCCTTTATTTTCTTTTTTTTTTTCTTGAATCAATTGAAGTGATGAAGTTTATTTTGTCTCCTATTTTTTCTTGACAATTCTTTTTCTGATCCTCCAGATCACACAAAGTGCAGGAGGAGAGCATACTCAAGAATTATTATTTTTTTTACTTAACAATCTTTTTTCTGATGCTCTAGATCACACAAAGTGCAAGAGGAGAGCATACTCAAGAATTATTAACCTTTTTTTTTTTTTTCAGATGTAAGAAATAAGGTCTCCTAATTACACTTCCCTGGCAACGGCGCCAAAATGTTTAGTCAATTTAATGTCTTAAATTTCTCTACATAAATTATCAATCCGGGTATCGTAAACTGATAAAGTGTGGTGCACTATATGTGCTTAGTTAACCTTTCTCTTACTTCGTTGTTTTATAGTTTATGTTGTTTTTGGGGTTTTGTTCTTGTTGGTTTTCTAAAGTGTTTAAAGCAACTAGTTCAATCGAAATAAAATGCAATAATCAAATAATGAGAGAATGACTATGAGACCCAGTATCCTTGCTGCTTCAGCAAAAGGACAAGATGATTCTATCACGTCATTAGTTCATTAAAAGGCTATGTGCATCACTAATCTACAATCAACTTGAAAGCAATTTATGTATAGCTAATATACATGGTGAAATAAAATGCAAAAATAAAATGACAACTATACAAGGCAGGGGCCCCCTACCACCTATGAAATCAAATGCTTAAAGGAAAATAAAGACATCAAATAAAGGACTAATGACATCGGCCCAGTATCTCTGCTGCTGATATAAAATGAAAATGAAATGTGAAATATAAGTGACACTACATAAAGGAGACAAATCACACTACTTTAACCTTTTCTTAACATTTTTGCCTTTCAGCTAGATTTATCATGTGAGAACAGTTATGAACAAGTCAGCAATGTGAGTCTTAAAGCAAACTAAACCAAGTTGTACTAAGTGATATTTTGGCTCCAATAAAGTTATTTGATTATGGAAAAAGAACCATCAATAGATGAACAACTTGATATCTAAGAGCAAAAGTAAAGTGCAAGTTAAAGAAATGATACTAATGAAAATCAAACTACAGAAAAATAAAGGTCAGCAACATAGACAAGATGATCACACATGCCACTAGTCATGAAATCAAAGCAAAGTTAAACACACTTGCATGATTTAAAATTGCATGAATGAAAAATGTAATCTACCTTACATTCTACAAAGCAATATTTACAAAATGAAATCTACTCTACCTTACATCCTAATATGCTCCATGACATCTACTTCACATCTCCTTCCATGTTGAGAACATCAAAGCTTTATTCAATTTCTTCAAAAGTACAAAGTACAAAAGCTTTCAAAAGCCATCAAGGAAGAACTACAAACTTGAGAACTAGAAACTAAAAGACTAAAAAGGACTAACTAATGAAGGAGAGAGATCTCCTATTTATACAAAAAGATGAGAGCCATCTCATTAATGAGAATCCATGAATCTCTCCCTCTACCTCTAGAGTCCTAATCAAAATAGGAACTGATAAGACACATGTCTTTTTAGAGTTACAATACAATTAGGAGATGTGACACATATCCTCATGATCCCATGATTCTTTCCAACCAAATTCGAATTTGGCCTTAGAGTGCCACATAAGGGTCTTCTAGAAGTCTCCTTTCAACCTACACATGTCAACAACCTCAACCCATTTGTTAGGTATAAGCATATGCACATTATTTTCTAATGTTTAACCACAAAGTCACTTAAAAGGCTTAGAAATAATAAAGATTGGAAAAACATAAAGGTGGCCCAATGATAATGAAAGTGGGATGAATGTAGTGACATAGTAGTGAAATGGAGGTGAAATGGAGGTGATATAATGGACATAATAGTGAAAGTATAATGCAAATGAATGACATTTTCAAGACTCAACACTTTGTTGCTTCCAACACCTTCCTATACATTGCAACCTCTATCTCCTAGGTCTCAATAAAATCAAAATATGCAGTAGAACCCTTTCCTCCACGGAAATAACATTCATCTCTTCTCTCTGATCATTCCCATCCCCATATTGATAATCACAACATGATGGATGTAAAGTTTCTCCAAATTGAATTCTATGATTTTACTACACTCTAAAATTCATCCACATGCCCACTAGATACCCTATTTCTTCCTCTGCTCAACAAAGCTCACAATTGATACCAATTTTTAGTGAAGACTATGGCAGTGGTTACAATTTTTAGGTCAAGGAAATTCACAATTCAAGTGTAGGCATCGTTGTTTTTCTTCTTCAAGACCTCTTCTATATACACGAGAATGCACCTGGCTATGATACCATGTATTCGCCTTACTCTCGATGCTTAGAATATTTTTTTCTTAAAATCTAACCGAATCATGGACACACATATCAAGAAAACACACCATAAAGGATCCAACAGTATTAGGTTGTCAAAGCTGGCTAGCTCTTGCACCAAGGCCAGTTGTTCGCCAGGGACCTAGTTTAGTAGAAGTTTCCAAATTTCATGGAGGTACTTAAATGTCGCTCAGAATCCTTGATACCCAACTTTTTATGTAGGGTATGGAAAATGTTTGTGAACTTCGGCCCATATTGGTCCCTTCTCTGCCATGGTGAGGTCCACTTTATGTACTTATCTTCATAGCTTCAAACAGGGTAATATTGTTCCTTGATGACATCTCAAAAAAAAATTCCTAAAGGGTGTGACTTAAAATAGTGAGGGTTTCTCCTCGCCCCTATGCTCACAGTAAATTTCCCACCAGTTTCCCACCAGTCTTTAACATGGGTGACAACTTTGAGGAGTGCAAAAGTAATATTTTCCCTATCGCAAAAAATATGGAAAAATATCCTTCATGCAGATTTAACCATCTATCTAGAGCATCTATGTCTATTTAGCCTTCAAATATAGGAATTTAAAAGTTAACTTGTACCTTAAAGGGGGTGGAACCTCTGAAGTGACTATTGGATGAAGATGCTTTGCCCACTGATACTCGCTGAAGGATCTAGGAAACAATTTCCATCATCTTGTTCCTTTGTCACTCGAGGTCTTCTTCGAACAACATTTTGAAAGGATCTCCTTCTCCCTCATCTTTCTTTTCTTCTACCATGGGAGGTCATTAGGGTCGAAGAGGGCATTCATTCAAGGGTTCAACTGGTTCAAGTCCCAATTCCTTATACCTTGACCTCATTAGGGACATGCACAAAAAACCAAAGACAGAGAAGAACGATTTGATACCACTGATTTGAACTTATGAAGGAGTGAAATGAAATATAGATTCAAACCCAAACATAGAGATACATTGAAACAAAACTTCAATTAAATAAATAACAACTGCTAAAAACTATTTACATATATAAGACAAACAAACTAGCTTGGAAAATGGTATCTTATCTCTGAGAAGAGATGTGACGACTACATGCCTTATGAACTATTTTACAATGAGGCTCAGAGGCCTTTTTATTATTATGAAACAATGGAAAACCCTAAACATCCAAAAACCTAACCATAGGAGATGAAGCACCAAAATTTTGTGGGCCCTGTTGGGATTAGTTGGAACGTCAACTTATCGGGGTCGTAATTTGGTCATATGGTCTTAGTTTAGCGTGCATGATACCTCATTAAAAATATATATCCAAGGAAAGTAATTTTTCTCAAAAATTCCTTGCCCTATGAGCAATAAGCTTGGGGCATTTTCCAAAAAAAACATCCTTTAGGGCCATAAAATGGCTCTAGAAGTTCAAGACCTGAAAAACTGCCAGAAATATAAACTTGTGCTATAATTAAAGAAACTGAAAGGAAACAGTGTTTGGGATCCTACAAGAATAGGTGGGTGGCCACTAATATCCACTAGACCACCCCTTCCATTTGAAGCTTTGAATAATACTTATATATGTAAGATCAAGTCATATCTGCAAAAGTATTCTTAGGTTTCTGAAACCATACAACGTTTCAAAAACCCCTACTGCTCCAGAGCTTTGAATTATATTTATTCATGTAAAATCAAATCATATTTGAAATTTTAAGGGAACTCTTCAATACCTAGTAACTATACTGAATAATAATAATATCACAGGCTCCTCTCTACTAACGTACCACCAATGATTCTCACCCAAGTTGTTCTTGTTTTTGTTGCTTCAAAATTTATTGTTCTATCACTTAAATGGTGGTTCAAATAATATGCACTAATTCAATTAATTGGAGCACATACTAGTGAATTCCTTTCACACAATTCATACTTCGAAAAATAAAAATCATTATTACATATGCCATTATTTGAAAGCATTAAAATATTAAATCTAAAAACATGGTTTCCAATGTATTAGAATATTAATATTAAATTATATGTTCAAAATTAACACAAATGCATATATGCCCGGCTATGAAGGAAGTCCATTGTGTAGAGAAAAATTTCTTGTTTTTATTGTGCGAACCTTCATACTCCACACAATATATTAATAATAAAATAATCATTAGTGTTATGTGGAATTGTAGAGTAATCTTTCAAATTTTCAGTGTGTAGACCTCTGCACTCTGTACAATCTATTAATAACAAAAAAATAAAGCGTGCCTAACTAAATTCATACATCGCATTTCATTAAGGAATTAACTAATCATTCTGCTTGTTCTCACATAAGTAACTATGCACAATAAAAGTTAATAATAATTTAAACAGGTTATGCTAAGAGCTTTTTGTGGCCCTCCCGCATAATCAACTTCTTCTGCACTCTAAAGGTTCAACACTCTCAATGTCAATATAAGTACCTCTATACGGGAGTGCGGAAGGTGATTGTTCTCCCTCATATAGGTTACTATGCACATTAATAGATAATAATAATTTAAAGATGTGAAAATTCAAGCCCTTACGCATAAGCTAAGGTTTAATATATTTTTATTTTCATTTAACATTATTGTTGAAGCTTGTGCGGAGAGCTTTCAATGCACAGCTTTAGTATATTTTTATTTTCATTTAACATTATTGTTGAAGCTTGTGCGGAGAGCTTTCAATGTACATAGAGCTTTGTGTGAAGAGCTTTCATTATCCGGAGCAGATATTAAAAGTTTATTTTCTTAGAAATGAAAAAAATAAGTTAATAGATAAAAATGAGGAAATGAAAGCGTACTTTTTAAAAACCACCAAAAATATTTTTTTTTAAATGAGAATACTTAATGTATCCAACACTTCGAATCCAATATATTTATAACTACGTTATCTAGTGATGAGTTATTTTTTAAAATATTTTTATAAAGTTATTTTTTAAAATATTTTTATAAAGTTATTTTTTAAAATATTTTTATAATTTTCCAAATAAATATAAGTTTTGAAATACTTTTTGATCACAATTTTTTAGGAGAAAATTCAAAAATGGTCTTTTCCTTTTTAATTTGTGGATACTTCATTAAGGATGGATGGTTAACACTTCATCATCGATGGATTTATGTAGAGTGAGGATTTTAACTTTAATCATGGTCCAGTATAATATGGTTAATTTTTTTAATGGAAAATTAATTTTGTTATGAGTTAATTACTAATTTTGTAGTAGATGTATCTAATTATTTTATTTAAAGTCAATTTTACTTTGAGTTAAAAATACTAATTTTGTACATGTTAAAAATAATTTATATTTTAGAAAGTGGTTTGAGGATTCTAATTCAAAGCATATCTTATCTCATATACACTATATCAATGTGATGTATCTTTATTTGAAGATGAATAAACGAATAATATTTTATGTGATGTAGAAACCAATGTGTGTTTTCTTGGTATCAAATTTGGCAGCTATGGGTTTACTCTAGTAAGGAGGATCCAGGAAAAATGTAAGAAGAGTGGGATATTTGTAGGATGCACACGTGAGACTACAATCTCCAGTGCTCCATGCATATCGCCTCAATGGATGCTTTTCTTTTTTATCTTTCGCTGTAAATCGAATCTTTCACATTTGAATGGATGTTTTTCTTCTTTATCTTTCGCTGTAAATCGAATCTTGCAGATATGAGTGCATTGAATGGTCTTAACAGATTGAGATATGTTAATACAAGGGTTATTTATAATTCCATTTTTGGCATTTATCGGTGACTAGGATCCCTAAAGGCTCTCCCATGTTTCATTTTGGGAAAGTGGTATGTCTAGAACATTCTATCTATAGAAGGATTCTTCAAAAGCACTTGGGAGACAATCGATAAAGAATCACTTACTACCCTGGAATAAAATAAAGAATCACTTACTACCCTGGAATAAACTTTGGTATGGTCACGTTGCTCAGTTCCAATTAAAACTAAAATCAATTTCAAGAAACATAACCGAATCGATACATTGTCATGTTCCCGATTTTTGCTTTCACTGAAGCAATTACAAATTTCCTTGGGTTAAGTAATCACATATCATTATTTCCTATTTTCTATGTAAATCCAATATAAATTGCCCAAGTTGTTAAGAGATTGAGATTGCCCAAGTTGTTAAGAGATTGAGATTTGTCTGTGTATCAAAGTTGAATTTCAGATTTATTGCTATTTTATGAATGATATCTGATGAAAACGAACACTGGGTGATCTTCATTTTCAGAATTTTTACAGGCTCGATCTTGGGACCTGTGGGTTATGGGCCCACGCAGCCTATAGGAGTCGCCTCTTAGTCTCTTCTTATTATCTTTACTGACACCACCCTTGCCATCGGCACAACTGAGGTTCTCTTCCAAACCCGCCACGCCTGTTTCCTCAACTTCATGAGCACAAATTAGAGAAGGCACATGCACAGCTACCTTTTGGTTTTTCAATAAGCGAGCAGCACAATGCTGATTACTGTGCGATTTCCTACCAAATCCTTGCGATCTCTGGTGCCCTTCCAACGTCGTCTCGCTGTGCAACTAACTGCCTCTTCTTGGTCGACGCTGTTGAGCCTTCGTCTTCTACTCCCAGAGAAATCGTATCTCCTCCTCCTTCTGAGACAGCACAAGCAGAGACCACAAAGGAATCGGCTCCTGCAACATAACCCCATCGATTTCCGGCAGCAGCCTTTTCAACTGCAGTCTAGCCGACGAAAATAAAATAAAATAAAAAAAAGGACGGACTGTGACTAAGAGCACTCAAGATATTTTCTTACACATCGAGCCACTTCATTAAATAACAACCTGTCAACTCTTGGACCTGTTCGGCTCGACAAACACTTCTTCATGGGGTTCCAGGGAAACCTCTTGGTTACACTGATAACACAAATATGCCATGGATCCTTCATCGTTTTCGGCTTCCAGGCATTAAAAGCGAGCAGTTAAGGCGGGGAATCAATTGACTTAAATCACAAAATTGCCGGAAGGGCCTGACAAATAAAATAAAAATACACAGACAGACTTAAATTCACTTCAAACGCATTTCTATTATTTACAGAGACAATTACAATTTAAGGCATCTCAGCCTTAATCCAGAATTTATCCAGCAATTACATTTTGCCCTCTTTCATGCGCACAGGGTTCTTTTTTCTTTTTCTTCTTGATTCACTCAGGAATCTTTAAGTTCTTTATACATACATTCAGTCGTAACTGATTTTTTTAACTAAAATTAGTTCCTTGAACAGAATTCAGTTGTGGTTGGCCTGGCTGTCCACGTGATCGTCCACTTGTCTTCTTCCTTTAATTTTTTTCATTGAGGTGTCCAGATGCTCCTGCATCAGACTCCCGAGGTACAAAAAATATGACCTCCTGGTCATATGCTCCCGAGGTACAAAATTATGACCTCCTGGTCATATGCGTTTTCTTCACAATTCGCAATTCTACCCACTGTTTGACTTCGTCAGTGGAACTGCCTTATGTGAGCTGCAACCAAACCTCTGCCATAGCAAGTCCTCCCTGCTATCAGATGCCCTACCAAGCTTCTCTGCTGAGCTTAGTCCTCTCGGCATCTCCGTGGTTCTCTCCTTTGGAACCCATTGAGCACTCCTGCTCCAGGTTTGCTGCAATCTTCTCACTTTCAGAAACAAACTGTACCTCTTTTTTCTTCGTACCTCCTTTCTTCCTCTCCGCAGGAAATCTTTCCCGCTTTGATACCACTTGATGAAAACGAAGACTGGGTGATCTTCATTTTCAGAATTTTTACAGGCTCGATCTTGGGACCTGTGGGTTATGGGCCCACGCAGCCTATAGGAGTCGCCTCTTAGTCTCTTCTTATTATCTTTACTGACACCACCCTTGCCATCGGCACAACCGAGGTTCTCTTCCAAACCCGCCACGCCTGTTTCCTCAACTTCATGAGCACAAATTTGAGAAGGCACATGCACAGCTACCTTCTGGTTTTTCAATAAGCGAGCAGCACAATGCTGATTACTGTGCGATTTCCTACCAAATCCTTGCGATCTCTGGTGCCCTTCCAACGCCGTCTCGCTGTGCAACTAACTGCCTCTTCTTGGTCGACGTTGCTGAGCCTTCGTCTTCTACTCCCAGAGAAATCGTATCTCCTCCTCCTTCTGAGACAACACAAGCAGAGACCACAAAGGAATCGGCTCCTGCAACATAACCCCATCGATTTCCGGCAGCAGCCTTTTCAACTGCAGTCTAGCCGGCGAAAATAAAATAAAATAAAAAAAAGGACGGACTGTGACTAAGAGCACTCAAGATATTTTCTTACACATCGAGCCACTTCATTAAATAACAACCTGTCAACTCTTGGACCTGTTTGGCTCGACAAACACTTCTTCATGGGGTTTTAGGGAAACCTCTTGGTTACACTGATAACACAAATATGCCATGGATCCTTCATCGTTTTCGGCTTCCAGGCATTAAAAGCGAGCAGTTAAGGCGGGGAATCAATTGTCTTAAATCACAAAATTGCCACAAGGGCCTGACAAATAAAATAAAAATACACAGTAAACTTAAATTCACTTCAAACGCATTTCTATTGTTTACAGAGACAATTACAATTTAAGGCATCTCAGCCTTAATCCAGAATTTATCCAGCAATTACATTTTGCCCTCTTTCATGCGCACAGGGTTCTTTTTTCTTTTTCTTCTTGATTCACTCAGGAATCTTTAAGTTCTTTATACATACATTCAGTCGTAACTGATTTTTTTAACTAAAATTAGTTCCTTGAACAGAATTCAGTTGTGGTTGGCCTGGCTGTCCAAGTGATCGTCCACTTGTCTTCTTCCTTTAATTTTTTTCATTGAGGTGTCCAGATGCTCCTGCATCAATATCCAAGGGTAGGTGTTCACAAATTTTGAATTGGGTTTCCTCATGCATTAGTTTGCACCTATATCTGGAGTCAAGTATTACAACATTTTCTATTCTTAGAATTTAATTACTTTCAACTGGTATCTATAGGCTATACTTTCACGTAATTTAGGCACGGTGTTCAAAAGAACTAGCTTCAAATTTTGAATTGGGCTTCCTCATCCATTAGTCTACACCTGTCAAGTATTACAACATTTTTTATTCTTAGAATTTAATTACTTCCAACTGGTATCTATAGGCTATACTTTCACTTAATTTAGGCATGGCAAAGATGGCAAAGACGGCAAAGACGAATATGAGATATATAAAATGTCCAATTAATCTTGTACTAATTGTTGCACTACAAATAGATGCAAATAATCTATTTTTTGGAAATTCGTGGGAAAAGAAGAATTGTCACTTATTGATTCGTCCATTCCAATGAAAGCTCTCTCGGCACTTTTAACACCACCAAAGATGCCCTTCTCTCTCGCATGTGACTCTGTTGTGTTCAATATGAGAGGATCCAGGGATGGGCTTAATTCCTTCCTCTCTGGCCTTTAGTTTAGAGATAATTTATTTTCCAAAAAAAAAATTTCCTTGTATTTTTTGAATGGATAATTTTAAACCAGAGTTTGGTTCGTTATTTGCAATACAAATATTATTATTATTTTTTCTTTTACCAAAGATAATTTTAAAAAAGATTTTCTTTATTTGGAATGCAAATTGGTTTTAGATCACTTAAACCTCTGAGATTCACAACTAATAAGTTGTTTGTAAATTTTTTGAAAATGTATATACTTATCTAATTTTATGAACATTTTTCATCCTATTGAAGTAATTTGACATATTCTTTATTCACATGCCTTGTTAAATTCAAATATCTTTTATTTATCTTAGCTCAATTACATTTCATTAGCTTATTACATTATATTTTTGTTTATATATATATATATATATATATATATATATATAAATATATATATATAAATTGTGAATATATAAAGACTATATTTGAAGGTTTTTATTAATTTCAAATTTAATAATAAAATATTCAAATAATTTTTTATTGTTTAAATTGATAAGTAAAGTGTTTTGAGATTTTTAAATATATTAGAAAGATTTATTTAAATAATAATGATTTTAATTCAAAATTAAAATATTGTTATTAATTTTTTTTAATATTATTATTTTTCTTTTTAAATATTGTTATTAAATTATTTTTTTTATAAATAATAGAAAATTAATAAATTTAAAATCTCAACCCATTTATAAAAATTTTGATTTTTTCTTTATTTCTCTCTTAATTACAACAGTGAGAACACAAAACAAATTCAATTTCTCTTAATTTCAGCGTCTATGTGGCTATTTGTTCATTTTTAAAATTCCTAAAAAAGTCAAATTTAGGCTATTTCTTCATCTTTAAAATGCCTAAAACGTCGGCGGTTAGAGGACCAGAAAAAGGCACATGTCATTATCGAGAGGGAGAGAAAAATGTCGGCGCGAACATGCAAACAACGCCAATATCAAAATAAGAAACTTTCGAAGAAAACACAACTGTCAACGACGACGAAATTGCTGGCCACTTGTAAGCATTATACGGCCTATGACGTGGACAATGGAATTGGATTAAGGGAGAGAAAAATGTCGGCGCGAACATGCAAACAACGCCAATATCAAAATAAGAAACTTTCGAAGAAAACACAACTGTCAACGACGACGAAATTGCTGGCCACTTGTAAGCATTATACGGCCTATGACGTGGACAATGGAATTGGATTAAGTGTTACACCATCAATGCTATCATGACGCAACACGATCTGGATGTGCACTTGAAGCTCTGATGTAAGGCAACACCTCCGCTCACTTAGGATAAAGTTTCTTCAGCGATTCATTGTTGTCGGCGATATCTGCTGGGTTCCGGCCAGGGTTGGAATTTGACGGGCATTTTGCCCGTCATAAGTCATTTTGAACGTATTTTACGTTTAAAATTTTTAAACGAACGTTTCTTATGATGGGTATTGAAATGTACAGAACGTTTTTTTGACGGGTTAATTTTTTGGGAAAAGTTATTACTATTTTATTTTAAACAGTGAAAAAAGGCACTAACATTTTTCATATAGGTGAATCACAATTGAATAGCGAAAAGGCACTCACACTTTTCATATGGGTGAATCACAATTTATCAAGGTTCGTGCACCAACACGTTTCATATGGGTGACTCACAATTTCTCAGGTTTCGTTGGTCAGTTAGTTTGTCTTTTATTATAGGTGTGTCACAAGGCCCCACAAATTTTATTAGACAATTTTCTATTTTATATATTTTAAATATGTAAGAATAGTGAGTTTAGAAATGAGGACGTCCCAATGGCTGCACCTTTGCCCAAGAGACATGTTAGGTAGGTAAAGAAGAGGAGGACATTAAATTGGAAAGGATGACCTCTTGTTGCAAAGGAGCGTTGAGTGCTAGGTAGCCACTTAAGCATGGCAAAGAGAGTAATGGCAGTTATTCTCAGTGGCCTCGCCTTTTTACTACTTTGTGGCTTGTCTACTTGTTCATTTATGTGTATATTTTTAAAGTTGTTTTTTTTTTTAAAAGGGATTGGTATATGATTATCTTATTATGTATTTATCTATATAATTTATCTACATGTTTGGATAGTTTTCATAGTTTAATAATATACATTTTTATGTTGTTGTTTTGTTTATTTGAAATTTTAGTGAGATTTTTATATTAATTTAATAGGTTTTAGGAAGATTTTAGGGCATAGATTGCAGTGCAATATAATAGGGTGGAGTGTGTTTCGACTTTGATAATGTGTAGGTCCATGTCTTCTACGCCTTCAACAACTATTGCATTAACAATTAGATGTTACGTGGCACTTATGACTTTGGTTGGAGTGCAACCTTTGCTACCTTTAATTCATGTAGGTATTATTTTTTAAGTATTTTACCATTTAAAAAATAGGTTTATCGGTGTAAATGTTTGAAATATATTTAAATATTTTATTTTTAAGAATATGTTTATCACTCAAAAAATGTGTTTGTTATTTGTTATTAGTAATTTAGTATTGCAAGGATCTATTTTAAGTTGTGAGTTCTGGAAAACCATTTTTCTCTTATTCAAACTCCCACAACTTAATTTTATAAGTTTGTTTTGAGTTTTGTTTTTCTCAAAAAGCCTTTTCCCTACAAATTTTTCATGAGTATTAACCAACTTAACTTGCTTCCATGGACAATTTTTTTAATTAACATATATAATAATTTATTATTTGAGAAATAATAGGAACAATGACTAGATAAAATTCATTTTATCTAACTATTAATAAGTTTTAAGTTTACACAGTTATTAAGCTTCAGTTTAGAGGGTTATTAACCCGAAAGTTTTGTGACGCAATTCTAAAATGAATTCAAAGGAGAAAGAGAGTTTCCATTTGTTTAACATTCTAAGTTGAAGAGTAAGATTTTTTCAAGTGAAATATTAACAATTTTTAAATTTTCATTTATTTTTTCAATTCTACAAAATCAACATTATATTTACATTTTTCACAGAATGTGGACTATAGCATGTGGCTTTTCCAATTTTTGACTTTTGCACCAGGAACTCCTATTCTGCTATCTCAATGCATGGATAGAAGAGTACACCTAGGTACTTGTTCACTTGGAAACAAAGTCAAAATTCCTACAATTAAAAATGCCTGCAAAATTCCTAAGAACTTACCACCATCAATGAAGTAAACATATCTAAGACATGATGTCTATCAACCATATTTTAAAATTTTGAAGACGGTTGACGTCTATCAAGCATAATTTAAAATTTTGAGCATGGTTGTGAACCCAATCGCATAAAAACATGCTTAAAAATGGTATTTGATTATTTATGACTAACCATCTATAAGGCCCAAAAAAATAAAAATTGTCATGTGAAAGATATACACAAGCCATATATTGTCTTTTTGTTTCTCACTAATAATAAGTAAAATAAATAGTGTGGATTATAATGGGCTAGTTATACATGTCTGAAGGAGTAATTGTTTTTAGTGTGTTGAGAATATGTTACTGGCCAACACTCATCTATGAAAACTTTCTAAAATATTAAAACACTTAATGCAATATGTTGATTTTATTACAAACCCATACCCCACTTGATTTAATGTGATTTTGATGGGGGAGAGGATGGGGAGCCTAGATGATAGCCTCATGTAAAATCTACAGTCCTTGAGATGGAAATTTCCTCTTGGATAACTTTTCTGTTCACATTAGTGGAAAAAATCCATTTGTTTTCATTGAAATTGTAACATTTAACAGTGTAATCAAAACCCAAATAGAAAATTGAAAACATTACAATAGGAGCACATTGATTATAATAATGGCAAGTCTGGAATAGATTTCCATATTTTCACATAATTGTAATATCTTGTGTTTTGGAGAAGAAATTATATCGTATCAAAAACTGAGTAAAACAAACTTTAAGGTTTAACAAGTCATTAGTTTGTTTTGGTCATGTTTTTTTCTTATGATAAATATATCATATGTGAAAATTTTTAACATATGTGTTATTGAAGGGTAGTTTTTTAGTTAAAGTTTTATTGGTGAGAAGTTAATTTATTATCAAAACATTGTAGTTGAAGGGCAAAATTTTAAACATAACGTTCTTTTAGGGAAACATAAAGACCCAAAACGTCAAAAAAATTTGTTTAACGAGTAGAAAAGAATCCAAATTCCAACCCTGGTTCCGGCGACCGCGGTTCTGGAGAATGGCACATCGATTGTCGGCGAAGTTCCAGGTAGACCGTCAGCTTTGAAAAAATAAAGATGGCCATCGAAACTCCGGGTCGTGTAAGGAGAACTCGAATTGAGTTTGGTAACCCCCGCCAACAATTTCCGTTGTCGTTGACGGTTGGGTTTCTTCGAAAGTCTCTTATGTTGATTTTGGTGTTAGTTGCGTGTCATGTCCACATTCTGTGTCCATATCGATAATGACTATTGACATGTGCCTTTTTCTCGATGTCCTCTAAATGCCTAAAAAGTCGGCGGGACCAGAAAAAGGCACATGTCATTATCGAGAGGGAGAGAAAAATGTCGGCGCGAACATGCAACTTGTAAGCATTATACGGATAAAGTGACGCAACACGATCTGGACGCGCCCTTGAAGAGCTCTGATGTAAGGCAACACTTCCGCTCACTTAGGATAAAGTGTCTTCAGCGATTCATTGTTGTCGGCCATATCTGCTGGGTTCCGGCGGGCGCGGTTGTGGAGAATGGCACATCGATTGTCGGCGAAGTTCCGGGTAGACCGTCAGCTTTGAAAAAATAAAGATGGCCATCGAAACTCCCAGGGTGCAAGGAGAACTCGAGATGACGACTGGGTTGGTTGCGTGTTCTTGTCCACATTCTGTGTCCATTTCGATAATGACCATTGACATGTGCCTTTTTCTCGATGTCCTCTAAAACGCCCGTCTTTCTTTTATTTTATTTTGTTTTTGTGTGGGGTCGGGGTCGGGTCGGCCGCGGTGGAATATTTCAAAAATAAAATGGATAGCCACATGTAATAATGAGATAGTGATGTAACTCGTGCGGTACAGTTTCCTTCGAAATCGTCATTGCTCCGGTCCGAATATTTCTATAAAATGTTGCCAGACTTACCAAGATGGAGTCTCTCTGGCCACCGGCGTATCAATGTGGACGGCTCACGGTTGTGGTCGTGATCGCGTACACGCTATCCTATTATTTGCCGTTTAAACGAAGTTTGCAAAAGCAAAAGCCCTTTAAAAACAACACGTTCAATAGTGTTTCTTGTGATCTATCGTTTGCCATCTATCTATATATTGTTCAACAACCTGTGTGGGTGATCGTGAGTGCTGCTTGGTTGAAAATTTGAGTCGCATTAACTCTCAGAGGCCAAAGGAAGGAAAGGAGGATCGCTGATACAAACAAGAGTCTCTATTGTTGTATCTGTTACATTTTATTCACAGCATTTGTTAGCAGAGATGGCTGCATCCTCTCCAATTTCTCAGAATAAGCGAGGGAGAGATGAATATTTGAATAGCGGATTGGATTCGCGAGACGCGAAGCGAACTAAAAGCGGAACAATATTGGGGCGTGACTGTAATTTCATGGCCTTACTCGACAGGATCGATAGCGTGGATAACAACAATAGTAATCCAGAAGATACCCATACTGTTGCGGATAACGTGGAGGGCGAGATGAGGCTGAACGTGGTTATAAATTCCGTGGAAGATGAAATTGGGTTGAACGCACAAACCGAAAAAAATATCAAGTCAACCGATGAAGATAGCAGTAATGAAGAGATGGGTTCAAATAAGCAAGGCGAACTAACAGCAGACGGGGATTCTGAAGCGATCCCCGTGACGTTTGATATGGGCGATTTCCCGTATTACGATGATGCGTGCGGAGAGCTTGGTTTTTTGCTAGACAATTTCACTCCTGATGAACTTGGAATCCTGCATAACCATTTCTGTGGAGATTTAGGTCCTGATATTAGGTATCTGGTTGAATTGCATGACTATGTTGAGAATACAGAGGTTTTCTACGGGTCTCTGTGGGAGGACGATATTTGGCATTGAATGGACATACAGTTATTCAAAATGATTTGGAATCACCACGGTAAGAAGAATTTGGAAGTAGTGGGTGCAAAGTTGCAAACTTCACCAACAGACGTGTGAGCGCCATCCAGAAGGATCGTGATGTGTGCAGTGTGCACTATGTACTACCGAAAAACCTTGCAGTATTTGCAAGTTAAAAACACGCTTAAAGCCGAGAATGTCGCTTTATTTCCAGTCTATTTCCTTTGAGGTGGCATAGCTTTAAAGCCGTGCGTAAATTTTATATTAAAAGAGGAAGGCCAACGTGCAAACCTCATTTTACTTCAGCTGAATATCTAGTTCTGCCTTGTTTTAATGATTTCTGCATTTTCCCCGGATGTTTTCGCCTCATTTTTTACACGTTTTGTCAAAATGTTAGCCATAAATATTTGATTAGACGCTTCCGTCGGTATTTGATTGCACTACGACAAGTGATTGGCCACAGGGGAGCATGTATTTTTAAATTAAAATACACCAACCTTCATTCTTCCCAAAAATTAAAATGATCTTCTTGGAAAAACACAAAAGAAGATTCAGGTCGACTGACAGTCGTGTAGAAGTACAATTCAGACTCGTTGCTCCAAACTAGTAAAAAACTGAATAGGGGTTTATAGTCAGGGCTTGGAGAAACATTATCAAGATGCTATTCACCTGTGTATTCTAATCTCCTGTTCACACATATATAAGCAACAACTGAGAAACATCAAAACGTAAAGAAGGGGAGAGGAGAAAAATATAACCACCATAACTTTTGTTTGGTATCCAACGAACCCGACGAGGTCATACAAGACTAAACGACTCTGCTCTCATACTTGAGAAGCCATGGATCTGATAGAATTTTGAAGTGATTTTTCCTTCCCCGCTTGTTTAAACCATCGAATTCAGAACCATTCGGGAAAGTTCCCGAATCCGCCATGTGAATGCAACGCGGTAAACTGAAATTCATGACGCCTCTAATTTTTATTCGGTCCACACGTGACTACGAAATTCAAATTCTATTATTTATCATAAAGTGTTCAACAGAATTACTTTTTCAATTGTGAAACACCTCAGGAGAGGTGTGTTTTTTTCTTTGGCTTAAAAGGAATTTGCAACTTGCACGTACTCGTATGATCTGGTTCTATTTCATTAGTGCATGGTATCTCAGAAGACATAAATCTCAGGTCGATCTTGAAAAATTTCAGCATTTCTCCTCCACTAGAGAGGTTATGAAAATAACTATCATTTTTGTCACCATTGCTAGGGAGATACCGAAAACACATTGCCAGGGAGATATCAAAAACATAGTTGAAATAATCAACTGGTATTAGGAACACACTGTAAGGGGATCAACCCGAGGAACAACTTACATCCTTCTTGTTTTATTTCATACAAAGCTATCTTGCATCGTGAAAATGACATCAGAGTAGGATGCATGAATCGACAAAGAGACTCAAGATGCAAATTTTCTAGTGCGGTAAAATCCATCCAAAGTAAAGAACACCTTGCGGGAAAATTACTGGAAGGACAAGGTTCATGGGTAAAATTATACTCTAGCTCAGGTCATACGTAGAATATTCAATCCACTTAATCTGCAGACGATATTCAAATTGCTTTCCCTTTGGAAGCAACAATTTTTTTTTCCCCAGCTATGGAACCTATGAATACAGTCAGTCATCAATGCATACCCTAAGTTAAAGTAGCAGGGGAGATGAGTTCGAAAACTTGAATTCTCTAAGAAATCTGTATCTTCTGAGGAATCAGTAACACAAATCACACTAGACTTTTGGAATGTCAATCCTTTGAACAGTCACGTCACGCTCATAATACTACTGCACATATTCAAATTCAGATTTACTCTTTTTCCTTTTCTGAGGTACGTGACAAATTAAAATTCAGAATTCACCCATTTTAATGGTGTGCACGGTTTCTTTAAATGAGGTCACGGTGATAGTCTTAGTGCATAGGTTCAAATTCAGAGCCATTTCCTTTACTATTGCGTTCGTGATCGTGCAAGTAATAATCACTATATTCGCGCTTGAGGAATGATAATCTGGGCACACGGATTTGCACATGGATTTCCTAACAAGGCTTTGGTTTTAGTAGTAAAATGTTAGTAATTAGAAAAGCAATGCAACCATATAAATTTAAAATAGTACATGTAGGGTTAATCATAAATTGTACTCAATAAGCAAATTAAAGGAATATTTTTATTGGGATGGGACTTGCATGAACCTCGTAATCCTCCTTTAGTTTACGATCATGTTTCGCATGGTTTTGTTTTTCGTGCTTCTAACGAACCTTTTATTCCGGACAAAAACGTTTTACGAGCATCAAGAAACTCTTCCTCCCATACTATTAGGACCTGCGGCCCGTGCTACAGGGCAGGGTGACTCCACCGTGCGAAGGACGTGAGAAATATGAAATGAAATGAACCTTGGACGAGTTTATAAGGTGTTGGGCGAGCGCTGAGGGGCGATTTGAAGAGTTGGGCGAGCTGATCTACCTCATGGGCGAGAGTTCGCATTATGAACGAGTCCGCTGGGTGTTTGGTGTGGGTCGGTCGGGTGACACAACCCGCCACCCGCCCGTATATATTGGAGGGAATTTGGAGGCAAACGACTATCATTCGATCAACACGGGTTCGAACAAGGATTTCTGCAGTGCGTGGATGAGCCCGCACGATGGGCGGAACTCCGGTGGAAAACTCGTTCGGAAAGTAGTTCGAGAAAGTCGTTCGAGAATTCATTCGAGAAAGTCGTTTGAGAATTTGTACAAGGAAGTCGTTTGAGAATTCGTTCGAGAAAGTCGTTCAAGAATTCGTTTGAGAATTCGTTCGAGAAAGTCGTTCAGGCGACCCGGGCGACGTCGTCTGGCGACCCGGGTGATGTTAGGACCTGCGGTCCGTGCAATGGGCAGGGCGACTCCACCATGCGAAGGACGTGCGAAATATGAAATGAAACAAACCTTGGACGAGTTTATAAGGTGTTGGGCGAGCGATGAGTGGGCGGTCCCACGAGTTGGGCGGGCCAACCCACCTCATGGGCGAGAGTTCGCATTATGAACAAGTCGGCTGGGCGTTTGGTGTGGGTCGACTGGGTGACACAACCCGCCACCCGCCCATATATATTGGAGGGCATTTGGAGGCAAACAACCATCATTCGATCAACGCGAGTTCGAACAAGGAGTTCTGCAGTGCGTGGATGAGCCCGCACGACGGGCGGAACTTGGGTGTAAAACTCGTTCAGGAAAGTCGCTCAAGAAAGTCGTTCGAGAAGTCGTTTGAGAAATTCGTTCGAGAAGTCGTTTGAGAAATTCGTTCGAGAAGTCCTTCAAGAATTCGTTCGAGAAGTCCTTCGAGAATTCGTTCGAGAAGTTGTTCAAGAAATTCGTTTGAAAAAGTCCTTCGAGAATTTGTTCAAGAAAGTTGTTCGGAAAAGTCGTTCAAGAAAGTCATTCAGGCAGAACTCGGGCGAGGACGTCGGGCAGGAAACTCGGGCGAGGTCGTTCGGGTGACCCGGGTGAGGTCGTTCGGGCGAACCGGGTGAAGACGTGTGGCGACCCGGGTGAAGCCGTGTGGCCACTCGAGTGAACGAGCTTGGGTGAACGAGTTGGGTGAACGGGTGGACGTGCGGACGGGAGGCTGAGCGAGGGCGCGCCGTGCACGCCGAAACAAAGAATCGTGCGGACGGGCGACCGGGTGAGGGCGCGCCATGCACGATGAAATGGTGGAAACAGTGAAGTGTTGAGATTGTGGACGGAGGTGTGATTCGTGCAGAGGCGCCCGTGTGTGGCGACTTGGTTACGACGAGGTGCACCCAAGTTGGGGAAACAACACGATCATGCGACAAGGTGAAGGAAGGGTTTGTGAGTCATGCGGCGACCGTGCGGAGGCGCCGACGAGCTGGGCAACCTCATTTGCCTAAGTTGAAAATTGGATAAGTGTAAATTTGTGGTTTCGCAAGATTTAACTTGTACTTTTAAAAAGTGGAGATTGTATAATTTATTGATTCGAGCAGACTCATATTACAGGGAGTTGCCCCTCCCTTTATACTATTGTGCATTTCTATTGTATAATGTTGTTTATGTGAATGTTATGGGCTTTCACTGGTATAAAGGAAACATAATAATACTTGGTAACAAAAATAAAACTAAGTATGGAATGTTAGGCATAGTCTACGATCGTAAGTATTGGTGAAAAGAAAATGATTGCTAGTGCTGCACCTCGCTATAAGTGGTTGAAAGACTACCGCAGGTGTAGGGACATAACAGTTGGTATCAGAGCTGGTCCAAGTTTTATAGGAAACTTGGTGAACTGAATCAAGGAGCTGATTCTACGAAAACCGAAGACTTGAAAGGAAGTTCTAGCTTTGTAGGTGAAATATCAGGGTGATTTAGGTGAAAGGTGAAACAGGTTTAGCAGAGGAGAAGCTTCGTGCTTGGGCCAAGCTGAACGACAAGGCATGGCAAGTTTGGAAGAATGTGAAGGGAAGCTCTTGCTTACCTTATACAGGTTGAAGCGGATGAAAGAAGAGAATCCCCGGATTCGAAAGGAACTTGAAGTCTTGGAAAGGAATGTTGAAGATGAACTTCTTCAACTCGGTTGGACAATGGAGCAAGATGAAGTTGCAGATTGTGCTGACAAGGAAGAGGAAGCCGTGATGATTGAGGATGTTGCAGATGTGAGAACGATGGAGGATGAACTTGAGATGGATCAAGTTGGACCAGGATCGTGTAGTTTACAGATATGGATGGATGGGGGGACTCACATGGAGGAGCCTCATGATGATGATGATGATTATGATGTAAGTATTGTTGATACTTGTGTTTCATTTGAGCATTTGGTAGATGGGCCATATGCAGGGAAGGGAAAAATCAATTTGCCGATCTTAGGGAGGATCTTACCATGGATGTCTATGATGAGACCTTGTATGGAGAAGCAAGGATTGTTAACTATTGCAGGACTCGTTGGGGTTGTTTGTGACCTTATGGTAGAAGGTACAAAGGCCCGTGACAAGGGAGGAACATGATGATCACTGCGAAGGATTGGGTCATGCTTTAGCCACATGGAGAATTGGCTAAGTGCCTGGCATGACTCATGGACAAATTGAAGGGCACACAATTGGGTATGATGATACTTGGGTGGACTTCTCATGGTCGAGACCAAGAGCAAGTCTTGGCGGAACCGTTAGTGGGGGAGCCATGATGAAAGGGAGTCATGATGTGATGATGATATGGTTGGGTGACCGAATTCACTAGACCGAAGATTACAGACTTGGATGAGGATGACCGATTGTTGTGATGAGTCTACATGGTTGGACTACATGCGCAACTTAGTCATGGACATCAGGTTGGAGACATGGAGCATGGTAGTCTTATGCAGGGACATTATGCAGGAGCACTAATAGAGGTCTCACTTATGGGCATCCAATGAGGAGTGCGAAGGCAGGGATGTTGTGCAGGTGGATTTGCTAATGTGACATGGAGATGTTTTATTTATGAGCCGATGGAGAGGTTGTGCACTCTTGTACAACAAGGCCATGGACGTGGATGGAGTTGTGAGTAGACTATGGAGCATTCCTACTACATGGAGAGCTGAGGCATCTTGTAGAGACCTTTGGGCCTAGACTTGTATGCTTGCTAGAGTGTTGGTTGGAGATGACTCATAGAGCTCATGATGACATGAGGTTGTGACTTCTAGGGAGACTTCATATATGGTGGACTTGGATGACCTGATGCATTGAGGAGCTGAGGTCAGAGACTTTGATGTAGGATGGGGTGCATAATTTCAAGTACATGTATGGGAATGACTTGAAAGAGTGACTTGATGTGGAGGATTGATATAAGGCACTTTGGAGTGATGGAGTTACGACGATGATGATGCCTTGGTGACAACACTTGGGCATGTGTTGAGCAGACACTTAATCACTTTTGACACATGGGAGCTAATTAATCTGTGATCATGGGCAGCACATGGGTAGATGAGACAAGTATATGCTTGTTTCTATGGCAGACTTGAGGGATGGCACATACATATATGATGGAGGTTGCTTCATGGACCTGGATGTGGCACATCAAGAGTCGGAGTTCGATGAGATGATCTCTTCACTTTGAGGAGATGGATGTTTTGCAGATGGATGATGATGTTGGGGTAGATGCGGCTGAGTTCATGTAGCACATTAGTACCAAACATCATGGACAAAATGTTGCAGATGAGATGAGGACTACTTCATGGACCTAAGCATGGCTTATACTTGTATGGAGATGGATTCTTGATCGAGTTGAGGATGTGACAGGGTGTTATGAGAAATAGCTGATGATGGCATGAGGATGTTCACTCTCATGGTTTGAGCGTGACAGTTGGACTGATCACTCGACTAGTTCAAACATGGGGATGCGTACTGTACAGAGATGTGTTAGCATTTGTTGGAGTATCATGGCAACAATTCACACAAGGATGACACATGATGAGATCGACCCGATATGTTGCAGGAAGCATGTAGCTTGAGATGGAGGGACCAACCTTCCACGATGGAGAGAAGCATGTGGAGATTGCGACGAGATGGTTGATGGTCATAAATTGAGATGGTTTCCGATGTCTGAGATACCGATGAGGTGTATACCTTGATATGGTGATCTTGGTGACAGATGGTTGTCAGGATGAGATATTGTCGAGGACGACAATGACTTCCAGTGGGGGAGGATGTTAGGACCTGCGGTCCGTGCGATGGGCAGGGCGACTCCACCGTACGAATGACGTGCGAAATATGAAACGAAACGAACCTTGGACGAGTTTATAAGGCGTTGGGCGAGCGATGAGAGGGCGGTCCCACGAGTTGGGTGGGCCGACCTACCTCATGGGTGAGATTTTGCATTATGAACGAGTCCACTGAGAGTTTGGTGTGGGTCGGCTGGGTGACACAACCCACCACCCGCCCGTATATATTGGAGGGTGTTTGGAGGAAAACGACCATCATTCGATCAACATGAGTTCGAACGAGGTGTTCTGCAGTGCGTGGATGAGCCCGCACGACAGGCGAAACTCGGGTGTAAAACTCGTTCAAGAAAGTCGTTCGAGAAAGTCGTTCAAGAAGTCGTTCGAGAAGTCGTTCAAGAAAGTCGTTCGATAAGTCGTTCAAGAAGTCATTCGAGGAAGTCGTTCGAGAATTTGTTCAAGAAGTCGTTCAAGAAAGTCGTTTGAGAAATTCGATCGAGAATTCGAAAGTCGTTCAGGAAAGTCGTTCAGGTAGAACTCGGGTGAGGACGTCGAGCAAGAAACTTGGACGAGGTCGTTCAGGCGACCCGGGTGAGGTCGTTCAGGCGAACCGGGTGAAGACGTGTGGCAACTCGAGTGAAGTCGTGTGGTGACTTAGGTGAACGAGCTTGGGTGAATGAGTTGGGTGAACAGGTGGACGTGTCGACGGGCAGCCAAGCGAGGGCGCGCCATGCACATCGAAACAAAGAATCGTGCGGACGAGCGACTGGGTGAAGGCGCGCCATGCACGACGAAACAGTGGAAATGGTTAAGTGTTGAGATCGTGGATGGAGGTGTGACTCGTGCGGAGGCGCCTGTGTGTGATGACTTGGTTACGACGAGGCACGCCCAAGTTGGGCAAACAACATGATCGTGTGACAAGGTGAACGAAGGGTTAGTGAGTCGTGCGGCGACCGTGTGGAGGCACCGACGAGCTGGGCAACTGAGTTTGTCGAAGTTGAAAATTGGATAAGTGTAAATTTGGGGTTTCCCAAGATTTAAATTGTACTTTGTAAAAGTGAAGATTGTATAATATATTGATTCGGGCAGACTCGTATTGTAGGGAGTTGCCCCTCCCTTTATAATTTTGTGCATTTCTATTGTATAATGCTATTTATGTGAATGTTATGGGCTTTCACTTGTATAAAGGAAGCATAATAATACTTGGTAATGAAAATAAAACTAAGTATGGAATGCTAGGCGTAGTCTACGATCGTAAGTATTGGTGAAAAGAAAATGATTGGTAGTGCCGCACCTCAATATAAGAGGTTGAAAGACTACCGCAGGTGTAGGAGCGTGACAGGTGAGGTCGTTCAGGCGACCCGGGTGAGGTCGTGTGGCGACCTGGGTGAGGTCATTCGGGCGAACTGGGTGAAGTCGTGTGGCAACCCGGGTGAAGTTGTGTGGCAACTTGAGTGAACGAGTTCAGGTGGATGAGTTGGGTGAACGGATGGACGTGTGGATGGGCAGTCGGGCGAGGGCGCACCGAAATGAAGAATCGTGCGGACGGGCAACCAGGTGAGGGCGCATCGTGCATGATGAAGCGGTGGAAACGGTGAAGTGTTGAGATTGTGAATGGAGGTGTGACTTGTGTAGAGGCATCCATGTGTGGCGACTTGGTTACGACGAGGTGCGCTCAAGTTGAGAAAAAAACACGATCGTGCAACGAGGTGAACGAAGGGTTGGTGAGTCATGCGACGACTGTGCGGAGGTGCCAACGAGTTGGGCAACCAAGTTTGCCGAAGTTGAAAACCGGCTAAGTGTAAATTTGGGGTTTCCGAAGATTTAACTTGTACTTGTAAAAGAAGATTGTATAATATATTGATTTGGGCAGACTCATATTGAAGGGAGTTTCACCTCCCTTTATATTGTTGTGCATTTCTCTTGTATAATGTTGTTTATGTGAATGTTATGGGCTTTCACTGGTATAAAAGAAACATAATAATACTTGGTAATGAAATTAAAACTAAGTATGGAATGTTAGGCGTAGTCTACAATCGTAAGTATTGGTGAAAAGAAAATGATTAGTAGTGCCACACCTCGCTATAAGCGGTTGAAAGACTACCGCAAGTGTAGAGGCGTGACAAACGGTATGAGAGCTGGTCCAAGTTTTGCAGGAAACTTGGTGAACTGAATCAAGGAGCTGATTCTATGAATACCAAAGACTTGGCAGGGAGTTCAAGTTTTGCAGGTGATAGGTGGAATATCAGGGTGATTCAGGTGAATGGTGAAACAGGTTTAGCAAAGGAGAAGCTTTGTGCTTGGGCCAAGTTGAACGAAAAGGCATGGCAGGTTTGGAAGAATGCGAAGGGAAGCTCTTGCTTACCTTATACAGGTTGAAGTGGATGAAAGAAGAGAAGCCTCGGATTCGAAAGGAACTTGAAGTCTTGGAAAAGAATGTTGAAGATGAACTTCTTCAACTTGGTTGGAAAATGGAGCAAGATGAAGTTGCAGATTGTGCTGACAAGAAAGAGGAAGCTGTGATGATTGAGGATGTTGTAGATGTGACAATGATGGAGGATGAACTTGAGGTTGATTAGGTTGGACCAGGATCGTGCAGTTTGCAGACATGGATGGATGAGGATACTCATATGGAGGAGCCTCATGATGATGATGTAAGTACTATTGATACTTGTGTTTCACTTGAGCTTTTGGTAGATGAACCATATGCAGGGAACAACAACACGAGGTTGCTGACGTAGGGGAGCATCTTACCATGGATGTCAGCAAGGATTGTTGACTGTTGCAGGACTTGTTGGGGTTGTTTGTGACCTTAGGGCAGAAGGTATAAAGGTCCGTGACAAGGGAGGAACACGATGATCATTGCAAAGGATTGGGTCATGCTTTAGCCACTTGGAGAATTGGCTAAGTGCCCGACATGACTTATGGATAGATTGAAGGGCACACACTTGGGTATGATGATGCTTGGGTGGACTTCTCATGGCCGAGACCAAGAGCAAGTCTTGGTGGAACCTTTAGTGGGGGAGCTATGATGGAAGGGACTCCTGATGATGATGATATGGTTGGGTGACCGAGTTCACTAAGACCGAAGATTGCAGACTTGGATGAGGATGACCGATTGTTGTGATGGGTCTACCTAGTTGGACTACATGGGAAACTTAGTCATGCACATCAGGTTGGAGATATGGAGCATTCCTACTACATGGAGAGCTGAGGCATCTTGCAGAGACCTTTGGGCCAAGACTTGTATGCTTGCTAGATGTTGGTTGGAGATGACTCATGGAGCTCATGATGACATGAGGTTGTGAATTTTAGGGAATTCATATATGGTGGACTTGGAGGATCTGATGCATTGAGGAGCTGAGGTCAAAGACTTTGATGTAGGATGGGGTGCATACTTTGAAGTAAATGTATGGGAATGGCTTGGAAGAGTGATTTGATGTGAAGGATTGATATGAGACACTTTGAAGTGATGGAGTTATGACGATGATGATGCCTTGGTGGCAACACTTTGTCATGGGTTGAGCCAAGACTTAACCACTTTTGACACATGAGAGCTGGTTGATCTATGATCATGGGCAGCACATGGATAGATGAGACAGGTGCATACTTGTTTCTATGGCAGACTTGAGGGATGGCACATTGCAGATATGATGGAGGTTTCTTCATGGACCTGGATGTGGCACATCAAGAGTTGGGTTGATGAGATGATCTCTTCACTTTGAGGAGATGGATGATGATGTTGGGATAGATGTGGTTGATTTCATGCAGCACATTATTACCAGACATCATGGACAGCATGTTGCAGATGAGATGGATACTACTTCATGGACCTGAGCATGGCTTATACTTATATGGAGATGGATTCTTGATCGAGTTGAGGATGTGACGAGATGTTCTGAGAAAAAACTGATGGTGGCATGAGGATGTGCATTCTCATGGTTTGAGTGTGACGGTTGGATTAGCTACCCAACTAGTTCAGACATGGGGGTCGATAATGTATAGAGATGTGTTAGCATTTTGTTGGAGTATCATGACAAAAATTCACATGAGGACGACACATGATGAGGTCAACACGATATGTTGCAGTGGGCATGTAGCTTGAGATGGAGGGACCAGCCTTCCACGATGGGAGCAGCATGTGGAGATTGTGACAAGGTTGTTGATGATCATGGATTGAGATGGTTTTCGATGTATGACATACCGATGGGGTGTATACCTTGGTATGGTGATCTTGGTGATAGATGGTTGCCAGGATGAGATATTGTCGAGGACGACAATGACTTCCAGTGGGGGGGATGTTAGGACCTACGTTCCGTGCGATGGGCAGGGTGACTCCACCGTGTGAAGGACATGCAAAATATGAAACGAAACGAACCTTGGACGAGTTTATAAGGCGTTGGGCGAGCGATGAGGGGTAGTCCCACGAGTTGGGTGGGCAAACCTACCTCATGGGCGAGAGTTTGCATTATGAATGATTCGGCTGGGCATTTGGTGTGGGTCGGTTGGGTGACACAACCCACCACCCGCATGTATATATTGGAGGGCATTTGGAGGCAAACGATTATCATTCGATCAACACGGGTTCGAACAAGGAGTTCTACAGTGCGTGGATGAGCCTACACGACAGGAAGAACTCGGGTGGAAAACTCGTTCGGAAAGTCATTCGAGAAAGTCATTTGAGAATTCGTTCGAGAAAGTCGTTCGAGAATTCGTTCGAGAAAGTCGTTCGAGAATTCGTTCAAGGAAGTCGTTCGAGAATTCGTTTGAGGAAGTCGTTCGAGAATTCATTCGAGAATTAGTTCGAGAAAGTCATTCAGAAAAGTTGTTCAGGAAAGTCATTCGGGCGACCCGGGCGAGGTCGTGTGGCGACCCGGGCGAGGTCGTGTGGCGACCCAGGCGAGGTCGTGTGGCGACCCGGGCGAGGTCGTGTGGCGACCCAGGCGAGGTCGTGTGGCGACCCGGGCGAGGTCATGTGGCGACCCGGGTGAGGTCGTTCGGGCGAACCGAGTGAAGTCGTGTGGCGACCTGGGTGAAGTTGTGTGGCAACTCGGGTGAACGAGTTCAGGTGGATGAGTTGGGTGAACGGGTGGATGGGCAGTCCAGCAAGGGCGCACCGTGCATACCGAAATGAAGAATCATGCGGATAGGCGACCGGGTGAGGGTGTGCCGTGCACGACAAAGTGGTGGAAATGGTGAAGTTTTGAGATTGTGAACGGAGGTGTGACTCGTACGGAGGCGCCCGTGTGTGGTGACTTGGTTACGACGAGGCGCGCCCAAGTTGGGAAAATAAGACAATCGTGCGACGAGGTGAACGAAGGGTTGGTGAGTCGTGCGACGACCGTGTGGAGGTGTCGACGCACTGGGCAATCGAGTTTGACGAAGTTGAAAATTGGCTAAGTGTAAATTTGGGGTTTCCCAAGATTTAACTTGTACTTGTAAAAGAAGATTGTATAATATATTGATTCGGGCAGACTCATATTGCAGGGAGTTGCCCCTCCCTTTATATTGTTGTGCATTTCTCTTGTATAATGTTGTTTATGTGAATGTTATGGGCTTTCACTGGTATAAAGGAAACATAATAATACTTGGTAACGAAAATAAAACTAAGTATGGAATGTTAGGTGTAGTCTACAATTGTAAGTATTGGTGAAAAGAAAATGATTGGTAGTCCCACACCTCGCTATAAGTGGTTGAAAGACTACCGCAGTTGTAGGGGCGTGACACATACCCTCCAAATTTGGAAGAGGAATCATGAAGGACCGAGGGAACCAAGGTAGATACGTTGGATGAAAACAAGGGATTTTCTTTATAAAATGTGAATAATTAATGGAGGATTTGTTTAATAGGTCCATCATATTGGGAATGTAGGATGAAAATTTTCCAAGGGAGTCAAAGGGAAGGGAAATATCTAGGGAGTCAAGGTGTACATGATGTACGAAGATAAATAAGTATTTTTTAAAAAGTTGGTGAAAAGTTTGATGAAGAATTCATTTGATAGGTTAAATACATTTTTTATTCAGGGATAATAGTCATGTATCCAGTGTTAGTTTAAAGAGTTTTAATAGGTTAATTTTTAGTGGACATTTGGTGGGAGGATGGGATAAAGGAATTCCCGAGGTATATGTTTCTATGATAAAATTTACACTACTACATAAAGGGGTGTTTAAGACAATATTTGAGACAATTTTTGGGTAAATTGTCTTAACTTGAGACAAAAAAAACTTGTATATTGTCTTAAATATTGTCTCTAAGTGGGTGTCTCAAAAATTATTGTCTTAAATATTTCTTAAAAATTATTGTCTTAAATATTATTGTCTTAAAAAATTGTCTCTTAGGAGACAATTCCATTTTTGTCTCTCCTGAGAAAATTTCATTTTTGTCTCTCTAGAGACAATGCTCATATTAGAGACAATATGTCTTTAGTACTAGCTATTGTCTCTCTAGAGACAATAAATTTTTTATTTAAAGATCATTTTTGTCTCTCTAAAGACAATATAAAAAATGAATCCAGAAATATCTCACCATTCAAATAAATCGACATAAAAAACATTTAATTAAAAATAAACTACAAAATCGTTGATTAATTCATGTTAGCGCATAGTGGAATCGAACCACCAACCTCCTGCTTGTAAGGCAGACACTCTTCCATTGAGTTAGCACACTTTAAAGAATTACGAGAAGAGTTATGGCAATCCTGAAAACTACATTTGTATCCATTGATTTAAAAGTAAATAAATTTGACAGATGATCTATAATATTTATAAAAACTATAATCATGCAGACCATATTTTTAACTTACTAAAACTAGAAATTGCCCCAAAAGGTGCAAAGAGAAGTGGATTATATCTCTAGCAACAAAATTCCAAATCTTATATTAGTATATAGTTAAATGTTCATGTATACAAGCTATCTTGCTACAGTGGCATATCCCTTTGTTGGGATTTCATTCCATGTTAAGACTTCTTTTTCTTCATCTTCTTCTCCACACATGTATGTGTCTATTATTGTGTATATGCACCCATATAAAATTCTATAACAAAATGTCTTGATTTCCAAACGTAAAACAAAAAGAATCATGATTTGTGAATCCACAATCTACGATTGAGTCGTTACCAAAGCAAAAGAAATGAAATGGAGTGGATATATTCTCTTGCACCTTTGCAATAAATTCTTCCTAGTTAAAAGTTATAGACCTGGAATATGTAATTCCTTTGAATTTTAAGCTGGATAGAGTCATCGCTTCATCCTAGCTCCACAATTATTTGAGGCCCTCTATGGCTTGGGAGTTCCACACCAACGATTGTTTATGATAGTCAAGAGTACTGATGACCAAGAACATGTGCTAAAAATGTCATCTATGTTGCTACTAAATGCAAAGATATATCATGATAATGAAAAAAAAAGTGGACGTTGATTATAAAAAGGAGAGGATGACATAATGGAAGACAAACTACTCTCTAGTAGCTAGTGCCAAGAAACCATGACACACAATCAACAAAGTAGATAAGCATAACATGTGGAAAGTTGCAAAGTATGAACTGTAAAGAAAAGGTCAAAGAAATGCTTACCACAATTGCTCCAGAAGGGTCTATCCACCAGTACAGAGTACTTACAAGAATAGTAGCAATTAGACCAATTGTGTTGGTGATCACATCAAAGAAATTATCTTCAGCATATGCCTTCACATTCTCATTAGTAAAAATTCAACAATACATTACGAGGAACAACTTCACGAAAGTAAATAAAACCTTAATTCCAACCACCGAATGCCATTTGTCGCCATCTAAAGATAAACCATCCTCCTGTGGAAATTTGGAAATAGAGTTGACAAAAGTTAATTCCTTTTATGCAAATTGGAAAAATAGTTTGTCTCTCAAAATATAATACACAAAATTCTGACTATGAGTTACATGATAGAGAAATCAATAGTATGATATGGAGCATGGAGAAGCAAATCCATGGCTAATATGAGCTCAATATCAGGGTAACTTTTAAGACAAGGAGTAGGATTATAACTATGCAAAAAAAAAAAAGAATATGTAAAATGATTTATTAAAAGAAAAATTGTAAGATTTAGCATACAAGTAGGTCCCGAGAAAGGTGCATTAGTTTTTGGTGTTTGGGTGTTGCAAGCCCATGGTTACTTTTAATCTATATTCATAAGACTAGCATTTGTAAATAAAGGGGTATTTGCAAGAGTTTATGTCAAGATAATAGGGTTTCTACTAGAAAACAAGTCAGAAAGCTTTTAATCTATATTTGAAAAATAGAAAGCAATTCTACTAGATATCAAAGAATATATAAAACCATAAATGCAGGCTTTGAAAACTTAGTTTTCCTGTGAGGGATTATAGAAACTTCAAATGTAAAAATAAAATGTCCAAATAACTATTCTAATTTGACATTCATAATGCAAAATTTAGAGTATCTTACAGCACACTCAGGCTCACCAAACCTCTCTGGTAGTGAAACAACAACATTTTTGACCTACAAAATCAAGAGCATATAAATTCTATTAATGTCTAAAATGGAGCCCCAAAAATTCCTTGTTCAGAAAGAGAGTTCAACTCTTGAGACTTGTAGAAAGATAAGTTGTGTGATCTGTGTCCAGTTTGATATCAAGGAGTCCAGGACCAAATTGCAGCCAAAGAAATCATGGGTTGCATTGTACATGTATGAGGGAGACTAAGACCTCTAGTCCAAGATGTAACATGCAGATTTAGCCCTGTTGTTTGGATGAAGTTTGATTTTTGTTCATTCTCCTATCTTGTTTTCTATTTTCCTACAATGCTTTAATGATTTTGACAGTCGTTCCACAACTTTCACTAACTTTGTGTGTAGGTGCAGCTTCTGTAGCTGTAGCACTCTGACACTGCAAGCTTGATTCTGCAACAGTTGTTGTTTGACTCTACCTTTCCCAGACTTGCACCGTCCAGCCAGAGAACAAATTATGAACTCAATTATAACACAAATCTAACTCTAATTCTTTGTCAAGGGTTCATTCACTAGATTTCCTTGTTTGAGTTGGAATAGGAATTCAATTAGATCCAATTTAAGGCTCCATTTTCATGCTTCCAGCTTTTCATTGTCCTCCATTATTTATTAACAATCCCTGGAGAAGTAAACAACTTTGGAAATTACTAATAGTTATGAGATGTTTGCAAAGCGTCTCCTCTCCATAAATACAATTTAGCTTTGAAAGTTGTCAATCTACTCCACTTTCTATTTGTTTTTAGTGGTCTAAAAAGTGTTATTATCTCTTATTTGGCTCATAGCTATAACACCTTTCTGAGACACCATCATCATATTAGATTTTACTTACGTGCGGCCATCATTACTCCTAGAGAAGTGAATATCTAGGCCAGGAAGGCAACCTAAACACCATGATACATAATGAATGCTACCTGATTTTACAAAATGGATTCGATATATATTTGATTTAGATTTAGTGTCAACAGGAACACAAAAGAGTAAGCTATTCTGATATAAATACCTTTAGGTGGCTGAGATATCATCATTTGAATCTCAAGTGATGAGTGGCCAACCCAAGTAACAACACCAACAACTTTCAGGTCAATATCTACATGGATTGGCTTTTTTCAACACCATCTTGTCAATTGATGATGTCACTAGTAACAATGGTCTTGTTGTGTTTTCCTCATCAGCATAGGCCTGCAAGAGAGGAAACCATTAAAAATATAATGTAAAATTTTCCACTTTCAACCAAAAAAAATTCTTGCACAGAAAACATTACATCTGCAACTTTCCCAATAACATTTTTTATCAATCTAAACAACAGTAAAAAATACAGAATCACATTCCTACAATAGATGGAACATTTTAGGGTTATTGCTAATTTTATTTTCTTCCCAAAAATTGATTTGCAAGTGTCCATTTTTTAACAAAAATGGTTCACCTAGACTCTCTAGCATAAATTTCTATTTCTTAAATAATTGCCAAAATGTTATAGAAACTATATATAAAATCCTTAGAAACTTGAATATTTTGGCATAACATTTTATAGTTGCCATTTTAAGTATCAGTAAGATTCACCAGCCTAAACAAATACTCTATTGAAGTGGAATTCCATTACACTATGTAGGTCCTATTTGTTAGTCTCTCTGATTTGAATGCTTTTCAGGTTCTGAGGCAAGATCTTAGTGAAATTAAATATTAGTTTATTTCCTAATTGTTTTCTGGCATTTGGAACCATTTCATTTTGTCAAATGAATTAGTTCTAAAAAGGGTAAATTAATAAATTATAAATATTTACAGTCAACAAAAAGAACTAATGAACTCGAGAAAGGCAGGCCTTGGTGGGTTCATGTGAGTCCATGAAAATTGTGGTGGAATAAGGCATGTTGTAGACCAACAATCGTCTAAGGTTGTGTTGCAAACTTCACATTCCAAACATATTAACCATAAAATGGCCATCAGATTGGAAAACCTTTAAACATAAATTTTGCAAATAAAAAATATGTAAACTCCAAACAAAAAAGATAATTAGGTTAAAAATCAAGATATTCCCTCCAAGGGCCAGCCAAATACAAACCACACAATGTTAAAACAAGCATCTAGTCCCTGTGAGAAGGTTGCTTCTTAGCAGCCAAGTCCATGGGGCTTCATGAGAGGTATTCCCAAGAATCATAAGAGTTTTAATACCTTGGTGACTAGTATTTGACACTCTATGGGGTCATGTTAAAATATTTTATTTCCAATAGGTGAGGCAGCATTGTTTCTTACATGGAGTGAGCACCATCATAACCATGCAAGAGTCACCACACAAAACTCCAAATGCTACATGACAGAAAAATATGGTCTTTTTATTAGCTTTCTACCTTGAAGCAAAGAGGCAAAAGCAGGGAGAGTTGAGAGTCGAGACAAGCAAAGTTCTAGTAGCATGATGGCTTCATACCCAATTTCTCTGTCAGCAATTGCTTCACCATTTTCTCTTTGAGTCTTAACAAAATATAACAGTGTTGGCTAAACATTGTTATCCTAGAAGGTATCAACAAATTCTTTGCGGGGCCTTCCCTCTAGGCCATTTTGTAACAATTTTACAACTTAATATATGGTGGAACAATTAGGTGTGGGAAGAAAAAGATATTCCTCCATAGACGTGAGAAAGAGGGACCTTCCCTCTATTGTGATTTTTGTAAATACGATTGTGTGAAATTTTCCAGCATATGCAACCCCTGAAATAATGGAACCAATCTTAGTGTACTGTGGGGTGTAGGTGCTACTAGAATTTTTTTATTGTCATATGCTTTTAACATGAAGTGGAAACTATGTCTTCATTTAGGCAGTTTCCAGTCATTCAAGAAAACTTGACAAAAATGTGAAGCCATTCAAAATCTTCTACTTGCAAAACAGTTGTGTTGTAGGCTATTCAAGAAACACCCCAATCATACATACTTGTTGGTTCATTTGTTTAATGACAGTTTCCATCTGATGCTTCCATTTTCAAACCTTAAAAATAGTTAAAGATTTATTAATCTAAACCTCAATCAAATTGATAACTTGGAACCACTATCAAACATCCTGAAACAATTAATGGTAATGTTAAAATTTTAAATAAAAAGATGAAAATTTAAGCATTTAACATTACCATTAATCACATAGCATTATTAGGGCCTTAGGGTTGAATATTAGGCTGCCCTGTTCATAAATTATTGTTTTTTTTAAATTGTGTTCCGAGGGTCCTTGGTTGCAATGTACAGAACTGGCCAACCTTGTACAGAACAAGCCCTTTTGGTGAAAAAATACCAGTTTGGTACAGAACTAGTAGGTTTCATACACCCTACATTTGAATTAGGCTGCCCCGTTCATAAATTATTGTTTAAAAAAAAAAAAACAAAAAATTGCATTCAGAGGGTCCTTGGTTGCATTGTACAGAGTCGACTTGTTACGTACAAAACCTGCCGATTCAGTGAAAAAAGGTTGATCCAGTACTGAACCAGCCTTTTCCGATTTTGTGCCACCAGTGAGACCAACTAGTTCCACCAGTTCTGGTCCAGTTCTGATAACTCAGAGAGACACGAGATGGGATGTTTCCCAAGAAATGGGGATAATTTCCATTTGTGGTGACACATGGGCACTTCCCCAAAAAAGTGGGGGTGCCTCCCCCCAATTAGCTTTTCCCAATGGCCTTTGTAAGAGGTAAAAGAACACAAAATAGTGTGATTGTTACAACTTACACGCAAATGTCAATATTTATTATGAACAATATCCCCTTTGTTGAGGACACTGACTTTTCCCACGACATTTCCTAAAATTTGGGGGATTTCTCCACATGTCCCTAGGATGAATTTACCCATCCTGTGTTCCCATGTCCCAGAAACATGGTCACAGGCTTACAAGTTCTTTGATACACTAACTTCTAGACCGACAACAGATGAACTAAAGAAATTTTCATGTTCATGCAAGTAAGACATGATAAATACCACATCTAAATAAACACTTGAACTACTAAAAAAATTGACCTCAACAACCAAGCAGACTTTTAGATTCTAGAATCAAAACAACAATGCTCACCATTAAATAACACCCCTCCTCAAACTTCTCTAGAAAACCAACCACCCATCTATCTGCATTTTCAACCCACTCACTGTGATGTGTAGAGTCTGAAGATTGTCCTACCATGACATCCTTTTGCCCAATAATCCTCTATTTTTCATATATATTTACCACTTGATAAGGCCATATCTACCAGGTTTTGATGAAGGTATGAATTAGTATGTTTTTTTATTCATATTCAACGGTATACCCTATTGTTTTAATTAAATTTGTAATTAGCTACTGAATCAGTTTGTTTCCGCAGCGAGTCGAGGATTTCATAGCTATCTTCATTGTTTGTGAGGTTCTAGAGTTGCAAGTTAGCAACGAAAGGTGCGTATGGATAGAGGATGACTCCCTCATGGATACCTTCCTATCCACTTGAAACTATTAGCTAAAAGAGGCATAGGAGATCGTGGTCAAACTCCGAGTCAACTGACGAATTAATGCAAAACAGAACTTGAGATCAATTGAAACCTTATCGTTTTTCTTTCGAAATAGCAAAACGATGGTTTCACAATATAAGTTTACATAGGATTAAGAGATATTAGGATTAGGATATTCATACAATTATGCAAAGAGACCTGCTATAAAGCTAATGGCCGCACTGTTATTTGTGTTCACGCCGAATGACATGTTTTCTGAAATTTTTTTGAATTGCATGTGAATTAATTTGGTTTTTGTGTGCAAGTGTTGTACTAATTTGAAGCTCTGAAATGCTATGTGGAGGGCCCCTACAAACAGTGGTAGGTTTTAATCAAATACAATTTGATTTCCTTTAATTATTCAATTGCTCTGTTTTTTGTGATAATGTTGTATAATGATCTCAAATTGTTATCTGTGTAAGAACTTTAGTTTGCTTTTTAGAATGTTATTTACTTTTCTTTCATAGATGTTTCTTGTATTACTTTGTTTGAGTAGAAATTGAACAACTGAGAAGACCTCTTCTAAAACAATAGAGTTCAACAGTATTCCTTCATAGCTGCTAGAGTAAGGTTTGATTTTGCACTTAGATAATTAAGAGTTGCAGCACTGAGATTTAAGATCAAATCCCAAAAATCTAACATAAGTAAAATGACCCTCCCATCATCCACAAACTAATTGGATAGAGATTAATTCCTAGGAAGCTTAATCAACATCCCTAAGAATTACAACACTAATAGTTTAGACCTTGACAAATACATAAAAACCTAGTAAACAAATTCTAAGCACATATTGTGCACCTATAATTCACCAGTATACACACCTTGGTTGACAATTTATGATTACCAATTCAAGGACATTGAATTGACCAAACATTTTGGCGTCGTTGCCGGGGAAGTATAATTAGAAGTAAAAAAAAAAAAAAAAAAACCATCATTAATTTAAAACATGACATGCATAGGGATAGAGACTCTAGGGGTAGATTTGTAGGATGAGGAAGAAGTTTAATTCCCACAAATCCACTCACTCCACCACGATTTCGAGATTCCATGCCACCTACTCAAACCTAAATTCCATTTAGAGGTCGACAAAGACTTCCTGAAGTCTCAAGATCAGAAATTGAATACAAAACTTCACATACTTCTTCTACTGAAGCTATAATTGAAGAAAATCCTACATCCTCAACCACATGAGTAATATTTCTGTCCCCCACTGGTGAAAAAATCGTGGGAGAAGAATTAGAAATTCCTAGTGAAGAGGAGGAATTGGAAACTTATTTTGAACAACCATTGATAGAGGAACCATAAAGATTAGAATAGAACTATCTTAGCTCCAAAGAATCTATCATGGCTGAAGAAGAAGGAGAAGTACACAATTTCCATGGTGAAGAGGATAGGATTGGAGGCAGAGGAAGAGGAAGAGGTAGAGGTAGAGGAGGGGGTAGAGGCAAAGGAAATCAAGATCCTTCGAGATTCCCTATTCTTGATTAAGATAAAACCCTCACAATGAAAAATATATCACCCTCGATTCTTCCTAATTTCCATGGGAAAAGAAACGAAGATTCGAAGATATTTCTCTTTGAATTTGAAGTATTATGCAGATCATATGACTATCTCCATGATGATCAAAAGTTGAAATTGTTCCCTGCCACATTAAAAGACTCAGAAGTAAAATGGTTCACGAGTCTAGGAGTGCATTCCATAACAACATGGGCACGGATGGAGGAGGCTTTCTTGGGCAAGTATAGAGATTATTGTATGCCTAGTAACCTTAAAGATGAAGTCTTTAAAATGACACAGAAAGAAGATGAGAATATGGAATAATTGGTAGAAATATTTGTTTATAATGTTAAAAAAGAAAAAAAAGGATAATTTGGATGAGGAAACCTTAAAAGCTCTTTTACTTAGAGCCATTAAAGATGAATGGATCGATCTACTTAAACTAACAGGAAAAGGAGATATTTCCCAACTACCATTTGTAGATATTTTTGATTTATGTGTACATATCTGAAGAGGCAAAGCAAGAGTTGGAAAGAGTCCCAGAGACCCTCTCTTATCAAGAATAAACAAGTCTATAGCTGGGACAGTTAGTAGGGTAGAAATAGGAAATCTGCTTGACACCTTTAAAACAAATATTTTAGGGAGCTTAAGTGAACAAATAGACACCCTTAAAATACAAAACAATTGAAATTATGAAAATGTTACATTTTCTATCTTCTGTCCCAAATGTCGGAAGAAACATGCTCTGGGAGAGTGTCCCTTAGACTCAAAAGCCATAGAAGCCTGTGTCATATGTGCAGATAATCATGATACAAAGGAATTTCCATGCTTACTAGGTCTTAAGACTATATTCAATGATGAAGGAATCTTATAACCAATAGACCCTCTTTACTTTATAGCCAAAAGACCATGGAAAAACCCTCAACCAAATCAACCACAAGGATTTAGACCACAACAATTTGCCCAATATTCACAAAGTAATTGAAATTCAGCTTGTAAGCCTTGGGCTCTGCCATAATCACAACCTTGGAATCAAGGATGGCAAAATCCTTAGAGCCTATGGTGAATATAAAAAATAATCACCATCCTACATTCCACCATAATTCTTAACCCTGTGCAATCAAATTCCTCAAACCAATCAATTGCCACAAGTCCCAGTACAGAGTCAAAACCTGCAACTTTCCCTACCATTTCCACAAAAATAAAATCAACTACCCACTCAACCACTTCCAAATCCTAATAATAAAGTACCACAACAACCAGTATACATCATGGAGGATCAAAATCCTCAAACTTATGTAATAACCCAACTAGACCTAAACAATGTCCAATTAAGGTATGGAAGGGTATTACCAAAACAAACTTCTGCTGTCATTCAAAAAATAAAATCAGATCTTCAAAAACATAAGAATCAATCAAAAGAAGGGGAGACCTCTCTCCCTAAAAAAGAAACTAGACAAACAGAAGAAATTCCAATAAACTATCCCATCATAGAACAACCTTCAATATCAGTTAAACCACCTTTCCCAGAAAGGTTGAAAATCAATGAAGGAGTAGAGAAACAAATTATCTTGCTTGATTACAATATGATGGATGAATTGATAAATGTTTGTATTAAGATTCCTTTATTGCAAGCCATAAAAGAAATACCAATTTTTGCAAAAATAATTAAGGAATTAAGTACACAATTATCAAGGAGAAGAAAAAAAGATATAAAAAAAATTCAGTTAGTCAGAAAAATTGCAGACATTAGGATGTGGAAGATGAAAATCCAAAAATATTTAGACCCAGGAAATCCCATTGTGAAAATTCACATCAACAGAACTGAAATACCAAACACATTGATAGACCTAGGGGCATCCATAAACATAATGAGAAAACAAGTTATGGACACACTTAGGCTTCCTAACCTTCAATACACACCAACTTTGTTGCAATTAGTAGATAGATCTATTATTAAACCAGATGGTGTATTAGAGGATGTCTGTGTATCCTTAGATTCTTGGGAATATCCTGTTCATTTGATGGTCTTAACACCCAAGAACAGTCTAGGAGGACATCCCTTAATTCTAGGAAGGCCTTGGTTGGCTATAGCAAATGCTTTCATTGGTTGAAGGTCAGGTGATATGTTTTGTTAGCTATGCTATGTTCTTCAGCACTTGATGGATCAAAATAAGTGTTGAGCAGTGCTGGTTTGGTTGTGCAAGGCTGGTAGCAGTTTTTCATGTTTTCTCCTTCATTTTCCCTTTTCTCCTTATAACTCCTGCACCTTCATTTCCACCTCCTCTTCCATTCTCCTATTTCTCTCCTAACCATTATTTTCATGTCCTTCTATAGTATTTTGGTAAACCCCGCCTAAACCTATTTTCGGGCTCCCGAGAAATTTTGTGTTTTAATACTTTAAACCCCGCATTGACCTATTTTCATTTTTAAACCCGGCGCTAAAGCCCTAAACTTTATAAATGCACATATAATAAAAATTATATAGCCTGGGCCCGCCCCTTGTCTGTCACGTCATCCAAAGCACATGCTCTAATTCTGGTCGTCCGATCATCCCGCCATATCATCCGACAACGTACACAGCCCCTGCTCCCACACACTGCGCATCTGTTAGTCAGTGAGGAAGGCGGTTTCCCCACCGTCCCATCAGCCACGCGTCGTCATATAATTGGAACTTGCTCATGTGTACATAAACCACCCTTGGCCATAAAGCGGTGCGGGGGAACCACTTAGAGACCAGATGAAATTACTAGCTGAACCAGCGCCTGAACCTAAGAGGACTGTTAAATCGAAGAAAGCTTCACAGAAAGGGGCACCAGGATTAGGTAAGCCTAAGAAATCTTATTCATCTCTGAAAGATAAAGTTATTGCTGAAGATTTACAGTGTAAAGATCTAGAGCACAAGACTGTTAATAAACAAATTCCTTCAGAGATTAGTTCAGCCCTTTGTGCAGTTAGTTCCCCTTTGAATTTCAGTCCAAAGAAAGCTTCCCATTCAGCCCAAAACATCCCTTTATCTCTGTTATCCATCACATTACTCCCTACCATTCAATCTGCTAGTATTCTTCCAAATATTCCAATCATGGTAGGACAACAAGCACCTACGAGGATAGAAATAATTGTAGCTGCCAGATATGGACCATTAGTATCGCCTGTTCCTTTAAATCCTATGCCTGTGGGAGAATATAAAAAATATATGCCTAAATTCACTGGCACAGAGGGAGTAACAGTAGAAGAACACCTTGAAGCTTTTTACAGTTATGCTGATAATTTAGATATAAGTGAAAATGATGTGTGGATGAGATTTTTTGTCTAAAGCCTTGATGGAGAGGCTAGGAAGTGGTTCAGAGAATTACCCCAGAGATCTATAACAAATATTGAACCATTAGATGATGCATTTTGAAGCAATGGGGAGATAAAAAGGACATGCGGTATTATCATACTGAGTTTGGTAATCTGAAGAGGGAAAATGTGGAATCAATACCTGATTTTAATCAAAGATTCAATCGTATGTATAGTAAGATACCAGTTGAGGTAAAGCCTACTCCCACCTCTGCCAAACTCACTTATGCCAATGCTTTTGAATCTGATTTCTGCCTGTTATTGAGAGAAAGAAGATGTGCGACTCTAGCTGATATGTAGGATGCAGCACTGGAGGTGGAATCTAATATTATGGCTGCAGAAAAGCTTAAAAGTCAAGCTGACAGGAGAAGACAGAGAAATCAGGTTTCTACTTCTTCTGCATCATCTTCAGAGCCTATATTAGATAAGATGACCAAAGATGATAGAGTCATTGGCTGTTGAAATTTCTAAGCTAAAGGTTGAGCAAGATTCAGTGAAAACAAGGCAACAAAGCACATTTGCTCCAAGAAATCCAAATCCTTTCAGAAGAGCGAATGAGTAGTTACAAATTATGCATAGGGGTGAAGAAACAAAGGAAGAACAGAAAGTTAAAGATCCCTTTCGAAATGTAGTCATGGAGGAAGAACAATTTGAAGAAGATGAGGATGAAATTCATTGCATGGAAGATAAAGGCATCGGTGCCTTTTGACATTGGCTGAGTATGAACAATCATTGTTGCAGGAACAAGACAATAAAGAGTGGGACAGAGGAGTTGTTCTACAAACTGGTGACCAGTAGAGATATAAGTTGAGATCAAATGCAAAAAATGTCAGAGACAATCCTGCCCAAAGAGTTGTTGTTCAAACAGAAGAGACCAGCAACTGATCCAGTCATCCTCAAAGCTCCAGTTCAAGAGGTAAGAGGTTCTGATAAGCTGCCCTCCTCTTTTAGCTTTGAGTCAGAGGTCCAAAAATTGAAAATATCTATTCCTCTGGTTGAGTTGGTGAAGAGTGAGGTATTTAGAAAGCCTATCCTTGAAGCCCTTGAGCTAGAAACCAAACAAACCTCCACTGAATCTGTTAATTTACAAGATGACAAGCCTGCCATTGTGCTTAGTACTATGATTGAACCTGCTGAGAATAATTCTCCATCTTTTTATGTCTCATTGACCATTCATGACAAAATCCTCCATAATTGCCTGCTGGACACAGGGGCCAGCCACAATCTAATGCCTAAAGCTGTGATGGAAGAGTTAGGCCTTGATATCACTAGACCCTATCATGATTTATTCTCTTTTGATTCAAGAAAGGTGAAATGTCTTGGATTGATTAAAGATCTAGCCATTACCTTAACTCAGATGCCCATGAAGAGTATGATGATGGACATTGTGCTAGCAGATGTCGATCATAAGTTTGGCATGCTGCTGTCCAGAGGGTGGATTAAAAGACTAGGTGGGACATTACAGAATGATCTATCTTACGCAACTTTCCCAGTCTTTGGAGGAGACAGCAGGAGGTTATATAGAGAGGCACAGTTGGAATACATCATTAGTGATGAGAAGAATCCTACAAATCATCCTATATATGCAGTGGACACTGATTTTGGAGCATGTATTCTCCAAGTAGAAGAATCTCAGAAGGTCGTAATGTAGATCAGGGAACCAACAGTTCAGGTCGAGGAAGAGCAAGGAAGTCAGATTTGGGAGATGTTCTTTGATGGAGGATGTTCCAAGGAGACTGCAGGAGCAGGGGTGGTGTTGATATCTCCACAAAAAGAAAGCATTTAGCTGTCCTTTAAGCTAGTTTTTCAAGTCACAAACAATATAGCAGAATATGAAGCTCTACTATTGGGCCTTAATGCAGCAAAAGATAGAGGAATCAAGAATTTTAAGGTGTTTGGAGATGTTGATATGATCATTCAGCAAGTAAATAAAACATTTTAGGCAAAGCACCCAAGGCTAAAAGCTTACAGAGATGAGGTATGGAGAAACATAAGTTCTTTTGACTATTTCTGTATTTCATACATTCCTAGAGCCCAAAATCAGATTGCTGATTCCCTTGCTATTTCTGCTAGTCTATTTATTCCTCCCATGCCTCCCAAACTAGTTTATGAAGTGCAAATGAAGTATAGACCATCCTTGCCTAACAATGTCCACCATTGGAATGTTTTTGAAGATGATAATGAGTTGAATAGGTTCTTGCAAGTCATTGATGAATTTTCAGATATGCAAATTGACCAAGAGAATGATGCTTGGAAGAAAAAGTCCCAGCTTAGAAATAAAATTGGTAAAGACAGCATTGTCCAGCTTCCTAGTAACCATATTCCTAAGGGCCTAATTCCTCTTGAAAGACTGCTTGACCAGAATGATGTGCCTTACAAAGCTACCCAGAAAGAAGACCAACCTGTAGTTTGTAAGCATGATATAAGAAGTTCAGGTCAGCCTAAGTATGTAAATTTTTCCACTCACTTGTCTGCTGATCAAAGTGCTGAATACTGCAATTTAATGAGGCAATTTGTTGATGTGTTCGCCGAGGAGTATAGCGATCTGAAAACATATGATAAGAACATAATTCAGCACAAAATCCCTCTGGAGAAAGACACCATTCCTTTCAAACAGAAGCTGAGACCGATAAATCCCATGCTTTTTTCTCTGATTGAAAAAGAAATTAAAAAGTTGCTGGTTGCCAAGATCATTGTTCCTCTTAGATATTCCAAATGGGTGGCCAACTTAGTGGTAGTAAGGAAGAAGAGTGGAGAAATCAGACTGTGTGTTGATTTCCGAAATTTAAATAAATGCTCCAAGAAAGATAACTATCCTTTTCCCAAGATAGAGCATTTGCTGCAAAAGGTCTCAGGAGCTAAAGTGATGTCTTTCTTGGATGGTTTTTCAGGGTTTAATTAGATTGTTGTGCACTCAAATGATCAAGAAAATTCTGCATTTACCACGCCTTGGGGCACTTTTATGTATGCCAAAATGCCATTTGGATTGATGAATGCTGGAGCCATTTTTCAGAGAGCTATGGATATAGCATTTGTGGGAGAGAAGGATAAATTTGTGCTTATCTACCGTGATGGTATAACAGTTTACTCCAGTAGGCATCAAAATCATTTACAGCACTTGAAAAAGTGTTTCTAAAGTGTAGGAGGTTTGGAATATCAGTCAATCCCAAAAAATAACAATTTGCTTTAATGAAGGTGAGTTCTTGGGACATATTGTGTCTGTTGCAGGTGTTCAGATTGACCCAGAAAGAGTCAAAGCAATATGGACTTTGTTTGTCCCCAGATCAAAGAAGGATATCCAAGCCTTTCTGGGCAAAATTAATTTTGTCAGGAGGTTTATTCCAAATTTTGTTGAATTAGTGAAGCATGTTGAAGAAAGGAGCAGAGGTAAGATGGACTGATGCAACAAGAAAATCATTTGAGTCTATTATGAAGGCTCCTACATTAATCAATCTAGACTACAACAATGAGTTCCACATATTTTCTTTTGCCTCTAAAGACACTATTGCAGCTGTTTTATTGCAGGCAGATGCGAAAGGTTCAGAGCATCCAGTGGCATTTTTCAGCAAGAATTTGAGGGATGCTAAACTGAGGTATGATATTATTGAAAAATAGGCATATGCTCTTATCAAATCCTTGAAGGCTCTCAGAGTTTATATCTTGAATTATAAGATAATTGCATATGTACCTTCTGCTGCAATAAATGATGTCTTAACACAACCTAATGCTGATGGAAGAAGGGCAAAATGGATTGCAAAGATGATAGAATTTAACATAGAGCTGAAGCCCACTAAGCTGGTCAGAGGTCAAGGTCTTGCCAAACTATTATCTGAAGAAAATTGTAGGTCTTTAGATATTGATTTCCTATGCATGATGGAAGAAAATGGTCAGGCAGAAAAATAAGAAACAACTAAACCAGACTGAAAGCAGTCAGTGGCTGAGAATCTAGCTTCATGTAATTGGTATGCTGAAATAACTAATTTCTTGCTAAAGCTAGAAATCCCTTCAGAACTTACTCAAATTCAAGCTAGAACTTTAAAACTTAGAGCAACAAAGTATTGCATTATGGAAAATCTTCTCTACTAGAGGGATCCATCTGGGGTGCTTTTAAGGTGTCTAGATAGAGAACAATCAATTAAAGTGATGCAGCAGTTTCATAACAACATGTGTGGAGGGCACCATTATTGGAAGACCACAACACATAAGATTCTCAGAGCTGGGTACTATTGGCCCACTTTATTTTCCGATGTATTTTCTTTTGTTAAATCTTGTGACAGGTGCCAAAGATTTGAAGGAAAACAACAGTTGAAATCCCTGCCCCTAGACCAATTCAGGCGAAAGGACCTTTTCAGCAGTGGGGCTTGGATTTCATTGGAGAAATCAGTCCACATTCCAGTGGCCAGCACAGGTGGATATTAGTAGCCACTGATTATTTCACAAAGTGGATTTAAGCAGTCCCTACTAGGAAGGCTGATCATAATGTGGTCATGAAGTTTTTGACAAAGAATATCTTCAACAGATTTGGCTGTCCACACAAATTAGTCACAGATAATGCAACAACCTTCAGGGCAAAAGAATTGGTGGAAATCTGTAGTTCAATGGGCATTAAACTTGTTCATTCCCCCTCTTATTATCCTCAAGGAAATTGTCTGGCAGAATCCTCTAATAAAAGCCTGATAAGGATAATTAAGAAGTTGTTAGAGGACAATAAAAAGAATTGGGATTCAAAGCTCAAGTATGCACTGTGGGCTGACAGAGTGACCATTAAAATCCATAGGAAATTCTCCTTTCAAGCTGGCATATGGCACTGATGTTGTATTTCCAATTCAGCTAACTCTCCCTGTGGCAAAATTCCTTCAAACAGAGCAGGTTGAAGAAGAAGATATGGCAAAGAGAATCACTGATTTAGTAGAAACACATCAGATTAGAGAACAGCTGGTTGAAAGGGCTGCAACACATCAAAGAAAGATCAAGGAAGCCTTGGACAAGAAGGCAAAAACAAATAATTTTCAGGTTGGTGACTTGGTTTTGAAATGGGATGCACTAAAGGAGAATAAAGGTAACCATGGGAAATTTGATGCTTTCTGGAAAGGGCCTTTCATCATTTCACAGGTTCAAGGGAACAACACCTTCATACTAAAAAGTATGGGAGGAGAAGTAGTTTTTGATGGCCCAGTTAATGGGTGGTTTTTGAAATTTTATGTTGTTGAAGGTATTTTGGCCTTAAGGATTGTAAATATTTTGTTTTTATCAGTTTCAGTATAGATACAGTAGACTCCATGCCCAATGGAACACTAGGAATTTTGATTAATTGGTTTTCAGCGGGAAAGGCATTGGTCTGCAGGTTCTTGAGACGTCACAGGGAGGATCTCATCCCCAGAAGGAGCCAATGTTAGCTCTGCTATTTTCTTCAGCACTTGATGGATCAAAATAGGTGTTGAGCAGTGTTGGTTTGGTTGTGTAAGGCTGGTAGCAGTTTTTCATGTTTTCTCCTTCATTTTCCCTTTTCTCCTTATAACTCCCGCACCTTCGTTTCCACCTCCTCTTCCATTCTCCTATTTCTCCCCTAACCATTATTTTCATGTATTTCTATATTCTTTTGGTAAACCATGCCTAAACTTATTTTTGGGCTCCCGAGAAATTTTGTGTTTTAATACTTTAAACCCCGCATTGACCTATTTTCATTTTTAAACCCGACGTTAAAGCCCTAACCTTTATAAATGCGCATATAATAAAAATTATATAGCCTAGGCCCACCCCTTGCCTATCACGTCATCCAAAGCACATGCTCTAATATAGCCGTCCAATCATCCCACCATATCATCCAATGATGTACGCAGCCCCTGCTCCCAAAAACTGCGCATCCATTAGTCAGCGGCGAAGGTGATTTCCCCGCTGTCCCGTCAGCCACGCGTCGTCATATAACTGGAACGCGCTCATGTGTACGTAAACCACCCTTGGCCATAAAGTGGTGTGGGGGAACCTCTTACCGCCCTTTTGGTACGGCTCCCTGCCCGTTAACCCATGATCAACTCTGTCGCCCGTCAGCCGTCGGATCTCCTCGATCATGATCCGACGGTCCACAATCTTCCTTTCCGAATTTCTTCCCGATGGCTTCCATGATCCATTGCGCACCGTTCGTTCACCTGATCCAATGGCTAGCATTCATTCTTAACTGATCATTCATTTTCAATGCATTTTTAGTGTTTGCGGCGTGTTTTGCCTCGCCCGAAGAAGCAAGAGATGATCCGATTTTTAGTGCTTGAATTCCTCAACTACCATAGTTAAAGAATAGCACGGTCAAGGATGAGAAAGTACTACCTCGAGCAGTTGAATTCATGCAGCAGTTATGGACATTTATTCATGAAACATTCCACATGTTCAAGGAGTACACCAAAGTACTAATAAATGTCATTCTATCCATTAAAACATTCAAATTGTAGCAGAAGACCCATATCTAATTGTAAATGTGGTTGGTGGTCAATTAAGACATCTCCATGCATAGCCTAGCAGAGTAATTTTGTAAACAGATTCTATATATGCCCAAAAAAACAATGTAATCAGGTTGATGAGTGTTGGATGAGTGTTATTCTGCTGTAAGGTTCAACTTCTGGAGATTGTAACTGTTGTGATACCTGCAACATCTGGTCTTCATTTTCAGCTAATACAAGCTTCTTTTGTTGTCAGTTGCTCATTTTCCACTTCTTCTTTGTTGCAGGTTGTGCCTGTTATGCATTATTTCATGTGTTGTTGATGTTTAGCATTAGAGGGGCTGTCATCCCACCTCTGTGTTAGGATTTAGCATGTATCATTGAATTTGTATACAGGTTTCTATTATTCTAATTCTAGAGAGCTGTCATCCTATCTTTGTATTAGAAAATAGAATTTATAGACCTTTTAACTGGTTGCAGCCAGCCATCACAGGGTCCTATGCATCTGCTGGTGTGGTCAATCTTCTCCATTATCACCTTATCCTCAAACTGTGAGTAATTGGTGGTCTAGAGCATTGTAGTCTGGGGGTTTTCACCCATGTCTAGGGTCAATCACAGTAGAAGTGGTCATCTGGCTTGAATATGCAGCATTTCTTTCATTCATCCACCTATTTTTCCAACATTTTGTTGAGTTTGTAATGTTCCTGAGGCTCTCTGATATACAACCTAGGAGAGTTTCTTGGGGTGATAACATGTTTATCTCAGATGGAAATTCTACAAAGAGATTTACATTATACCCCCCTGCAAGAACAACAATAGATATAGAAACTGAAGAATGGGTAGAAGATGGAGAAGAAATACAACCTATTTTGGTCACTGAACAAGTAGAAGAGGAAGACAAACTTTTAATTCAGCTAGAAAATAATGAATATTTTTCACAGTATGAGTGTAGTCAAAATGAATATCTCTCCTCCAAACAAGTATGATTATTTTCTATGGAAAATATTGGGAATTCCTCGATAGAAATATGTCGAGGAAAAACCTTAAATGTCAATGAAAATTTGGAAGACATTCAAAAGATACAATTGATTGAAATTTTACAGAAAGATTCTTTTGCTTTTGCATGGGAATATACTGACATGAGAGGGATTGATCCTAAAACTTGCATACATCATATCTACATTGAACAAAATGAAAGACTAGTTAGACAACCTCAGCGAAGAATGAACCCAAATCTAAAAGAAATTGTGAAGGAAGAATTGCAGAAATTATTAAATGTACATTTCATTTATCCAATATCTGGCAGTCAGTGGGTTTCACCCCTAGTAATCATTCCTAAAAAGAATGGAAAATTGAGAATATGCATCGATTACAGGTAGTTGAATAAAGCAACATTAAAAGGCCACTTTTCGCTACCTTTCGTAGACTAGGTCTTAGATACTTTAGCAGGAAAAAAATATTTTTCCTTCTTGGATGGGTTTAGTGGATACAATCAGATTCAGGTGGCCCCTGGAGATCAGGATAAAACCACATTCACTTGTCCATAGGGAACTTATGTATACCGGGTACTTCCCTTTGGGTTATATAATGCTCCTGCAACATTCCAAAGGGCAGTCCTTGGCATTTTCTCTGACCTTATCCATGATTATGTGGAAGTATACAAGGATGATTTCGCAGTCTATGGGGATTCTTTCAATGAAGCACTAGAAAAATTGGAGAAAGTCTTAATAAGATGTCAAGAAACAAACCTCTCATTAAGCCATGAAAAATGTTTCATGATGTTTAACGAAGGAATTGTTTTAGGTCACCATATTTCCAGAGATGGAATTAAGGTAGACTCATCTAAGGTGGAAGTCATTTCCAAGTTATCAGTTCCAAGTTGTCAAAAGGATGTCGGGAGTTTTCTCGGTTTTACCAGATACTATAGAAGATTTATAGAAAACTTCACAAAAATTGCATCCCTACTCTTTAAATTACTTACAAAAGACTGTGAATTCAGTTGGGATTCTGAATGACAAGTTGCCTTTGAAACATTGAAAAAGAGAATTTTTGAAGCACCCATCTTAAAAGGACCTAACTGGAAATTGCCTTTCCATATGTCAACAGATGCTTTAGATTCAGCCTTAGGAGTTGTTTTAGGACAAAAGACCTCACTCCTTATGAAATTTATTATACCAGTAAAAATTTAACCCTTGCAGAGTTAAATTATATTGTAACTGAGAAGGAGTTCTTAGTTGTGATTCATGCCATTAATAAATTCAGAAATTACACAACTGGCTACGAAATTTTTGTCCACACAGACCATTCTGCCATTAGATACATAATGAATAAACCAGTTACTAATGGAAGAATAACCAGATGGCTCCTACTTTTACAAGAATTCAACATAACTGTTCTAGATAGGCCAGGAAAAAAAACCACAATTGCTGATTTTCTATCTAGAATACAAAATGAAAACAATGATCGACCCGTAGAAGATAAATTTCCTGATGAATATATTTTTGTAGTATCTACTAAATCACCTTGGTACGTAGGTATTTCTAACTATTTGGCCATAGGAAAAATTCCATTTCATTTAACTCCTAGAGAAAAAATAAGAATAGTCCACAATAGCACATCCTACTCATGGATAAATGAGGAATTATATAAGACATGACCAGACCTCATCATCAGAAGATGTGTTTGGGAGGACGAAATACCAGAGATACTAAAAGCTTGTCATGATAAGCCATGTGGAGGACATTTTTCTGACAAGAGAACTGCTTACAAAATATTTTTTTTAGGATATTATTGGACTTCCATTTTTAGGGACACCAAGGAATATGTTAAGAGATGTGACAATTGTCATAGAATGGGCAAACCTACTCCTTCAAATCAGATGCCATTGCAACCACAAGTACTTATCGAACCATTTGAAAAATGGACACTGGATTTTGTTGGATCAATTAGTCCACCTTCAAAGCAAAAGAAGTATATTCTGGTATGTACTGATTATGTCACTAAATGGGTAGAAGCTAAAGCACTTCCTTTTGCTACTAAAAATACTGTAGTTTCATTTCTTTTTGAGGATATTTTTACTCGTTTTGGTGTTCCAATAGAAATTTTAACAGATCAAGGGGAACAATTCACATCTAGACTAGTGTAGAAGCTTGTGGACCAATATAAGATAAAACATCGGAAGTCAACTCCATATCATCCACAAGCCAATGGACAAGTTGAGTCCACAAATAAAGTGATCGAGGCTATCCTTACAAACACTGTACATCTACACAGGAAAGACTGGGTGGAGAAACTTCCAAAAGCCTTATGGGCCCATACGACTACATGGAGGTATACTACAGGACATACTCCCTATGAACTTGTTTACGAGAAGCAAGTCTTACTTCCAATAGAATTCTAGATCCAGGCCTATAAGACAACAATCGAGTTAGATCTTCACTTGTCAGAAGCCCAGAAGAAAATGATGACACAATTAAATGAGCTCGATGAAATCAGACAAGAAGCCTTTCAGAGGACTAGCATAGTGCAACAACAAAGGTCAAGATGGCATGATAAGTACATTAAAGAAAGGAAGTTTTGTCGAGGAGATTGGACATTTCTCTTTGATTCAAAATTCAAAGATTTTTAAGGGAAATTCCAAATCCATTGGCTTGGACCTTATGAGGTTGAAAATGTCTTTGATAATGGTGCAGTTAGAATCAGGACTATTGATGAAGAAAGAACTCCTCTATTAGTAAATGGACATCGACTCAAGCTTTACCAGAAACCATTAACAAGAGAGGAATTTGTCAAAATATTTTAAGATAATTCATAACTGAAGATGGTCAATAAGAATTCTTCTTCTTTTCCACCTTAGAAATTTTCATTCAGTTTGTTCTTCAAAGAAAAAAAAAGAAGAAAAAAAAGTATATATATATATATATATATATATATATATATATCTATATATATATATATATATATATATATATATATACATATGTATATACATATGTATATACATATGTATATATATAACAAAGATATAATAATATGAAAAAAATATAAATAATAAAATTTTATAAACATGAAAACCAACATGTTGTTGGCATGTTTATACATAAAATTTAAAGTGAAAACCAATTTATTGGCACTTCAAATTTTCTTTTCAAAAAAGAAAATATATAATAAAGCTCATCTACTAAAGCTTTCTTTCTCTTAAGCTGCAAAAACAACAGATTTCCGTAGCTTGGCCAAGTTTCCACAACTAAAGAAATTTCTGCAGCCCAATAATTTTGAAGTCTACAAGAATGCTTGGTGATTTGGATTAAAGGATAGTTGAGAACAATGCACCTGCAGAAGATTAAAGGACAACAAATAAGGTTAGCAACAGAAAATTAAAGGTACGTGCTACTTTAATTTAACAATAGGGAAAGATATATAACATGTATGAGTAAGAAAATATAGTACTAAAGTGCAATCATTATAACCTAAGGGTAATGGCCGTCTAACGAAATATCATATGCCACCACTCTAAAAGTCATGTCACGACCTTGTGCCAAATTTGCCAAATTAATTACCAAATCATAAGTTTGAATGCGCCTAACGGTTGAATCCATTCCCATAATCCTCTTGATAACCCATCCATTCTTCCCTATTCCTACACTCCTCTATTCTTTCACAATCACTCCATCTTTCCGCCAGCTAGAAAACCCTACCAGTCCCATTTTCCTGTCAAGGTAGCCAATCTTCGAGGCAAAGCATCCTTCAGCATGGGGTTAATTGTTCGAACTGAGCTAGTAGGGAAGCAATTCCTAGAGGGGTACCCACAAACTATGGAGTTACTGCAAAGAAGGCAATGGCTGCAGTTCATTGTGAAATTTAGCGGTTTACACAAAGAGGTAACCAAGACATTTGCACGTTCCTTCGATGGAATGGAGGCCAAAATTAGGGACATAAAGCTCACAGTAATGGAGTCTATGATTGCTGAGGCCACTGAGTTGCCAAAGCATGGAGAAAAATGGTTTAAAAACAGAGGGATTGATAGCGAGGACTAGAAGGTTTTCCTCAAGAATCCAAACATGGACACAACGGTCTACAAAAAAGGTATTCCAAGCTCTACTCTTAAAAATAAATGGAGAAACTTATTTCTTGTGCTTCAGAAGTTTATCACTTGTGAGGGTAGGTTAGGAAAAATGTACTTTTATCATGTTAGAATGATGATGCACTTCCTTGAGGATCATTAGATGAACCTCCCCTATTTTCTCTTGAATAGCCTTAGGAAAATGGCTGCAAATGTTCAGAAGAAAATTCAATGCATAGAAAACACCATGTACCATCATGGTCTGGTGAAAATATTGGTCAAATTTCACCTCCAAAGTATAGGGGATGATTGGGAAAGTTTCTTAATAAGGAACCATTTCGAGGAAAAACCCCCAGAAAAACCAAGTAGCAGTAGAGCCCTCATAGGGAGAAAAAGAACCATAGAAATGATAAAGGAACAAGTACCTCAAACTCAGACAGAGGTAACAGAAAAAGAGCTGCATATAGTAAAGATTTTGCAGAGAATGAAGATGGGAAACCCTAGAAGAAAGAAAGCTAGCCCAGGTAAAGAATAACTCTCACAAACTAAAATCTCTCCTCTAAAAGAAAAATCAGAGAATAAGAGGAGGAAAGTGTAGAAAACACAAACCCTAGGGTTTAGAAGGAGCACGAGGTTGAGCACGACTCAAAAAACAACCTCAAAAACTACAGGACACATTAACCTTGAGGAAAATGAGCCAAATGGAAAGGAGTCAACTGAAGAGGAGCCAATAGAGAACACTCCAATAGAGATTGAGCCAACAGAGAACACTCCAATAGAGATTGAACCAACAGAAAACACTCCAATAGAGATTGAGCCAATAGAGGATGGGCTAATTGGAAGCCCTAGGAATTCTACAAAAGGGTCACCAAGATCATCACCAGAGCCTTACATCTCACCTCTAGGAAGCCCGATACATAGTCCAGGTATTGACCCCACACAACAGGAAATATATGACTACATAGAGTCACTGGAAAGGAAGGCGAAAACAATAAAGGAGACAATACAGAGCCCTGGAGAAGGAAGCAACTAGGTGAATGAACAATCAGCCTCAAACATCTTGAAGCAGGAGATCTTTGAACTAGAAACACTGAATTGGTATCTTAAAAATGAAAATCAAGCCCCGAAGACACAAAGTGAGATACATATCGCCAAGAGAGACAATCTAATCCTACATCTAAGCTTGTGGTATAAGAAAAACAAGAAGCTGAAGAAAGAGAAGATAATTATGTAGAGAGAGATAATCAGTTTAAAGTACAAAATCCTAATGAGGAAGCCTAGAATTCCAATCTCTGCCAAAAAGAAGAAAACAGTGAAACAAGGAGATGACAAACAAGAGACAAAAGCAGAAGACAAGGAAGAAGTGTATGAGGACATACAACATCTCCAGTCTGGGGGAATGTAGAGTCTGAAGATTGTCCTACCATGACATCCTTTTGCCCAACAATCCTCTCTTTTTCATATATATTTACCACTTAATAAAGCCATATCTACCAGGTTTTTATGAAGGTATGCATTATTGTGTCTTCTTGTTCATATTCAGCTCTATACCCTATTGTTTTAATTAAAGTTGTAATTAGGTACCGAATCAGTCTGTTTCTGCAACTAGTCCACGATTCCGTAGCTGCCTTCATTGTTCGTGAGGTTCCATAGTTCCAGGTCAGCAACGAAAGGTGTGGATGGATAGAGGATGACTCCCTCATGGATACCTTCCTATCCACTTGAAATTGTTTTCTAAAAGAGGCACTGGAGATCGTGGTCAAACTCCGAGTCAACCGCCAAATTAACGCAGAACGGAACCCGAGATTAGTTGAAACCTTATCGTTTTTCTTTCGAAATAGCAAAAAGACGCTTTCACGATATAATTTTAGATAGGATTAAGAGATATTAGGCTTATGATCTTCATACAATTATGCAAAGAGACCTGCTATAAAGCTAATGATCGCACTGTTATTTATGTGCGCGTCGAATGACATGTTTTTAGAACAATTTGTGAATTTCCTGTGAATGAATTTGGATTTTGTGTGCAAGCATTGTACTGATTTCAAGCTCTGAATTGCTATGTGGAGGGCCACTACAAACAATGGTAGGTTTTAATTAAATACAATCTGATTTCCTTTAATTATTCAATTGCTCTGTTTTGTGTGATAATGATCTATAATGATCTTGATTTGTTAACTGCATAAGAACTTTAATTTTCTTTATACCTAGATAAGACTGTTATTTACTTTTCTTTATACCTGGTACTGCACAGTTATTTCCTTTGCTTATTATCCAACCTAATTGAAGTGTGTTCAATTCATAGATGTTGCTTGGATTACATTATTTGAGTAGAAATTGAACAAGTGAGAAGACCTCTCCTAAAACAATTGAGTTCAATATTATTCCTTCATAGCTGCTAGAGTAAGGTTTCATTTTGCACTTAGAGAATTAGGAGCTGCAAAAAAGATATTTAAGATCAAATCCCAACAATCTAACGTATGTAAAATCACCCTCACATCATCCATAAACTGATTGGATAGAGATTAATTCTTAGGAAACTTAATCAACATCCCTAAGAATTACAACACTAATACAATTGACAAACATCGCCCTATCTTAAGTTTAGACTTTGAAAAATACATAAAAACCTAGTAAAGAACTTCTAAGCACATATTGTGCACCTATACTTCATCAGTCTACACATCCTGGTTGACAATTTATGATTGCCAATTCAAGGACATTGAATTTACCAAACATGATGTATTCCAGCTCTTCTGGAAATGATATGTAACTGAAAATTTACATATTTTTCATTAATAAGATTGAAAACTTTCAAAAATCCAACAAAAGTAGAGAATGATTCTGACAGTGGTCTGCCTGCTAAAATAAGGAATCAAATCAAATAACCATGTAAATGAATTGACTTAATTTGCATCAACTCAAAGAAAGACTTCAAGTGAAAAAGTACCAATCAAACAACATACCTTTTTCCCTACACGCTCTTGTTGCTCCTTCACCTTCTGACACAATTTAGTTATGCTCATGTTGACCCTCAATTGGTTTTCCTGTAAAAAACACAACAATATCAATTACAACATTATCATAACTGTAAAGCCTATATGGCCATTGTAAGGAAACGCATGTCGTCCTATAGGATGGCAAACATAAACCCATAATTTCTTTCCCAAAGGCACAAGTACTTTTAAGCACAAAATGTCACACATGCTCAACATTAGAAACAGTTCAGTCTGCATTTCTTGGAAAATTCCTTTAGAGACCAATTAATTGTTACTCATATAGAAAAATCACCCATTATGCAATCTCTCATAATCTGCAAAAACCATGCCATGTTTCCATAAACACTGTAAAAATCATTTATAAGTAATAGAAGGCGCCATCTATATTTAGGAAAATGGCTACAGAAGAGGTGCTGTGGAATTATTTGGAGATTCATGAGAAAGCTAATGATTGGAAGCCCATAATACAAATGTCCTTGTTACAAAGCATACAAAAACTAAAAAAATAAATAGTTTACTATAGTCATAGACAGAGATAATGAAGATAACTTGAGGAAGAAAAAAAATGAAGAGGAGGGCATGGTAATATATTATAGTATAACACTATCAAGCATCAAAAAACTAAAACACATATCAATGTGGGACATAAATGAAGAAAGTTGAAGAGCAAATTGAAATTTGGTGCAGAAAGGAAATTTAGCTTGCATTCTTAATTGTCTTTCCCATTAAGTAGTGCATATTAGACCTCTTTCTATTGGATAATCATGATCAATGATACCTAAGAGATACACTTTAGCATGTTGAGCAAATATTGATAATATTAACCTCATCAAGAAGTCTTTGGCTAATTTGAATTTCAAAAGTTCAGAGCACTTTATAAGGTCTCCGAACTTCACAGATGATATTTCTGATCAGTTGTTAATTGGTAAATTTTATAACTTCACAACCTCAGTACTAAGTAGGTAATTAAATCTTTACATCTATCTCAATTTCTCTGTGTTTTTTAACTTTGAACTTTTTGAATTTGAAAAGTTCAAAGTTGCAAAACACAGAATTTGAGATAGATAATCTAAAAAGTTCAAAGTTGCAAAACATAAACGAATTGTGATAGATGTAAATATTTAAGTACCTACTTAGTACTGAGGTTGTGAAGCTATAAAATTTACCAATGAACAACTGATCAAAAATATTATCTGTGAAGTTCTGAGACCTTATAAAATCCAACTAATTTTAAGTTGCAGGAGTAAACTGACCTTCACATAGCTGACTCCAAGGTCCTTCCTTGTGTAACCTCGAGCCAAGTTGTGCATTACATATTCATTGTAGTCTTTCAGCATGTGCATTATGATATCTGATGTTGAGATACCCTTAGTACGTTTTGTTTCCTTAAATTTGCCAATTGATTTATCAAAGGAACATATGTTTTGAAAAAAAAATAAGCAAATAATGATTGATGAAATCACCAATTCAGAAAAGTATAATATGAGTTACCTCAAAAATTGCAACTATTACTTACATATTCATACACATCATTGCCTGCTCCACTTGCATCAACATATCTGTAGAAAAATAGCATAAGAACATTCAGATAAAAAAATGACCTGTTATCCAAAGGTACAAGAAGTTAAGAGTTGATTTTGTAGGTTATGATCATTCTTGGCGCCACTTGAAATAAATCTTACTTGCATATCAAACCAAGTTATCATGCAAAAATATTACAAAAAATTCAATTCTTACATGAACATGGAAATTACAAAAACCCTTGTGGCTAATTAACACCGGGCATTCTTCAGGTAAACCAAACCAGGTACCTAATTAATACAGAAGCTTGTTGATTTATAGATGAAAAACCAGAATTATAGGTTAAGAATGGCTTATAGATTTATAGATTTATATATGAATGGCTTAATTGCTTTGTGGATATTTCCCTCTCAGAGGGTTATACCATGTAAAACTTCCTGTGATGACCAAAGACCTATTTCTTTGTGGTGCTAGTTCCTGTGATTGCCCAAATATTGATTTCATCATGGCATCAAATTGCTTGTGAGGTTAACTCCTTTCTGTTCAAAGATTGAGGTAGCTTACAATAGCTACAATGTGCTTTCTTCTCCTTGTGAAGTGTTGTTCTCTATTTTTATGATAAGACTTGGTAGTTGTTGAGTATTCAGTGAGATTTAGAACCATTATTTCCATTCTAGAATCAAACCTCTTGAGCTCCTATTAATTTCTCTTAAAGATCCAATCCTACTCCCCATTTTCTGCAAAATCAGTGCATCGTGGAATTTTGATTGTTCCATTGCATCCAAAGTAGTCCTTTAAGTCAGATATGTCTTTCACTTCATCAAAAAGTCTTTGTTTTCCTAAAATCTAAAGATTTCCCTCATGGCCATCCATTTAAAATGTGGTACTGGTAACAAAATTTTGATTTTATAAAGATTTGTTTTGGTATTATTCTTGTAATTGCATAGTTATTTTGGTTTTCTCAATGCCTTATTTTGGTGTTCCCTAATATTGTTTGGCAATGCACTATTGTTTTAGGTCTCTTAGACCTCTGTTGTTCACAAACCCCGAGGTCCTCACTAGCTTCCTGACAGTCCTTGACTTTATTTCCTCACCTTTTTCTAGCAATCTTTTTTTCTTGGTTCCAGGCTCCTCCCACAACATGGTTCTCTTTGTAGTAGTCATGCAACATTTCTCCTTGTGGGTATTGTTTTCTATCAAAATACCCCACCCCACCACTCCCCCACCCCCAACCTCCTTTTCAGCCATCCATGCCAATGGAAGCATCCTCCTTGGTACCAATTCCCTCCCTGTAGACAACAATTTCCTTAGTAATCACCCCCCATTTCAAGTGGTTTTGTCAACCATTACTTCAATCACACTGCCCATAGTTGGTAATTCTTAGAGATCGCACCCCTTCAAGCATTAATCTTACCTACAAACTAAAGATCACTGCTTGTTTTCCAAACCAAACACTTTGACCATACACCCCTACCACATGGAGATAACCTATGGCTAAAGATAACAGGCACATCTAGCACCTTGCCAAGTGGAAACACTGTATTGCCAAGCTAATAGGCATGTCAAACACCTTGCAAAGTGGGACCAGCTAAACTCTGCCCTGCAAACAACTAGAAGACGACAAGGGCATGTTGACTACCATGCAAAGTAACACATCAACATCCTAATAGCATTACCTGCCACATGGTACAAACATTGCCTTCTATGGCAACAATTACAAGACAACTGCCATGTCACCTACCACATGCCATCACCAGAGCAGTGCCACTTTTGCAAGCATGTGATTTGACAAAGACACATCACTCTGCTATGAGTCATTGCCATGTGCTACTATGTCATCTATGATCTACCACATCAACATTTTGAAGAACCCCTTTCATTGAACTTTCAATTTTTTACGGTGATTTCAAACATGCAAAGTCCACTTCAAGTGCAATTTTTTGCAGAGAGTGTTTTTTCATTCTCTATGCAGTGGTGCAGTTAGTTTCTGGAAATTTCATTGTGTGGTGCTTGCTACTACTCAGTGCTCATTTTTCTAAGGAAACCCCTTCTAATCCTCATTTCTGGACCTTTTGAAATGCAAGTCTTTAGCCATACAAGCACTTTTTGTAGTATCATTTATTGAAAGTGCATATTTTTCATGCACTTTACATTGGTGCAATCAGGTTTTGTATTTATAGCAATTTGATTTCTTTTCTTCGTGATGGATAATATGAATGTAGCTCACCTAATCAATGTTGATTATTACTTGTCGAATATCTATTTAGAAGTTTGGGAATTTTTAGGATCACTTTGGGTACAGAAATTGCACCTTTGGATGCCTCAAAGAAAGCCAAGTGAGATAAGAGAGTTGATGAAGCTCTTGGACTCTGGCATGTCTCTTTGTGAAGAGTTGTTTCCTCTTTGAAACATTGATACTCCCTTTAACACAACATGGATTTTTTCACCACTTGTCCTAGATGATTGACTGTTATGCATTCTCTTAACATGATGACTTTTGATGGAAATGATTCCTTGTTCAAATCATTCTGAAGCTTACAACCCAATCTAACCTAATGAATGGAGTTCCAAGTGATGTGTCCATGAAAACTAACCTAATGAATGGAGTTCCAAGTGATGTGTCCATGAAAACTCAGGAAAGTTATTACTCAATACTAAAAGCACGAGCGTTTACGATGCCTACCTAAAAGGTGTAACACTATATCCCTCAAGTCATGTCCTAGAAATGCTAATGGAATCAGAAAAAGGGAAGTAATTGGAAAGGTTAAAGTTGAAGATGAATATCAAAAGGATTTCTATATGCATTTATAATTTCAATATTTTTACAAATCCTGTATCCCTTTTTTGAATTCTTTACAAAAAATTGTTGTAATATATTGCAAGTATTTAAATTTTCAAACAATGCAACTATAAAAGATGTAATGTTATTATGATGTGGGGTGACTTTTGTGTAAAAGATGTAATGCAATTTCCAAAAGCAAAGAACAATACAGCCCTATGGAAAATTAACATGGTATCAAAGTTGAGCTGAGGAAGAGTCAATGAGATCACCCCTTGAAGAAACCAATGATGAAGTTACTGTCTTCTCTTTGAGAGAATCTAGAGAAAAAAAGAAATCTGAGACAGGCACAAAAGGCTCAGGAAGAACAAGCTGGCTTAGATAAGGGCTGGACAGAATTGGATCTAGATGAGTCAGAAGCAACATATGAACTATGGGTTACTGATAACAATTACAACTCATTTGCGTTAGCTGGAGATGGGGAAGCTTATGTTGGTGAGTCCACATGGGATCCAGAGTTTGCAAAGGATCAAGATCCTAATCTAAAAGATCATGAAAAGAAAACATATGAAGGTCGAGAGTTGAAATATTCCTCAGAAGAAGATATGCTGAGAAAGAATATTATGCAACTAATTCAAGGAATAAGTGATGAAGCTGGTCTCTTTGATATCAATGCCTTGGCTACATGATAGATGAGTTCATGATCAAACAAGGTGAAGTTTTAGAGTTGTTGCATAGACATATCTTAGGATTGCACTTCTAGCTACTGTCATGGACATAGAATATTAGTCTATAGCTTATGGAGCAAGAAAACATGTACAAGCAACCTACGAGACAGAATAAAATAGAGGAAGAGTTCGAAGAACAGGAAAAAGTAAAGGAGCTTGAGAGCTTGATATTTTCTCTTAAAGGAAGAGAAAAGGAGTCTGCAGAGCTTTCTTCCAAGACTAGAAAATGAGAAATTCACTCTTATAGGTAGAGGCTCAAATCAAAGAGTTTTAGCAGGAGCTTGAAAGTGCTCAAAAGGGACAGTGTCTGAAAGAGTCATCCATCGAGAGACTTGCATTAGTTATTGTGGAGAGAGAGGATAAAAAGGAGAAGTTGGTCAAACTGCATCAAGAAATTAATGAAATGAACTTAAGATTTGGTATCTGTTAGGTAAGCAATTTTTTTGCCAAGCAAGAGGAAGCCAAACCAGTTGAAAGAAAAATAAATATTTCATATGAAGAATCCATGGGATCCTTGCTGGCTTAGAGCAAGAAATTTCCACCTTGAAATCCTTATTAGAAGAAGAAAAGTCAAGTGTGATGCACCTGAGCATTGAGCTGCAAGGTCAATTGAAAGCTCAGAAGCTTTACAAAGCAAGGTTGTCACTTTATCAAGTGAGTTGACTACAAAAGTATGAGTACAAGCACAACCTAGGTCAGAAATTTCAAATTACCAAGTTGGAAAATGATAGAGATGCAATGTGTGATTCTCTGAAGGAAAAAGGTGCATGAAGAAGAACAAAAATCAGCCACTATGGAAGTAACTTGAAACAAAGTGAAAGCCATGTGATGCTACTTCTGAGAATATGAAAAGTGAATTGATTGCTGCCAATTACTAATAATAATTCAAGACTGATGGGAGACTAGAAATACTTGTGATACAAAGGAATTAAAAATTAAAATAAAATCTGCATGGGACAGAATTGAATATACTCGGAAGCCGTGTATTTTCATAAAATGAAACAACTATGCTAGAAGGCCCCATTACCCATCTCACACTGTTTGATGCAAGCATCATAGCACTAGCAGCCTTCTCCTGTTCATAAACACGTGTTAATACTAGAACTGAAAGATTTAGGAGAAAGAAACAACTATCCTACACAAAGCCACAAGACATCAAATCACCTGTGCCATCTCATATCTTTGCTTCCGTAGCTTATCTTCCTACTTCTTCCTTAATGAGTCCTGACCTAAAATCTTCTTGATGGCCTCAACCTATAATATAAAACCACATAAGCACTTAGTTACATTAAATTTTTATATAAATTTTCTATGAGAAATACGCCCACTAGAAACTCCCACGATTGTAACCCCACCCACCCACACATAGCCATGCATACCTGAATCTCATTGGCAGCCTTCTCTACTTACACTTAGTTACATTAATTTTTTTATATAAATTTTCTATGAGAAATACGCCCACTAGAAACTCCCACGATTGTAATCCCACCCAACCATGCATACCTGAATCTCACTTGCAGCCTTCTCTACTTGCATCTTGCATCCCTGAGCTACCTCTACTTTCTTCAATTGTTGTTCCACCTCTGATAACTTTTCTTTCTGTTATGTCAAGTAAGCAAGTACATGTTAGGAGAAAAGCAAGAGATGCCTTTACAAATGCTTTTGAGCCCACATGGTTGCACATCCTCATTATTAATAATAAGATAACAATCAAACAAAATTGCACTAGACTTTCATCTCGCTCACTTTCAAAGATAAAATTTACATTATAATTCCCCTTACCAGAGAAAAAAATCACACTTTAGCATTAATCAGAATAATTAACAAAATAGGGCATATATGTGTAAACATGCATATACCAATTTCATCTAGAAACTTTTAACATATATCAGAATAGATCACAAAATAGTGGACATAAAAGTGACAACATCATGCAACATCAGAAATACATCAAATAGCATCTATTAGACATTTACAAATTTGTTGGCTCAAGCCATTCAGTGCTACAAATTACAAATGTGAGATTGCGGAGTCAAGACCCGCCAAGCTGTATTTGTCAATATTGTGGACCTCCCTTGATGTTCCTACCTAGTTAGGTTACCAAAACTACAACCAATGGGTACCATTCTTGAAGAGGGAAAGTGCCCAGTGGGTTTCCCCATGATGTGCATTTCTTTGGCGAAAGAACTTCCCTTGTCAGTAAAAATAATGAGTAGCAAATGTCTATCTATTTTCTCTATCAGATAACAGAGATATGTTTGACATACAAAGTAATGAAAAAATCACACGAAAAAATACATTTTCCTAGCCACAAAAAGAACAAATCCAGCAATTTACGAGAATTTACAAGAGATGTGAAGCAACCTAACAAGAAGAACAGAATTTCACAAATGAAAAGAAGAATGTGAAGACTAACAGTTTACACAAAAAGAGTGAAAGAGATCAAAATTATGTTATCCAAATTTATAAAACAATGTGCAATCATCTCAATGCAAGAAAATACACCAGATCTAAAAATCAAACTGATAACCAAAATTTGCTCAACAATTTTTTGGGGAACAAACTAAACAAATTCAAGTGAACATTTTAGAAATTGGGAACTAACTATAAATTGTCTCTTTAATGGCTTATTATCTTTTTCTTATCATGTTCAAAAAATATTGAAACAATTAACAACCCACTAAAATTTGATTTTCTTTAATACAATTTTTTGCAACGCAAAATATAAATATGCCAATAAACATGCTAAGATCAGTTGCACGGAAAAGGACATACTTCTTTGACTGGTCTGAGGCAGTCCTTCTGGAAATTCGATCAGATTTGCTCCTACTTTTGAATCAACATCTTTGCGTGACTGCATAGCTCTTTGGTATGCAGTAAGGGGAGCTTCCTTCTTATCATCAAAAGTTGAATTTCCAATTTCTTGTTTTTGTCTACCTCTCTTCTTCTTTCCTTCAAGCTCAACATCCACAATTTCTACATCTTCATCGGCTGATGCAACTTCTTCTTCATCACCTTCCTGATATAAATCTTCTGAATCCCTTTCATATTTTGAACTTTTCAAGCTTCTTTTATGTTTTGCTGGATTTCATCTTCCTCATCATCTTCATCATATTCAACATCCACCATCTACTTCTTAGGCATCCTTAAAATACATCGTTGAGATGTTTCATTTCCCTCCTCATCTTCCTCATACTCATTAACTAGAACATGTTTCTTGGTGTTCCTTGATATTTTATGCTATGATGCTTCATCACCATCATCATCCTCATCATGTTCACCATCCAGTATGTGTTTCTTAGGTATCCTTGTGCTTTTGTGAACAGGTTGGCCAGCTACAAAATTATTAGTCATTTCCTTCTGCTTTCCAGAAGTAATTTCCTTGGCATGATGTGTATCCATCTTTGCAATAGATGCATTGGTATAAAACTGAAGTTCCTTCTTAGGTGATTCTTGTATTTCCACCCTTACAAGGAAGTCATCTTCATCATCCAAATTTTCCTGCACATTGGATATCGAGTGAACTCATGTCCTTGAGTGCAGTAATATGGCATACCTAATATGAAATCGTCCATATAACCATCGACAAATATTGACCACCAACATGTATTTAGAAAAATTTAAAACGTAAACCACTACCTTCATTAAATTTAATGGTATGAAACATATTCCACCATGGGTGTCAACACCTTAAGATTACAGAAATATGCCCAATTAGGTAACTCAACCCCATTAGAGGACTAAACATGGAAAATCCTTGCATGCACATGTTAAATAAAAAGGGAAAAATGATGATGACAACACAATGGGATACACAGGACCTAAAAAATAAAATGGTAAAGTAAATATGTTGCCTTCAAGTGTGTTGGGCTAATTTATTGACTAAATTAACACAAGTATTTAATTATCAATCCGGGTTTGTAAAACTTGGAGGCAAATCCACATTGTATGGACATCAAATATAATCAATTTTAGAAGATAAAATTTGAAGATTTAAAGAAGTACATATTACAAATATAAACCTATTTTAACAATTTCTAATACATTTATGTAATATATGAGGAAAGAGGCTCCTAACTTAGGAGAACCAGGTTGTCCTTCCCTACAATACTACTTTCATGAAGACAAATCTAAGAGCACTAATTAACAATGGTTTATGATGAAAAAGATGTAAAAGAAGAGGCTCCTAACTAAGGAGGTCCAGATTGTCCTTCTTCACAATCCTACTATATCAGAATCACCATTGCTTCAAACCAGAAATGCAGAAATAACTTCAAATAAGAAATGGAGAATGAAATTTAGTTTTAGTTCAAGATCAAATAGAAGGGGAATTTAACTTAAATTCCTGTGTCTCCCTTCATATGTAGATTAGAATTAGACCAATATTCATTCATCAATCATCACACATCTAAATACATTTGAAACAAGAACTAATCTATGAAAACTATGAAAATTGAACCAAGAAGTGCACTTAGCTTGGTCTGGGGGCCCTCCACTCTTGCCTTGCACACTTGAAGAAATCTTAGCTACAGCAATTTCAGTAAATCAACCAAGCATGAACAAAAAATTGAAATGAAACAGGTTCTTCAAATTAGCTTCCAACTCCAAAGTGTCTCAGCATAAAATTATACAAAAGTTACATAAAAATTACATACACAAGCAATCAAAGTCTTGGCTTTAAATAGAGGTTTTGTGAAGCAAACTGATCTGTAATATTTCTAACAATCATATCTATTCATATCCACCTATCTAGGTCGAACTCATCCAATTCATCCCAAGAAATATGGTCAATCCCATAAAATCTCTAAATTGCCCTATTTCCTAGGGATTTTCTGGGTGACTAGTCATATTTGACCATCCTTGACCAGGCCTAATAAAGCTTGTTTTGACCGAACCAAGTGGAGTTAGCTCAGTCCTAGTTCCCAATATTTCCATTCATGCATCCAACTCAAGCCCAAGTGTCCTGCAAACATGTCATCCACATAACTATCACGGGAATTTCTGATTCAGTCCAAAAATACTCTTAAAACCCAATTTTTGTAAAAATAACTAAAAATTGAAAAACATAATTTATTTTCTTAAATATGCATAATAAGGTCAAAATAAGGTGTATGTGGATGGTATATGGTGGAAAATGATGGAAATTAAGTGGATTTTAATAAGCAAAATTTGATAAAAAAAGAGGGCCAACATCTCCCCCTTGCTTACTCTCAAGCATGTCCTCATGCTTGCCTTTGTCTCCTTGACCTTTTGCTTCTATATGTTGACTGGCCTGCTGATATACCTGTGGCTCTATCCCTTGAAGATGAAGCTTCCTCTTGAGCTACCAACACCACTTGACAACATTGTACACGAGCTTTGTTTTGGCATTTTGTGTAAATAAGAATGAAACTGGGGTCTTGTACTTGATTTTTTAATGCCAATCTTAGACTTGGAACTTTGATCTTGAACCTACACTGCCACCAGACATATGCTAATTCTGACTTTGATTATGCTGCCCCAAATATGTTATGAAACCATCTCTGCTAATTTGAATTTTAACTTATGCTACCATCAAATATCTATTTAGACTTGGATTATGCTTTCACCAACGCACTTGGGCTACACTATCAATTAGATAATTGGAGTCTTCTGATTTGAAAACCATGTAACTGTAACTTGGACTTGGATTTTCAATGACAACCCATTTAAAACAAATCTCTGACCTTGATTCTTAACTGAACTCAAATACTCCACGTAATCTACAAAATGAGGGTTGAAAGAACCAGGAAAATATCCCAAATAACAATGAATTTGAGAAAACTATCCATGCGGAGCCTAATTAGGCTCGTTCTGAAGAAAACCCATGTTTTTGTTTTTCAAATTTCATTCTAGTTTGCTCAGAAAAAACAACGAAAAATAATGGCTTCTTAGCAATTTCGAATTTTTTTAAAGATATGGTCCCTGATTCCTTATCTGTTACCTCCACTGGCAGTTGACTCGTTTCCTTCTATCTTTGACTGCATAGGTGTTTGATGCTTCTTGAGAAATCAAAATCTTGGAGGAAATTGATTTTTTCCTTTACCAGCAATCCATCTCTAGCAATGAAATCAATTTTTCTTTGCCACAACATTTTATCCCAACACTGAAATCGATTTTTCTTTGCCTTCAATTTCTATATTCTGTCTATTTATTCATGGATATATCATGGAAAATGGCTTACCTGGTCTTTGAAAAAAAATAAAATTATTCTTCTTTTGAAAACTTCTTCAATCTTCCTCTGTTCTGGTTTTAAAAGGGAGTCCTCTGCGCTTTAAAAAACTGATCTGGAAGAATTTCACTGTGTGAGAGACCAACAAAAAAAATATCAGCACTATTCCGGATCCGAAATTAGTATAATTCTTCACTTTAAAGCTGCGATTAAACAAAATAAAAGCTCTCCCAGCAGAATTTTAGAAAAGGCTTCAAGGCCAACTGTGTTACAGCCAAATCCCCGCTTCTCGCCAAAATGAAAAACGATAGCACAATTCGAACGCAGAATCGCTTGGTCAGCTGAATCGATCTAAAGATTTATAAACTATAAACTTCTACTGACTCAGTCTGATGTGGCAACAAGTTGAAATAAATAAATATTTGCCAGAACAAGCACAATCAATGCAAAGCTAGCAGCCAGGTAGATGCCTGTCGTCTTTTGACCCAGTAGATGACTGATTGGTAAGTAAACAAGGAAACCTTTTCATCGTTTACTATGGCATTCACAGCTCCACCCAGGAAACAATGAGATTAATGACCGTTTTCGTTCCCATGGAAACTGGTACAATAACCATATGTTATCTTTTACTAAATCAGAAATTTATCTGCTCCATCTCTCACTTCTGCTGACGTGGAAATCGATAATTAAACACATTCGCTCTTAATGCTCGTTCTAGAAGAAACAAATCTTTAGTTATCTCTGAGTGATAAATTGTTTCCTTGTTTACACAATGTCATTTTTTAATTATGACTCCACTTAGCACACTTGAAAATTTAATTACAACACAGCTAGGAAGATTTGTTTACTGCTGGCAAAGTTTCAAGTCCATAACTGAAGTTTACTGCCTCATATGTTGACACATTTTTTTACCGTATCTACCCTTAAAATTCGTTCAATTAATGATAGAAATCTGGAGATGATTTCTTATCTTCTTTCTCTGCAGATTTTCTGGAATTTGTTGGGCGCTAAGTCAAATTGGCACGAGGAAATATTGGCTTGCATTAACACCAATGTTCCACGGCTACCTATTTCTCCATAACCTCTGTTGTTTTGCTGACTGCTTATTTCTCCACGGCCTTGTGATGACTTGCATTAATCCTGTTTCTCCTGCGCAATCCATGGGATTCAACTCAGCGTTAAATCTTATGTATAACCACCTTATTTCTCCACAATTTCCACCTTTATTTCTACGCTGCCTTGCTTAGCTCTGCCTTTTTCTTCTTAGCATTTCTCTCTACGTTTTTTTATGGCTCCAGCTTCTTTTCACACAGTGAAAGGCTCAATCACTGAGCTGGATTTGCATTTTAATTGTGGAAAATAACATTACAGAGTTTTTTAAAATGTAGTTTGACTTTTTTTTACCTCTCCAAGTCATCTTTTGTCCTGCGTACCTGTAGCTGCCATGGTTGCATTCTCCCTATGGCTACGTTCTCTGGATCCACGGTGTACAGGCCTGTCTCATCACCGTAACCATATATGATGTTCTACTTATGCCGGTATGATTGCATAGCCTCGTGCCCAACAAAATGCTTTATAACTTACCTTCATATCCATTCATACCTTTCATACCTTTGCATTTCGTTGAATTATTTGCATTTTATTGCATCATTTGATTTGGCATTGCATTGCATCATTGTTTATTTTAATTTTAAAAATGACCAAAGAATGGTCATATTTTAAAATTAAATGTTTTATCATGAAACTAATCTTTTTATTTCTTTTTGTAGGTCAAAAGAATTTGATATTTGAGCCTTTCGTTTTTGATCTTTATGCTTAAGAAAATTAGGGTTGATGTGATATGGTACATGGAATGATAGTTAAATGGGTAGGATAATGGATATGGAAATGAATATAATGAATAGGAATGGGGTTAATGTAGGAAAGGATAATGGATAGGAATTTTGTGGGGATTATAATGAATGGAATATGATTATGATGGATAGGGTAATGAGTATAGGTATGGTAGGGTAATGAATTAAAATGGATATAAATGAAGGTAGGATATAGGATGTAATAGAATGCATATCAAGCTAAATTAGTTTTAACAATTTCTAGAATTTTTTCAAAAATCAAAGGTTCTAAGAGCAATTTTTTACACTTACTGTACTTATACTTCCATAATAGCTTGATGTCAATGCTAACTGATGATGTCTTTTGTTCCTTGACAATATTGGATGATGTCCTCTGATCAAATGTCTTAGATAGATAGAAACATAGAGCTTATTTATGCTTCCTATTCTACGTTCTTCATTGATTCTGGTCCATTGATTGTTGATGTCGTTCAGGTCCCTCTGCAATTGATTCATAATAACTCAGGTCCCTTCTTTCATGTACATTTTTATGCAATATATACATGTTTGTTTGCTAACATTTTAGGTCCCTCTGCAATTGATTTCAAAAATATTTCAGGTCCCAACTGCCAACAATACAAGTTTCGTCGTCAATTCAGCTACACAACTAAGTTTCTTTTTGTGAATCTTCCTCCCTGCTGATGGGAAGACTTGTCCTCAAGTCTTGTTTATTCTGGAGGATGATTCCTGCAAACTCAAACTGAAGAAATGGTAAAACAAAATAGAGAATTCGTATTGGCCAAACAAGTTGGTTTTCCGATATGAATTCGAGTTGGTATTGTGCCACATTCGTGGATTTTCACAACCAAACTCCTTTATTATTTTTGATCTTTTTCAATTTTTTTTATTTTTATTTTTTCCCTTTTCTAGATGGAGGTGGGGTGTAATGGAGTAGGGAAGTATGAAAAGCTTATGGAAATAGGTTATATTGAAGTCATGAGATAGTAGTAAATGGATGGATAATAGATCGCGGAGCATACAATATGGATGATGGATGAAATCATGAACAATATGGCTTATGAAAGGCTTCTTTGTGACTTGATATGGTACAAAACTTGACTACTTCTTCTGATGATTAGCTTCATGTATTTTTGCCTTGATCTCGATCATGTTGTAGGGTTTCTTGGTGTTGTTGGTCAGCATCTAAGAGCAAGCTTCAAGAGTTTGAGTTTTATTGAATGAACTCAACATCAAGTGAACTTTCATTTTTCTTTGACTTGAACATTTGTATTCATATTCTGGAATATGAATTTGAATTTGAAAATTACTTCATCCATGGAGTTCACTCCTTCATTCTTCCTATGACCTGCAAAAACGTAGCACTTGCCTACAATACAACATTAGATGATGGAGGAAGAGAGGTGTATAGTCTCTATTCTTCAAATAAACATGTAAATCATTACAAGAATTGGTTAGAAAAAAAGTTCAAATATGATAAACAAACATAAGGCATTTATTTACCCCTTGAGGAATGGTGGCCAGCCTAGACCTCCTAGCGATATTTTGTTTACAAAATATTAGTTTGATATCCTATTAGAGTGATTCCAAAGCCAAGTTGAAGTGAATTCATATGGCTATCTCCTAAATAGACAATTTTTCAAAATGGTTTAAGATTATATGGTAAAAATTATAAGGAGTGCCATGTTTGATAGAGCTTCTTGTTAATTTTTAACTAGACCAACAATCACTATTTGAAGTGTAACTTCTGCGATAAAGATTGGATCAATGTGATTCCACTTGGATATTAAAGTAAATTAATTTTTTTATTTCCATTAGAAATAAGTTTTAAAAATTCTTAGGCTTGATATCACAAAATTGGTGATGAACAGACCTAGGAGGCAGAGTTTTACTATACTGTTTTGAAGACATGCAGTCACTAAATGTGGCATAACTTTTTCATTTCACCTCCAAATGGGATGATTCAAATTGTGTCTTAAACTAGACTTGAATATATATCTCCCATATAAATATATTTTGAAAGGAAGATTATTTGGTATTTCAAATATGCCAATGAACACTCAAGACCTAGAATTGTCACCATGTAGATTTTTTGACAAGCAGTTAGTATTTCAAGAATAACGTTTTTCATATGATAACCGATTGAAGTGATTCAAATTGATTTGAAAACTAGATTCCAAGGGCTATCTTCCCTATAAATTTCAAATAAAAATGTTTCCATTAGACACCTCAAATATAGGCTGTACTAACTCTGTCCTCAATTTCACTTGAGACCTAGTTTTGATTTTGATCACATTTTTATTTGTGATATAAATTGAGAACTTCAAAATGGATTCCAAAACTAGATTTCAAGAGATATGTAAAAAAAACCATGATTTGAGAATGCTCCTATATGGTTACCCAAAATAGGCTTGTTCTTACTGCATTTTTCCATGTAGTCCTTTCAAATGAATATTGAACAATGATTTAAAGAAATATTCATGACAGTTTGAAACAAAATTATTATGGAAGTCTTATTGTGAATTCATTCTACTTGTTTATTTATCCTATTATATTTTAGAAAAATAACTCATTCTCTCAAGTATAAGAGAATTTCCAGTGCATCCATTTTCGTAACAAGATCATAACTAAACTCATATCCAAATTTGAAAAATATACTTGAATGAATGTTTGGACATGAAAATTTATCTGATCATAAAGATTTGATGAGAAAGAATGTTGAAGAATGGAGTAGTGTTGTAGCCTATTCTTTAACATCATTTTTTAGATCTTGTCTTGCAAATGGATTTGGTAGTTATTTTTTTGATTTTATGTTTTTGTTGGGGGGTTTTGTTTTGAAACCTAATTTTAGGATCTCTATTTCTAGGCATAAAGAAACATAACTGAGGGAAATGTATCTTAACTAAATTTTTAGTGTTTTTGTTTATCTTCTATTTGACTATGCTGATAATTGCCTCCCCGGCAACGGTGCCAAAATGTTAGGCTAATTTATTGACTAAATTAACACAAGTATTTAATTATCAATTCTGGTTTGTAAAACTTGGAGGCAAATCCATAGTATATGGACATCAGATATAATCAAGTTTAGAAGATAAAATTTGAAGATTTAAAGAAGTACATATTACAAATATAAACCTATTTTACAATTTCTAATTCATTTATGTAATATATGAGGGAAGAAGCTCCTAACTTAGGAGAACCAGGTTGTCCTTCCCTACAATACTACTTTCATGAAGACAAATCTAAGAGCACTAATTAACAATGGTTTATGATGCAAAAGATATAAAAGAAGATGCTCCTAACTAAGGAGGTCCAGATTGTCCTTCTTCACAATCCTACTATATCACAATCACCATTGCTTCAAACTAGAAGTGCAAAAATAACTTCAAATAAGAAATGGAGAATGAAATTCAGTTTTAGTTCAAGATCGAATAGAAGAGGAATTTAACTTAAATTCCTGTGTGTCCCTTCATATGTAGATTAGAATTAAACCAATATTCATTCAAAAATCATCACACATCTAAATACATTTGAAACAAGAACTAATATATGAAAACTATGAAAATTGAACCGAGAAATGCACTTAGCTTGGTGTGGGGGCCCTCCACCCTTGCCTTGCACACTTGAAGAAATCTCAGCTACAGAAAATTCAGTAAATCAACCAAGCATGAAAAACAAATTGAAATGAAACAGGTTCTTCAAATTAGCTTCCAACTCCAAAGTGTCTCAGCATAAAATTATACAAAAGTTACGTAAAAATTACATACACAAGCCATCAAAGTCTTGGCTTTAAATAGAGGTTTTGTGAAACAAACTGATCTATAATCTTTCTAACAATCATATCTACTCATATCCACCTATCTAGGTCGAACTCATCCAATTCATCCCAAGAAATATGGTCAATCCCATAAAATCTCAAAACTACCCTATTTCCTAGGGATTTTCAGGGTGACTAGTTATGTTTGACTAGCCTTGACTGGGCCTAATAAAGCTTGTTTTGACCGAACCAAGTGGATTTAGCTCGGTTCTAGTTCCAAAGCTTTCCATTTATGCATCCAACTCGAGCACAATTTTCCTACAAACATGTCATCCACATAGCTATTACAGGAATTTCTGATTCAGTCCAAAAATACTCTTAAAACCCAATTTTTGTAAAAATAACTAAAAATTGAAAAACATAATTTATTTGCTTAAATATAAATAATAAGGTCAGAATAAGGTGTATGTGGATGGTATATGGTGGAAAATGATGGAAATTAAGTGGATTTTAATAAGCAAAATTTGATCAAAAACGAGGGCCAACAAAGTGATGAAAATATAACCAGAACAAATCCATCTTAAACTTACATCTATCAAGCAAAGGGTCAAATTTCTTAATGTGTACATTTCTTTTATCATTTAATCTGAAGAACTTAATTCATGACATGGAATTAAATGATTAAAAAACTACGACTAATGAAATTTAATCCCTCTCAATGCTTGATAAATTTGGATTTAAGATCAATCAACACTGGTTTAATATTTTTTTTCATGCTATCACATATCTATGTACATGAAAACATCTCTGTCATACTGGGCTACAAAGCACCTCACTACTCTCACTGCACAAAGGCAAATACCAGTATATGATACTTCAGAGCTTGGTAGATGTATGAAATATTGTTAAGGTAAATTCACCAGCAGAGTTAATGTTAGTAGGGATTTTTATATTACCAAGGCACCTATGCATGTACCAGTGACATAAAAGAGAAATTACCCTGAATTGACCATAGTTTTGTTCAATGGGATTGAAAAAATGGCATAAATCCCAAGTGATTTGGTGGTAGTTGAGATGGTACTAAACAATAAAATAATAATTAAAAGATGACATAAATTTGTTTGTACATCAGATGCCCAACTTATACTTGAAGAATAAGTCTTCGACATCGTCTCCCACGTTCAGTTGCTTGTGGAGGCTTCCCAAATGCAGATGAGGCTTCAAAACCCTTCTGTTTGGTTCCTCTTGGATTGCCAAATGTAGATGAGGCTTCCAAACCCTTCTATTTGGTTGCTCTTGGATTGCTAGTGGAATTTGCATGAATAGTATGAGTAACTCTACCTACCTTAAACTTCACCTTTGTCAACTGATCCTCTTGAGAAGGTGGATCATCTTGTTGTACCACTGATTTATCCAAAGACTTCATATCAAAATACCTGTTATGAGTGGTTATTCCATCAACTGGTGTTTTGGCTTGTCCCCCATTCTGACCTTCACTAGCTGATTTTGATTGTCCTGCATGAAGACTATCCATAGTCTGCCCTTCTGCCCTCCTACCTCCATATGTCATTCTACTATGCCCAGAGTCTTCTCCTCCTTTTAGTTGACTCAGATTGTGGGAATCTGATGATCTTCTCTCCGACACTTTGGCCCAGAATTACGCTAGTTCTCTAAAGACCCACCTGCACCCAATCCCCCAACCAAACTTTTGTGAACATGAATCGGGCCTTGGCCACCTTCACTACTTTTCACATTGCCCTGCACATCTAGATCCCTATTCCTATCCTAGTCCCTTTCACAATCACGATCCAATTTGTCATGACTACCATTCATTTCATAAGAAACCATTAAGGATCTACCATATGGTTTTGGTTTTACCAAAGCACGATGTGGAACTCCGGGTTTGCTAGAAGTTTTTGGGCATGAACTGCTGCTGAGTTTGGTGTTCTCTTTGTCCCTCTCCATTGAAAAGAGGTACTTTTTTCAGGATAAATGGAATATCCCAGAGGCGTGAAGGATTTAAGGAGACTAATGGGCATCTCCATCTTATGGAAAAAAAGGTGTCAAGCATGTCCTTTTATGAGACAACTAAAGCACCATTTCATTGGGGATATTAGAGGTCTTAGTATTAAGTGAAAATGTGGACTCTATTGGGGTCAAATGCTTGCCCTTCTTGCCCTTTTAGTAGTAGGATACTTTTATGATAGAAATTTGGCTTCATAAAGTATAATCCTTGAGGTATTTTTTTAAGTAGTGAAATATCTAGCGCATTTTCAACAAACTAGCCCAGTTCAGCTGTTCAACTCATATGGATGGTTGAATTCAACTATGCCAATCTTCCCTTCATTTCTTTTAATATTGAATCATCTTTACCATTCTTTTTTTGCTAGAAGATGATAGAAATTACATCATAAGCCTTCATAAAGAATGTATCCCAGTGCTACTTTATTTGCCTCGACGCAATTTGCAATCTGGGTGCTACTTAATAGGATCTTAAAATCAACATGGCTTCTCAAAACACCAGTACTTATGAAAATTCTGATGATAAATATATAGCATATCTCGAACAACAAAGAAATTGCAAGGCAAGCTAATCAATAAATAGTTTGCAGATTTGAAAGAAAGCATTCAGAGTTGTTATTATTTAAAATATAAAATTCTGGCTATATAAGGGGTTTCAGGGACATTGCATAAAATAGAGACTTTCATTTTTAAGTAATGGAGGCTTTGCAACACTTGCTCTGCATATATAATTGAAGAGAAACTAGGAAGAACCGAGAGGGGTGAAAAACAAGGAAGAATGAGATGAGAGGCTTTTTCTCAATCCCTTCTTTTCCTAAGCCCTTGATTTAATCCAGGGTTACATAGTTGTCATGCACCCCCGACAATGGTAGAGGTCAATCATCCCACCATTGCCTGTTGCCTACAAGAAATAATTGGTCTACCCAGCTAAAAATTGTTTGCCAAGGGATGGATGACATGTGCTAGAACTAAAATTATTGAAGCAAAGAGGAAGGAGAAAACTTACAGACATATTCACATCATCATGATATAACCTTTATTTACAGTCACAATGTGTATGTATGTAAACAAAGCATAATTTTATTTCCATCCTAGATGCAACAAATGTTCTATGTATACTGAATAATCAATTGGCACTATACAAGCGATTCCCAGATTCTTTGAGACTAACAATAGCACCAGGCTGAGATGGTTAGGAGGGGTCAATTTTTCCATGCCAAAGAGAGGAAACCCAAGGATTCATGTAGATCATATGCTTCACAATAATTATAGAGAAGAATTCGAGCTTGGCTCCTTGCATAATGACTTAAATTGGTAAATTTGAATCCTGTTGATTCCATCAGAATACGCCACTGATCCCTTCCTTCCAGTCTGATTTTTCTTTCGACTCCCTCAAAAGCTAAAATTCCCATTATTTTCTCTGCAAATAATAGCTTCTCCATGTTTAGCCGCTCTACACTATCCCTTGCCATGTTGGGCTCCATAGATTCAAAAAATGCAGAGAAATATTCTAGCATTCCGAAATCAAACTTGGAACTGGAAAGCATTTAAGTGAGCTTCATATTCCCCAAGTGTTACGACATTGGAGGATAGGGCATGAGCTAATTTGAGTACCTTAACTAGGGTTTCAAGGGAATCTCCTAAAATATTATATATCTGTAACATAAATTTTACTGCAATGCATTCATCTTGCTCAATTTTCAGGGTAGACAATTCCACTTAACTCATCTGTTTTGACACTGGATAGAACTCAAACTCTAGGTCAATAAATGTAGCAAACTCTGTGAGCCTCTTGCTGGTGTCCAGCAAAGAGGAAGTAGGGTTTTGGCCTAGTGTTGGGGTAGGGATACCTATGATCTTTATTTTGTGCGGTTTTCCAACTGACCTCGTTGCGAATGCATGCAATAAAGCTGCCCTCTGTACACTGTGCACAGTGCTGAGGTCGACTATGTGAATTTTCTCTACCTTTTTCTTATAAAATAAAATACTTTAATCACTAAAGTAATTTCTAAGGTTAATGGTATATTAGGCAACTTCCGCAGGCCTAGACACTTAGGTCTATGCAAAAGTACCTACCTGAGCTACAAAACATCAACACTTTATTGTCCGAATTTTGGACAAGGCCATCATGCTGGTTTTATGCTTTTGTATGTTGTGTGCTTAGCCATTTCTTTCATGTGCATGCATTTCCATTTCCATTCATGTCATCATTCCAAAACTCATTCTTCTTTTACTCTTAAATTAAGTCCTTGATGACAGGGATACCCCTATGATTTTGTTTCCCTTAGAGTTTTGTATGTAGCTCACTAATACTTTATTTATCTCAGCTTTTTCTATTCATTCTACCTCATGACTAGGTTCTCTTCTGAAATTCTCATATTTTAGTTAAAGTTATCAGAACCAGAACTGGAACCAGCCCTAAGGGTTAGACTGGGACTGAAATAGAATTGGACCAGAACCAACCAGTGAATCTGGTTTATTATTAGTTGTCTAAACATTTACAAATTTTAACAAAAATTTATTTATGTATATCCATGTAAATTGAAACAATTATACACCAAATATCCAAGTTTTCTCATGTATATAGAATGTAAGGTTGAATACAGAAAAATGGCACTGAGTGTGATACATATGAAAAACAAAATACATATACATCAAAGTTCTAAATGGCATCTAGATTCCAAAAAACATAAAACAACGGCCTACAACCTACAGGCTACACAAATAACTACATATCATCAGATTCATCCCCACCTAATGGTGCCATTGTAAATAACTTGCTCAATGCCATGCAGGTCAAAAGTGTAATCTCATTGTACTATGCCATTGAAAGTTTTATAATGGAAATATATGTTGGAAATTCCACATAAGAATGACACCCCTTGCATAGTTGGATACATTTTTTCTGATCTAAGATCACTGATTGAGATTAGAAATCACAAGGGCTAGTGTGGAGTGGAGTTGTTGCTTAGGCTGTTAAAAGCCATTATTTCTTATTAGATGAAGGGAAGGAAAGCTACTTGTTACTCCCCTTGAGTATCTAATTTAGGGTCCAAGTAATGGGTAGAAAACCAATCAAGAGCTTTATTAAGAAGTTAGCAAGTCTGAGGAGGTTGTGGAGCTATATGAGGTATCTATGAGGAGGCTAATCTTGGATGATTTGTATCTTCTATAGACCCAAGTATTCTTGAGTCATCAATGATGAAATTTAGATACAGAATTTTCTCCATTACAAACGAACACTTTCTAGGGAAGGCATAGAACATATATTCCCAGAGAGTCTACAAAAATACTTGCCTAACATGGTAAAGGTGCTCTTATTAAGTGTCACTATAAATAAGGATGTCATCCAGGCTAAGTCATCGGGTTTGGTGAACTTGATTATTTAAGCTCAACATTACCAAATTTTGTCTGATTCCAAATTTGTTAGATTAAAATTTGAGATCGATGAACCTCAAGGCGAACTTGCATATGTGAGAGAACTAGATATTTTCATCAAAATTCATTGGAGTTTGATTGGGGTTCGACTCATGAATATAAAACAATTAACAAAAAGAAAGGTAATATCTTAAAAGGAAACCCTAAACTTAATTTTCACCTCTGCCAAGCTTCATTCCACCTTTGAATCACGACTGTGGCCTCCAGAATCTTGACATTTGTGACTTGAAAGCTTGACTAAGTTGTGAGTCTTGACTACATCCCGCAAGTGGACTTGATGTCCCCTAAATTCGTGCCTACAAAGTCTAGCGAGTTGCCACAAATCTAAGACCCTATAGGTTGGTGTCATCGTGCGACCACAAGGTTGAATCGATTATGGAACATTGTTGAGTTTGTTGACTAAACTGGAAAAAATACAAATATCATATATAATGCCAGCTACCTGCTTATGCAGGGGCCTTATTCAAGTTGATCCGCTTATTGCTACTTCAACACCTTCAAGGCCTTAATACCTAAATCTTGCAAATTAGGTATGGAAGTGGCAACAACCTCGAACAAAGTATATTTATTCACAAACCCTACAAACCCTAGATTTGAAATACATTCCTATGGTTGGTTAGGGTTCCCTAACTAGTTTTTTAAGGGATTTGGAGGCCAACTGGACATCTTGGTCCTGTAATTGATCCATACATTTAGAAATATTTAAGTGCTTGACTGCGTGTTTGAAGAGGAAAAATGAGAGAAAGGAGGAGTGCACGGGACCTGAGCTTTTGGTATTTTTGTGTGAGCACTTCGTTCCAAACTGTGCACACCATGGATGCTGAGAGAAAATCTTGCGGTCTCACTAACAGTGTCAAGATGAAGAGGGATAACTTCGGCTTCTGCGGCTTCTGGCAATCTCCATGCTGCTCTCCATTTTCCCATTTGGTTATGGGCTCCCCTCTATTGAATCAATTGAGCAGAGTAGCATGAATAGGAAATCCACCTTTTGGTTATGGGCTCCCCTCTACTGAATCAATTGAGCGAGTAGCATGAATAGGAAATCCACCCTTTGGTTATGGGCTCCCGTCTACTGAATCAATTGAGTGAGTAGAAAGAATAGGAAATCCAAATGGGTATGGGAAACTTGTGTGTATTTGCAAAAATTATAGTTTTACTATAGGAAAAGACATTTAGATGATTTGAAAAAGAGTTTGAAATAAAACAATAGGAAAATTCATTTAGACGATTTGAAAAAGAGTTTGAAACAAAATAATTTTTTTATCGTACAAAATATATAAAGGGGTTAGCGTTACAATTGGTTCTCATTTATATAAAGGGGTTAGAGTTACAATTGGTTTTTATTTAAATGAATTAGATTACACAAAAATTATTAAACAACTATAGGAAAAGACATTTAGATGATTTGAAAAAAAGTTTGAAACAAAACAATTTTTGATCATGCAAAATATATAAAGGGGGTTAGAGTTACAATTGGTTTTCATTTAGAAGAATTAGATTTTTTCCAGTTGCATTTTTTATATCCATTATTATTATAAAAAATGTTAATGCATATTTAATATTAAGATAATACGCACAAATTATTGAACAACTATAGGAAAATACATTTAGACGACTTGAAAAAGAGTTTGAAACAAAACAACTTTTGATCATGCAAAATATAAGAAGGGTGTTAGAGTTACAATTGGTTTTCATTTAGAAGAATTAGATTTTTTCTGGTTGCATTTTTATATCCATTACTATTATGGCAAAGGTTAGTGAATATTTAATATTAAGATAATACACACAAATTATTGAACAAATATAGGAAAATACATTTAGGCGAATTGAAAAAGAGTTTGAAACAAAACAAGTTTTGATCATGCAAAATATATAAAGGGTGTTAGGGTTATAATTGGTTCTCATTTATAAGAATTAGATTTTTTTCGGTTGCATTTTTTTACATCCATTACTAATATGGCAAAGGTTAATGCATATTTACTATTAAGATCTCTATATAGGGAGTGAAAATATTATTAGGAGGATCTATTAAGTTTGGGGTGACATAAGATCCATAAGCATCAATAATGAAAATATATGGAATATCACATAGTATTGTGAGAGATCATGTTGGGATGAAGATACTTTTGACAAAGAGTGTTGTGCTTATCATTTGGGATCATCTTCATTAATGGTTCCTCTAGGAGATCTTAATAATATCTTCACCTATGGAATGGTATGTTGATATTTTTAACACAAGACAAACTAGATAAAGTGATGAGTGACATTGATTTTCATCATTTATAGTTCATGTAATATATCACAAAAAATGCCCTTTTCATGTCCACCCACTTCTCTGATGATTTTGCATAGAATAACATAAAATATAGTCTATGTTGGGATACATGTTTCACCATATCATAGGAGAAACTCCTAAGAAAATGAGGGAATAAGACAGAGATCTCACACTAAGTCCAAGGTTTGTTAATTTCATGGTCTCTCATTTGGATTCCATTTCCATTCCTCAATTGCATGCTCATATTAATAAATGGCAACCAATAAAATAATGTGATAATATATTTGGAATTTCCTTGCAAAAAAAAACTTCTTGTTTGACCCTTTTCTGTAGTGAAAGTAGGTTTCTTTCACTAAACTAGATTTCTTTCTAAACTAGATCATGTTGGGATGAAGATACTTTTGACAAAGGGTGTTGTGCTTATTATTTGGGATCATCTTCATTAATGGTTCCTCTAGGGGGTCTTAATAATATCTTCACCTATGGAATGGTATGTTCATATTTTTAGCACAAGACAAACTAGATAAAGCGATGAGTGACATTGATTTTCATCATCTATAGTTCATGTAATATATCACAAAAAAGGCCCTTTGCATGTCCACCCACTTCTCTAATGATTTTGCATAGAAAATGGAATGGTATGTTGATATTTTTAGCACAAGACAAACTAGATAAAGCGATGAGTGACATTGATTTTCATCATCTATAGTTCATGTAATATATCACAAAAAAGGCTCTTTGCATGTCCATATCATAGGAGAAACTCCTAAGAAAATGAGGGTATAAGGCAGAGATCTCACACCAAGTCCAAGGTTTGTTAATTTCATGGTCTCTCGTTTGGATGCCATTTCCATTCCTCAATTGCATGCTCATATTAATAAGTGAAAACCAAAAAAATAATGTGATAATGTATTTGGAATTTCCTTGCAAAAAAACAAACTTCTTGTTTGATCCCTTTCCGTAGTGAAATTAGATTTCTTTCTCTAAACTAGATTTCTTTCTAAACTAGATTTCTGTAAACTAGATTTCTTTCTCTAAATAAGGGGAAGGAAAAGTTACTTTGAATCCTAACACACCAATAGGATTAGCATTGAGGGACATGGTCAGAAACATTTTATTGCAAAAAAGAGAAACCATTTCACATTACTCTCCAGGTTCATTCAGTTTTGAGATGATCTTGGAGGAGTTGGAGAAAATATTCCCTCTAGAGAACTAGTGATCCTAGCCCTCCTAAGGATTCTAAAATCTAGACATAGCTATTGGCACTCTATAAATGGAAGTGAAAAATTACCAAATTGGGAGAGACTTTAGTCTGATTTGGTGTAGGAAGAAATTCAATGGAATACTAGAGATGGAATAACATCCAAATATGAGGGGGGAGATAATTTTGCCTTGGTTGGAAATGGAAATAAGGTCAATGGAAAGAAGGCCCAAAGAAAACTAGAGACTAGTCAGAACAATGGCAAGAAGAAGGACTTGAGAAAGATAAAATGTTTTCACTGCCATGAATTTGGGCATTATGCAAGAAAGTGTTCACACAAGAAGTATAAGAAGAAGCCTTCAAGAGGAGAAAGAGGTGAAGCACTTGCCTCACAATTCGAATTAGGATTCACCCTGATTGCATGTATGGACACCACTATAATGGGGAGTGTGTGGTATCTATATTCAAATGCCTCATTCCATATGACATGATGTAAAGAATTCTTTAGTAGCCTAGAGGAGAAGGATCTCCAGATGCACATAGAAATTGGGGATGATGGGTGGTACAATACCAAAGGAATTGGTATCGTAACCTTTAAGAGGGAAGCAGAATCCCATCTTCATCAAAAAGATGTCATGTATGTACTTGGGATGAAGAGGAACCCGCTCTCTATAGTTTTATTGGAGGATCACGGCTATGATGTTGTTTTCAGTAAGGGGAAATCCTTTTTGAGACATGTAGCTACCGGGCAAGTGAAACTTATTAGCTCATTATCACTCGCAACTCTTTTTTGGAGCAAGACCTCATAACTAGTTAAAACATTCTTTGTCGCATTTAACGCCTCTTCACATTTCTACTCTTTTTCCTTAGATTGTGATGACAACCCTGGATTGTCAAATACTTCATCATTTGTTCTCTTCCCTAATCGTGTTGATCTTCCTTTAAAGTTTGTTGTGTCTTTTTCTTTTATTTTTCTATATATTACTTCCTACCAATAGGCCATGTCCTCAAGGCTAATTTTATTTTCCTCCACTAACCTTATCCAATCATTAATTATAGGATTAATTCCAATGCTTCCTATAGTAAAAAAGCAAATGTTCTTGCAAAAATGTCCTTCAATTTGCAACTGGACCAGCTTGACATAATACCTTGAAAGCATAAGTATGTTGCTCCTCACCATCCACAAAATGGTTCTCAAACCGATGAACCTACTTCATAATGACATCGAAAAACATATTATCTTCACCATTGCTTAAGCAAGAATCACATATTCTCCATTCCATTTTTCACTCCATAATGGTGATCTTGAATTTTTTTCTATGAGAATCAAAACCACAACCTCACATCGTCTATAGTTTTGAACTCTTCTTCCTAAAGAAGATAGTCACCCTTTCTCACTTAGACTATTTGGCTATCATTTCATGCCTAACCCCACACTTGGTGCCTATTGTGAGTAGGATGATGATAGTAGGTGCGCAAGTGTCTTCCTTGTGACTCAGTAATAGAGGAAACTAGTGGCCTCAGACACAAATGGACAAGGCGAGAAGTAGTTGAATGACCTAACACTACAAATTGAGAGACATTAGCAATATTAAAGTGGCATATTGATAAGCTTGAGGATATCTTGGAGGAAACGATTATATCCATGGAGGTGCTAGCTGATGCACATGACTTTCACAGTAAGTCCAGATGAATACTGTGGACAATATGATGTTAGAATGATTTGAGGACCATATAGGTGAATATATCACATACTAATTGTGTGATGAGGTGCATTTGCAGCCTTAGTATAGGCATGCCAAAGAGGAATTTGGATTGAGCACAAATATTGGAAATGTTGACACCCAATATTTGGGATTAGGAAAAATTATGTAAATATTCTAAATAGCAAAAAATAAAGGAAGATAGAAGACGAAGAGACATTGGGAGATGAAACCCAATAGTCTCCCTCTCCTTGTATATAGTCATATTATCTTTTAATGCTAAACACAATTTGATTCAGAGTTACAAACCTGGCCTGACATGGTATCAGAGCGACAAGTCCCAATTCAGCTCTCTCCTCTTGTAACAAGAAAAAGTGATGTCACCTTCTCCTTCTTCTACCTCCTTATCTAAAATACATCGATGGTAAGGAACCCAACCGCTATGGTCCACGTGTCATTATATAATTATTCCTTTGTCTTAACATTTTCCGTTCACATAAATCTACATTATATATTATTCTTCCTTTGTCTTCACTTTTGTAATAACCAATATAATAATTAATTAGTAAAATTTATACTTGTTACAAATTTCAAATTTATGAATGGAATGTCAAGAAAATGTATCATGTAGATATTGAACATTGCATATCTTAAATCAATATAGAATTTGCATATCTTTAAAAATTGCACCACTAAAAGTTGCACCAATGCTCGTTTTGCACATAGCAAACAAGATTTTAGAAGGAGACCAAAATTACAGATGAACACCACCAGTATAGAAATTTAATTTGAAAATCCCAAAACCCCAACTTTCCCATTCAATAAGAAAATGATAGATAGGAAATGTAGCTGAAAATGTTGAAAAGCATAACCCCTTGGTTCTTTCTCATATAACTTTTCTTGATGAATGAAAATAGTGTATTCCTTTGTAGAAAAGTATGAGCTTTGAAATGATCCATGCTAATTGCATATTCTTGGGGCTTGGTTTTCAAGGCAAAGTCCAACGTTCACTCTAAACTAACGACAATCATCAATAACCACTTGGTGAATGCTAGTAGTCAACTAGTAAACCAAGCACACTAGAATTTAAAACCGAATAGGTCAAAATTAAAATTAAGTATGTTAACACAAGAGTTCAATAAGAACTTAAATTTTGTTACTTATGCCTACTAGGGAGATATTTCCATTAAAGGAAATCATAGCACAAGCAACAATACAATAAAGTATAAGTGATTTGAGTGATGACGTTACCAAAGATGTAAGTGAAGTACTGGGAAATTTATGGTGATCATGGGAATGATAGATCTCGAAGACAACATGATGATGTTGTCGGAGAGGGCCATATCATTGTGGAGGGATGCATTTAGTTTCTAAAAGTGTCTCAACTCAATCTACCTAGTTGGATGGGTTGTTTATCTCATATACAGTGAGATTGGTTAAATTCAGCTTATCAGTTTCACGAGGGTAGGAGAGGGAGGCGAAATAGGGATGGGAAGCTTAAAAATCATCCACAAAGAAAATATATGCTTGCATGTAAAGGTTAAGGAAATTATAGGGGGGTAGTTTGATGCAAAGCAACAGTGAATTATGCCTCCCTGCACATCATGAGAATGTGTTTAAGATTTTCCATTCTGAAGCTGCGAGAATACTAGAGTGTAAGCACAAGAGAGAAGCTAAACATATTGTGAGTTGAGAAGAGGACCAAGAAGGCCCTTTCTGGTTTTTCCTCTTTTAGATTGGAGACACAAGATTTAAGAGTGTTTATAAGGTAGCTGTAAATGTGAGATGGATTGTCAAGCATATGCTGGTACGACTGTTGTTAGACTATCACAGTGGAAAAAATGATATAATGGATAAAATGAATGCCTGCTTCCAAAGAAAATTTCAATGTTGAGGAGAAACTTGGGAGGGGTAGCTGAAGGATCCCTAAGCTAGGTCAGGTGCTTGCAATGGATTAAAGATCAACTTCTGCTGCAAAGTCTCATGAGGAAGATGATTATGCAATAATGCACATGCAAAATTGGAAGTCAAAGTCTAGGACTCAATACAAAGAATTGGTTCAAATATCCACCACTAAGTTTTAAATGGGATCTAAAATTTCAATTTCTCAAAATTGAATGAAGTTGGAACGACTCTGAAACAACCCAAAACAATTAATGTTAATATTAAAAATTTAAGTAAATGTTGACATTATCCTTATCTTTCCTTTTCAAAAAGGAAAGATAAGAAGAATGTCAACTTTTACTATAACTTTAAAACATAAGTATTACCATTAAATACTAGGTTTAGGTTCTATAGGGCCCTAGGGTTCAGACATTTTTTTTCCTTTTAACTATTTTTATTAGTGGTCATTAGCTATGTTGCACTACATTCTTCAGAATTGGTCAGTTTAGTAGAGAACTAGTAACTTTGGTGTTTTAAGGTCAGGTCAATACAAGACCAACCTTAGCCAATCTGAACCACCAAACTAGACTAGTACAACTCTAAAACCGTTGGGACCATCCAATTCCACTAGTTCTAGGCTAGTTCCAACAAGAGTGTGCCCTTCTCATATTCCTCTCAAGTCGTTTTGTTGGATCCTTTCGGGAATGGTGATTTATAGAGTGCCATAAACTGTCAGACTATTGTGAGCACCTAAGATCATAATTAGTTAAGCCTTGACAAACATAAATTTGCAAGGAACTAGTACAGACATCCCAAAACATATTTAGTGAGGACGTGCATGACCAAAAATCATCAGAAAAAAATATCCACCCTCAAAAACACTATTTAAAACATTGAAGTGTGGTGCAAAACAAATTGTTGGTAGGCTATTAATGATACCGACAATCATTCCCTCTCCAATTTTACAAGAATCTCCTACTCAATCTACCTCCTCCACTATGGTTATAGTAACTTCTTGCAAATGTGTGAGCTACAAGAAATTAAACTGCCTTGGAATCTCCACCAATCTTAGGGAAGTTGACTTCTCTGCATGCCTTGACTATTTTGGTTTGATTGATCAGTTAACTGGATGATCACTAAGTTTGACTGAAGTCCCACTTCTTAAATTACCTTCCATTAGTTCCTCCAAAAGTTAGAACTAGTTTAACTGACAACAACCTGAGATAATTGACCTTTATTCCTACAATAGCAATCACATATGTAGAATTGAACTCTAACTCCTCCAACTTGAATTTACTGAGTAAACTAGGTGACACAAGCCATGTCACACAAGTTAAGATCATCCAAGTTGTTTGTTGATGTGGAAATTTTAATTTTTTCAATTTAATCAAGGAAAAATAAAATTGAGAATTTCTTGCTGCATTTTTCAGCACATAGTTCACTAGAATGTATTACTTTCACTATGAACTTGGCATAGTTCACATGTTCAGTTCATAAGGTTTTAGGCTAATGTGGTTCTATATGTTGTGTATATAAATAATAGGTGTCCATCTCATGCTATCGGAAACAAGAGTCCCTATGAAATGTGGTATGGCCACATTCCTTTGGTGAGGCATCTCGGGATTTTAGGTTCCTCATGTTATGCCTTCATACCTAAGGAATAGATAAAAAAACTCAGTGCAAGGAGTCACAAATGTATCTTCTTTGGGTACTCATACCTCCAAATAATACCATCTTTATGATGAAGTGAATAAGAAGTTTATAATATCTAGATATGTTATCTATCTTGAGTCTTCCAAGATTGACAATGTTGTTGAGTGGTAGCTTAATTGTTTGGATAGATTCGAACATGCAAAGTATTTTCAAGAGTGTGATAGTGAGATTCCACATATCCTTCTCTTAAATCTATACTTTCTATGAAGAGCCTTCAAGAAATTTGGTTGTTGGCTTGATGGGGCCTGACCCAGGTTTAGAAGTGATTTAGCCAAACAAATCTTGAAACAACCGGCCCTTTCGGCAACAGTCCGCGGTGCGCACACTGAGGTCTCACCCGAGTTAGTATGGGAGGGTTCTGGAACAAGGTTTCCACACCCTAGGGATGTCTTGATGAAATCTAGGAAGTTCGCTACCCGAACCCGCATGCTTGCACTACTCTGCGCAGCTGTCTGTCCTTCGCAACTTGTGGAACTGCTTCTGCGCAGCTCTATAAAGAGCACAAAGAGGTGCTACCTATATCCTTTATCTCTACTGTGCTATTATTATAGATCTTGACTTAATTGTGTGTACCCAATATTCTCATTAACCATTCAACATTCATAACAAGTGCACACAATCATAAAACTGTAAGAGATGCAAAGATATAACAGAAGCATAAACACACAGATCTACAAGCAAATGCACAATATTTCAAAATCAACTTATCTTTCATTTATCCTCTATTCCAGTACAATCCCAACTTTGTCCTGCGCACTTAGCTGTAGGGGTCCGCGTAGATAGCTGCAGAGCCTCTTCCTACTACTACAACCCAAGACTCGGACTTATAGACTCAGAGTGAATTCATTATCCAAGAAACACAAAAGACATAATCCTCCCTTTACCCTTAGAGCCTCGCTCTATTTATACACTCCCATGGTCAGGGGACCATGGGTAGGCCGACATACCATACATTAAACTACATTATTTTAGGGCAGACAACCCTAAACTCTCACACTCCGCACCCACATTTCACGGGGTCTTTACATTACACTTGACCAAAATCCAAGCTTCGTGCCCTAAAAAACATACTATGGGGGGATCCGCTGCCCAACAAGCCCCCAACACAGTCATCGTGACTCGTCCCAAGTCACTCTGCTAGTGCGTCAATCTTTGCGCAAAGTCCATGCAGTAGGTCTCACGCAGTTTGGGTGTCTGCAACACACCGTTCTGCCCCCTATTGTACTTGTTGCACGCATATTTCTGAACTTTCGTGTGCTCAGTCACATTCCTATCTAACCGTGTACAGTTCCTGCATCTGTGCCAACTTCCCTTCAATGGTAGCTGTGATTGTGAACTCTTCATCGATCCATGGCTGGATGCGTGCTTTAAATAGGGCTTCCTTTTGGCACGTGGCGTCTAATCGATCTTTCAGTGCTCTTTCCTGTTGTAGTCTGGCGAGTCGTTGAGTAAGGGCAACTGTCTGCACAGTGCCTCGGACACTATCATACTCTTGCTGCAACTCGCACCCCTCTGTCTCTATGCACTGTAGGTTCGGGTCTTCCTATAGATGTGTGAGTATGGTGAGTGCTTGTTCCAACATCTCGGTGAAACCCTATGTCGCCTGACTAATTCGTTCCAACCACATATGGATAGCGTTTGTGCGTTTCTCTCTGACTCCTGGGGGTGTGGACGGTTGTGCCTTCAACTGCAGCTTGGCGATTTGCAGGTTCAGCTGCAACTGAACCTTTTCCATTTCCTCATGGGCCTCGCGGACTCTGACCACCAATCTATGGACCCGCTCTGCTACTGATAGTTCTGCCAGTACAACCAACTCTGGAATGCTCCTGCATGCATCCTCTACGGCCTGCTCCTATCCACTAGCCTACACAACCAACACATCCCTCTAGATGCTGAGATGGTCCATGTTGATTTTCTACTCATATAGGACCTGGATCGCTCGGCCTTCCCAGGTGCGAGTTCAGCGACGACCCCATCCTACAACTGGTACAGTATCTCGCGCGGTAGGGTGGCCAAGTTCAAGTCGACGCCTCTCATGCTACTCATCGCTGCCTAGTCATCCTCGTTTGCTATTAGCGCACCTTCGGGATATATGAAGTTGTTACTCATACGGGCGTGCAGCGTCTGTTCGGCCTCAGCGGTTCTTGCTGCAACATACTGGGCCATTGTACCTATTTGGGGGTGTTGAACCTATAACCCTTGTAGTTGTGTGCTGAGCGCCCCCAACACAGTGTTCTGCTCCATCCGCAATCCCTGGAGCGTGACTTCCCGAATCGTTTTGTTGATATCTAATACATCACCTTCTATGAGCTTGATTGGGTTGATGGACGTATTCGTGGCTTCCTTTTCTTCCTGGGGGCTATTTTCTCTAGGTTGTGTGGCTTCTTGAGTTATGTTGATGTTGTACTGGGGTTCGCGCAGTCCTCTTCCCTTTCCCCTTCCCCGGTTTGCTACTCCGAGGACATCTCCTAGCCTTCCTCGGCCTCTCTGGTGGGCACGACTGTGGTTTTTGCCATCTATGTTGCTGCTTCTGCATTGGCTACCTTTTGCTGTGTGGCTTCTTCTTGTTCCAGGTGCATCCTCTCAGCCAGTTGCGCGAGGCGAAGCTTGGTGTCCTTCTTTTGTTGTCGAGATGCGACCATTTCCATTTCCCCCAAGTTCGGAGCATGCCACTTCGGAGGTCATGACTCCATCACTGCAAAGATCGCATCGTCCATTGCAATGAATGGAAGCTTCTCCTATTTTCGTACTAGATCCTTGCATGCTCGGATATACAGGTTATGCATATCTTCCTTGAATTCTTCTGCACTTTGCAAGCTGTTATGAACTGTAGGGGACAAGCGCGGCCTGCGGTTGATCCATGTTCGATGCTCACCTCCATGAACACCCAGAATACATTTATCTCATGAATCCTATTCGCGTATCTCGTAGCCCAAAGCGAGGTGTACCTCGCACTTCGAGCAGGCACCCTCAATAGCGGGAAACTGGCTATCCGCTGGTAGCTCCCCTGTAACCAACAGAATGGATCAGAGCAACCATGCATAGTGGAATGTCTTACCCTGCTCCTGGGCCTCCCTACAGTTTGTCAAGAATTCGTCACATAGGAACTGTACCCAGTTGAACTGGACTCCCTTTGCGCATTGCTCTGCCAACGAGATCACAAATGCTGGTACTTCATCGACACGACATTTCCTAATTAGCTTACCAGCCAGCAGCTGGGTGGCTATGCACAGCCCTTGGTCTTTAATACTTGCTATTACATACCCGTGCTTTCTCTTTTCTAGCTTATACTTGGCCTACATAGCTTATGTGAGGGCCAAGTCGCTACTTTTTCCTACTATGGCTGCGGGGTCGTTTCCTTTGACTGGAAGTCGAGAAATTCAGTGAATCAGATTGGCTATGATGGGAATTGGCTCCTCCAGCTAGGGATACCCATCATGCACTAGGCACAGTAGCTACCTGATGACAAAAATGGTGATGGGCACGTGGTGATAGTGGGTTATCCATCAAAGATGAAGTAACCCCACCTTCTCCACACCGTGCAACCATTTCTAATTTATTAACTTCTCCGTGGCCAACTATGAAAACTTCTCACTATCCGCAAGGTCCCAATCTTCGAACTTCATAGTCGGTACCTGTCACAATGGTGGACCTTCCAACCTTATATCATTAGGGAGGAACAGGGTCTGGAAATCACTCTTCGTGGCCTCCAGATCCTTTGGTACTTTGGCTTTTCCGTTCCACGGGAGAATGTAAGGAGGTAATTTCGTCGCACCATGCTTTTGGGAGAATTCCTTTGCTTCATTGTCTTAAGCCTCAATTTTGGAGATCAGGGCTTGCAAGTCTTCCTCCTCCTCCTCCTTTGTCTCCAGGGTGATGACTTTTCCCCTATCTGCCATAACAATTTGCCAAACCGCAGGTTTCTTCGAGATACATGGACTGGCCCCATTGTTTACTTATCTTTCTGTGGTAGCGGCGTGTGTGGTGATTTTGAAACTTCCACCGCAGTTGCTGCCTCTCCAGGCTCCTCATGTGCCACCCCGAGCTCCGTGGGAACTTCGACAAATCTCACTCTTGCTCTAGCAGCTGTCATTATGTCTATACTTTACGATGGTAAGAGTATGTGACACTCAATGCTTTGTGCTTGCTCAATTCTCAACCAACCAAGTGTTGCCTTGGAGCTGGCCCTAGGGTTTTTATAGCATCCTTTAAATTTGAATTCGACCCTTCCCTCCACTTTTGCATTGTTAATGTCTTCTTGGTGGCAGATCGTGCCAAATCTCGTTCTTAATTCATGTCTTAATTTCTCGCCGCCCGCTCGTTTTTGCCTTAAATTGGACCTATTGTCATGAATAGTGACACCAACGGTCACCTCCCAGCCTACCTGCGCAGCAGCGTACTATGCGCGGCCACAACCTCTATGACATACCGACCCTACGCGAAACCTCCTTGTCGCATAGCTCCCATACAAACTCTTTTATAATCCCGTGCTCTCTTTCAACTACTTGGAGCACTGAGACTGTGCTTCCTACAGATAGTCAGGTGTTCACACCACCAGTGCGAGGCTTCAAATCACCTTCCAACTCAATTCACGGGCCCTCCTTAGTTACCCTCATGCCAATCAGTGCCTTGCATTCTTCCCCATGCAGTGCGCTCCCCTATTTACTTTGTCTAGTAAGATGCAGTTGCAACCATGGTAGCAAGGTCATAACATCCTCTATTGCAGTAGTATGGCTGACTATTCCTTGTCCCATCGTGCTTAGTTTCCGGCGCAGCATGCTTGCGTGACTTCAGTTTCTAGTTTGTTGATTTCTTCATCCAATATTATACTTTTCTTTCTCAGTTGTAACCAATTGTCGTCAAGTTTGTGAAGTTTAAAGTTCCCTCACCGAATGGCTTCCTATAACTGCATAATTCCTTTACCCAGGTCTTCGCATACTGTCCCAACTGTGGGAGCTATTTTAGGGGGATTATTCTTTGTTCTTATGGTTTGGTCACTTCTCGTCAGTGTTGGGATCACTTTCGCACTCTAGTTTTTGCTTATGGACCTATAGGCCCATCAAACTGCTGGTACGCGCAGGTCCCAGTCAATTCGTCTCACCTGGAAAACTTTTTTCATGATGTCACATAGCTTTTAAAATGCTCTAATGTGGAATATTTGTTGTGCACATCGCTTTTCTTACTGTCACGTCTCGTTCTGATTTTCGATCCTTAGTCTAGGATGTGCTTGCACAACACACTTCTGCACCCATCGACATAGGTGGGTGTGCAAGCTGCTTTGTCCTAGCTCCCTGGCTCTTATTCAACACTGCGAGCCTCCAAATTGTAAGCGCATTCTTCTTTGACATTCGCGCCAGTTTCCAATGGTCTTCTGATGTGTACTCCACCATCGTGTGGGTGTTTCCCACAATGCCCATTCCACTGCCCCGTACCGCTGCTGTTCTGGTACTACACTCTCAAATTTGTCTAAGAATTCATCCACTGTTGTTACCTCATCATATGTTGGCAGTTCCCTTGCTTCTATCATTACGCACCGCAGTGATGTAATCATCATGTTGCAATTTAGTGTTGTCACTTCGTGCAACTGGTTCTGCCAACATTCTATTTCTTTTTCTGAATCCAAAGTACAGGAACTGTCATGCTCCCATGAGATTCTCCCATCTATAGTCAGGTTCACCCGATCCTGGTCTTGCACTGTTATCTGGTAAATACAATCCATCTCATCATCGCTTCCATCATCGCACACTGTTTCAGTGTAATGCGCTCCCTCGGCTGGGTCTAAAGGAATTACTACACGTAGGGACTTTTTCTCAAATATCATCTTTGCTTCTTCAGGTTAATGACTCCATTCATATCATTGGCCAAGTCTACTCCTAGCAACGCAGGATAAGGATTGTTGTCATCAACAATCTCTATTACTTCAATGTCCGTCTACGTGCTCGTGCCTTCGATATCAACTGTTACCCCTTGCAACCACTCCATGGGCAAAATCTTTTGTTCGTTCATCATTCGTAATTAAATAGGGCACCACTGTAACATAGGCTTGCCCATACATTTCCATGTCTACTTTAGTAATACATTCGCGTCTAAACCCAGGTCTAGGATTACCTGGTCCATTTCATATTCGCCAATCTACGCCGTCAATCTCATCTCCCTCCTAGTGCGTAATGCATGCATTCCCAGTTTTTGGACCACACACGGTTCCCCTGTCCCTGTGCATCTGGTGATCAAATCATGTAGTCCCTTAACTGCCTTATTGTCACGTAGCAGTTTTATCCATATCTCTAAAAAGGTAGTAAGCATAGAAAGATCCATCCCTGGCTCTGGTTGATCCTTACTACTTGAAGTAGAGGCCTTCGCGAAGCTCTTCTTAGCTTCCATAAACGTCTCCTTTATGTGTTCTAAGTCAAACTCCAGTTCCTTTGTAGTAGCCTTACAAACCCATGTATCCTCTTCGTGTTGCTTCCTCTTATCCTCCCCTGTGGTCGCACCACTTCTGAGCACCATATTCACATTTTGGTCTTCTTCGTGTGGTTCTGATCTCATCATTTGGATATTTTGAGTCGGAGTAGGTTGGATTACCCCTTTCTTGCGCATTTGTGCAATCAACGTAGGACAATCTACCATTTCATGATCAAATTGAGCATAGTGTGAATAGGATACTCTTGTTGGGTTGGTACAATCATGGGCATAGTGCCCTAGTCCTCCGCAATTGTAACAAATTAATTGTCCGCAGCCCCTTTCTAGGCCCATCCCTCCTCGCCCTCGTCCTCGCCCCTGAAATCCAATGCACACCATACCTGTGGCTGGGTTGAGGCCTTGCGTTTTTGTTTTCATTATATATGCTAGGGTCTGATCCATCATGAACTTGTAGCTATGACAAGTATGCTCATCTTGGCCTACTGAACTACAAAAATTACAAAACAGCTGCTGGGGAGTCTAGGTGTACTTCTGCAATAAGTGACAGTTATCCGTCATGTGTTTTCCTCCAATCTGACAGATCGTGCACCATAGCACGGGTGTCGGACTCAGCCCTACCTGTGCCTCTGGTCTCAATGGCATTGGCCCCCCTCCTGCAAAGTAGTTTGCGAATACTGGACAGTGATCCTTGTCGTGGCCCTGGCCTTTGAATTTTATGAACCACACTTCCTTGTGCACCTCTGGCCGCGGTGCCCTATTCTGCTTCAAGATCTACATTTCCGGGCAGATATTCTGTAGTTGTGCGTGGATTTGTTGAACTCCCAGCCCTGGATCTTGTATTGGTGTCTCATGTAACCTCATCGCCATTTCCAACGCTTTGACCTGGGTTGAAAGCTTCTGCTGTGACAGTGTCATCCTCAGGTGTGGTGTCAAAGATGCCACAAACCATGCGTGGTGCTGCGCATCCGTTAGCGTCATGTTAGCCTCGCAGATCGTACTCTTTAGCCGCTGATCCAAATCCCAGGGGGTCTCACCTGGAAGCATTGCAATCTCTTTAAATCCAATGATTAACTATGTCTTTGATTTCGGCTGGCTAAATTCTCAGTTCAACACATTCTGGATCTCTGCTATTCCTGCATTTGGGTGATCATTAGAGTGCTTGACATACCATGTCAATGCGCGATCCTACAACGCACTCACCAATGTAGCCTTCTTAATGTTGCTGTCTGTGACCCCTTGTGCTTCCCACATTGCTCTTACCACGAACGAGAACTGATCCAGATCCTCATTCCCTACTCCTCTGAATACGGGTAGGTTGATCACGCTTGCCATGTTGAATTGCTGGTTTGGTGGAGGTGGAGTGGGCGAAGATGGAGGTGAAAGAGGTGAAATGGGTGGTGGCTTAAGTGGAGGTGGTAACTGCGGAATGCGCTGCCTTATCAAACTAACCGAACTTCTCAGAGAGACCCAAGAAAGCTCTACTTTTCTCTCTTATGAAGGTGAAATTAAGGGATTGTTTCCTAATTCCTCGCTACCTCTGTAGATCTTTCCACTCCACATCGTTCCAAACATTAATTATTCTCATCACCCTTTTTTCACATAATAGCATCTCAATCCAGGTATTCAAAGATTTGATGTACTTACCTCGCAGTCCCTTGAGAAAACATCTTTCTTCTTCACTGTAGCTCACGGTTGTGTCTATCGCAAATTCAATGATAAACCCTCCTATTATCTGGTCGAGCCAATGGTCCACAGCTAACGCAATCTTATCTTCTGATGCCTATAGTCTGTGCAATAACTCCAGAGTCCACACTATCGGTTAGTTAAGCTTATACCTTCCCTGGCTGTCGGCTAACCTCGCGATCGACTCATATAGTTCTGAAGGAAAGAACACAGAGAAGATCTCGTGGATTTCTGAATATATGTAGTGATTCAGCCACCTTTTCTCAGATATCTGTGGAGTTTTGTTTTCCCGTGTCACAAACTCATGAAGATTCTTGTCCAACAACTCCTCAATTTCCTTCTTTGTTGGGTTCCAATGGCATGACATCGGACATCCCTTAGGCAGATCCCGGTCTTGGCAATAGAAACATTTGTTGGCTTGATGGGGCCTAACCCAGGTTCAGAAGTGATTTAGCCAAACAAATCTTGAAACTACCAGACCTTTCGCCAATAGTCCACGGTGCGTGGACTAAGGTCTCACCCGAGGTAGTATGGGAGGGTGTTGGAACCAAGTTTCCACACCCTAGGGATGTCTTGATGAAATCTAGGAAGTTCGCGACCCGAACCCACGCTCTTGTGCTGCTCGCGCAACTGTCTGTCCTTCGCAACTTGTGCAACTGCTTCCATGTAGCTCTGTAAAGAGTGTGAAGAGGTGCTACCTAGATCCTTTATCTTTACTATGCAATTATTATAGATCTTGACTTAATTGTGTGTACCCAATATTCTCATTACCCATTCAACATTCATAACAAGTGCACGCAATCATAAAACTGTAAGAGATGCAAGGATATAACAGAAGCATAAACACACAGATCGACGAGCAGATGCACAATATTTCAGAAGCAAGTTATCTTTTATTAATCCTCTATTCTAGTACAATCCCAACTCCGCCCTGCGCAATCAGCTGCAGTGGTCTGCACACACAGCTACGGACTCTACCAGGCCTCTGTGCACACAGCTGCAGAGGCTCTTCCTACTACTACAACCCAAGACTCAGACTTAGAGACTCAAAGCGAATTCATTATCCAGGAAACACAGAAGACTTAATCCTCCCTTTACCCTTAGAGCCTTGCTCTATTTATACACTCCCATGGTCCGTGGACCATGGGTAGGCTGACATACTATACATTAAATTACATTATTTTAGGATGGACAACCCTAAACTCTCATGCTCTGCACCCGCATTTCGCGGGGTCTTTACATTACACTTGACCAAAATCCAGGCTTCAAGCCCCAAAAAACATACTATGGGGGGATCCGTTTCCTAACAGTGGTTGAAGGAAATTCCTTCCCCTGCTTTTTCAGGAAATAGCTAAGAGACTACTCGCAGTAGGTAGCCAAATCTGACAAGCAGTGAGGGTACATGCAAGATACAAAGCAAGGATTAATGTAATGGAGTAATGCAAAGGAGTGTATTGACTATATACATATCATTAAACATCTTTCATCCAACTTAGGATTCCTTGCATCATGCCTGGTTAGTCATAAGATCATGTTGGTCACAACCTCCATAGCTTAAATAAACAAGTGCTAATACTATTCACCTTCTAAGCTATGTAATAAACAAGTGCAAGGGAGCAATACATGTAGAGAAAACACATAATACCTTGACACATTTACATAGTTTTAGGATGCAAGGCACTGTTATAAGATGAGGCCCTAGGAGGACACATCTACGCAGTTTCAGGATGCAAGGCAAACTAGGTAGTCAAGGGACAAAACTGCACAGTATCTAGAGATAGTGGGTTCCGGCGGAGGGAAGGAGATTGGAGGAAACCACTGCGTGGTTTTGAATGTTAAGGGAAGTTGGGATTTCTATGCATTGCACAGTTCCAACAGGCAAGGGAAAATCTTGAGGGTTACATATGTGAAGTGCGCAGTTCAAGAAAGTTGGATGAGGCTAGGTTGCTAAGGAAACTTTGAAATTTGGCTAAGTGTGGGATCAATGGAACTGATGTGAACAGTGATAAAACTTGACTACGATCACACACTTGAAAACTTAGCGATACAACATAGACCATCCAGAACATATAACACATACTTTGCTTAATGCAACAACCTTTGTGGCAGCTTACGACAAGTGCGGCTCCGATGATAGACTTTGGGAGGATAAAGGCGACACTTGTGTAAGAGTGTGTGAAATGAGTGTGAAACATGTCTATGTGGTGAGGAAAACCCATTCTCATAAAGATTTCCCCTTGAAGAAAAACAAACCTCCCTTTGCATGACAAGCGATAACCCCCATGCCTAAATATGACACATTCTATGTAAATATAAAAGCATGAACGACTCTTAAGACCGAAAAGGGGAGCTTGATATCATTAGCTTACCATTATGTGACTAAGGAATGATCAATCACAATATCCATAGTAGGCTCCGAAATTTAAGTGCAGACCAAAATTTTGGAGGTGTTGCAGCCGCTACAACAGAGCCTTCACCTTCTTGCTAGCTTCTTTTTCAACCAGTGCCTTGAATTCTACGAACTTGGAGAATGTCTCATCTTTCTTCCACATGAAGAAGATCCAACACTTCTGTGAGAAGTCATCAATAAAAATGACAAAATATTTGTGTCTGACAGTGGAGGTTGTCGAGAAAGGTCCATAAACATGATAGTGGATCCTTTCTAGGACTGCATGTGCTTTGTTGTCCCAATCATGGAATGTGGATTTTATGTACTTCCACAATGTACATCCTTTGCATACATCCTACTACTTAAGTTCTCCTTTAGGGAGGCCAGTGGTTATTTGTTGTATAATATTCGAGGTACCATGATGCAAATGACCAAGTATTTTGTGCCAAAGTTCATCGACATCGTGACCTGCACTTTCTCCGCCTTAGTGCTTAATGCAACACAGTCTTCCACATCTAGCTTATACAGGTTCTTCACACGAACCCTGATCTTCTTCACCTGTCCTATGACTATGTGTCTCAGGAATGCTTTTCCTTTGACGAATATCACTTCACAACCATGGTCTTCCAACACTCCAACAAAGATGAGATTTTTCTTTAGGCCTAGAATAAACATGACATCCTTGAGCCTAAGAGGGGAGTTTGACTCCCTCTGAAAGGTGATTGTACCAATACCAGTCACATTGTACCTTTTTTCATCCCCTATATTAATGTGCATCTAGAGATATTTCTCCTCCAAGTCACTGAAAAAATATTTACACCTTGTCAAGTGGAATGATGCACTTGAGTCCAAGACCACACGCTCGCCATCATTATGTTGGACATGCATACGATAAGGGTAAATTCAAGCTTGAACTATGAAGTTAAGTTTTAACATGCTAATCCTCCTAAGGTCTTCTTGCTTGCATTTTTGTGTGGACACTTCATGGCACAGTGCTCGCATTCATGACAATGGAAGCATTTATTTTTTGACATATCTTTCTTCTTTCCCCGTGGACTAGATTCTGGTTTGGTTTGAGATTTATTCCATTTTCCCTTCTTTCCCTTTCAAACCAATCCCATCTTCGGTATTCTTCCTTATTTCCTCTTGTACCAAATCAGGCCATAAGTGTTCCCAATTCAGTAGTTTCTCCCTTCCATTCACTAAATCTTGATAGTTATGCCAGTTCTTGGGAAGGCCCAGAAGGGCTAGGCTTACCAAGTCATCCTTTGAAAAAATAACACCAACTATTGCAAGCTCATAACGAACTTGTGTGAACCTACTCAGATACTGCGGGATAATGTCATTCTTCTACATCTTGATATTTCAAAGTTTATCCTTGAGCTCCAGCTTCCTGTGGTCACTACTATTCTGGAATAGATTTGTCAGTGTCTACCACATTGCATAAGTATTTTCTTTCCCATGGAGATTGGTGACAATGTGGTCTCGTACTCCCTCCAATAAGTCTCACGTGTACTCCCTCCAATATTATTCTCCTCGCCTTGGTTACATCTTTCTTCCACTGAGCAAGGTTTTTGGCATCATATTTTTCTAGTTTTGCAACATCTCCCTTGATGTATTCTAGAAATCCATTGTCATCGAATACATCCTCCATGCGATCCTTCCATGTGATGAAATTAGAGTTACATTCCAAAGCATAATTTAGCCTCAACCCATTGAAGGTCATCTTCTCAGCTCTGAAGAGATCCTGCTACACTGAACTACAAATTTGAACCTCCTGAGAAACAACTTTGAAATTCCTGCTCTAATGTGAATCTTTCTCTAATACCATGTAGAAATTATGGTGTAGATTTTCAATTACTCATGAAGTTTTAATCAAAATTACAAGACAAAAACCTAGTCTACTACACTATGGAAGTTAATTCCCAACTTAGAACAAAAATTTCAGACATGCAATAAGAAATAACACACATGCACATTGTATCTTTCTTGGGGAAAGAAATCTGGTAAAAACCCCAATGTATGCTTGCATTAATATGATGAACATAGATGTATTACAATTGCTTTGCTCAACTACCACAACCTACAAGTGAATAACCTCTCTCTCTACTCATTGAGAAGCTCTGACCCAGACTTAGTCAATTTATGCCTTTTCTTGAGCCCCTATTTCCTTGCGCAATTCCTCGAGAAATTATTCCCCTATTATTTAGGAAATTTTCCAAAATGGATTGCGCAATTCCCAAGGTTGATCATCTAATTGCATGCAACACTTGTACACTCAAGACTAGTCTACAACTGATGTTACACTGCTTTAGAATCTCCAACACAGCTGGGGAACATGAATTCTTTGCATGCACTAGTTATTTTGGGATGATTGATCAGTTAACCAGATGGTCACTGAGTTTGACTGAAATCTCACTGCATAAATGACCTTCCACGAGTTCCAACAACTAGAACTAGTTTACTTGAATAAAACTTGAGATAACTGACCTTGATTGATACGAATTAGCAATCACAAATGCTTAACTAAACTCTAACTCCTCTAACTCGAATTTACTCATTAAACTAGGTGACATAAGGCATGTCACACAAGTTAATTGCATCCAATTTGTATGTTGATGTGGAAATTCATTTTTTCTCAATTTAATGAAGGAAAAATCAAATTAAGAATTTATTGCTGCATTTTTCAACAATCCTTCAGGTCAATCTAATCCATGTTGTCGATGACAATCAAGAGTTCCAACACAATAATGTGCCGATAATAGCAACCAACAGATAGAAGTAGCATTCAAAATAAATGAAACAGTGAAAAAACACATATTAAAACAAAATTGATCGAGACCCCGAAAATTACTACAACCTTGATACTACTTATCCACGTTCAGAAAAATTTCCTCTGTCACTCCTCTCATGATGCACACCTCTGTTGTCAGCCTCCATTTCCCTAAATCCTATTAGTTTTTATCGACCTCCATCACTCCACTTCCTAAAGAACCTATCCACAACATAAAGACGGACCCTTAAGCCTTTACTTTCACCTTTTTTTACTAGTGGAAAATTTGAAGACAAAATATTTATTTTCTCTTAAAAAATTGTCTTAAAATCCCCCTTTGTGTAGCACTGTCGAATGCAATGATAGGAAAGTTGTCTCTAATCGTATCAATAGATATGAAAGGTACAAAAGAGGAATTGATGTCCGATAAATCTTGTCAGTAAAAGTTGTCGCGTTCTTCTTAGTCGACTACCCCCACAAAACAAAGAGCCCAACAAATCATTGTCTTTATATAAGATAACATGAATGGTAAGTAAAATAACAACCTCGGTATAGGCGCAAGACAGTAGTTGCCTGCAAGCTGGCGGACATAGGGCGCACTGTCAGATTCAATTTTACAGTTGTTAGATAAGATTGTTTTAAATTGATATGTTTGTGTCTTAATTGTTAATTGTCTTAAATAGGTTTCATCTAAAGTGGCCATTGTCTTAAATATAAAGTTTTGTCTTAAAATATTTTTGTCTCAAACTGTTTTTGTCTTAAATATAAAGTTTTGTCTTAAAATAATTTTGTCTTAAATATAAAGTTTTGTCTTTAAATGTTTTTCTCAAACTACTATTGTCTTAAATATAAAGTTGTCTCTCAAAATATTTTTGTCTTAAATTAGTTTTGTCTTAAATATAAAGTTTTGTCTTAAAATATTTTTGTCTCAAATTGTTTTTGTCTTAAAGTTTATATTTAACACAATTCAATTGATATTAAAGTTTAATTTAAAATAACTAAAATAAAAAGTGGTTTTTTAAGACAAAATATTTCTTTTGTCTGAAAAGTGCCCTTGGTGTAGTAGTGATAGACAAGTATTAACTAGGAGAATTGGTTTTATGTATAATTCTGAGTTCTTTATAATTTAAAGGAATGAAAGATTTAATCAATTTTATGGATTCATGAATCTTATAAAGTATACTTCAACATAATTTTTTACTTTGAAGCTAAGTAATTCGTTGGATTTAAAAAGGAAATATTTCAAATACCCATGGTAATGGTGTCATGCAAACATCATTCTTATAGTCTTTATTTGGTTTTAAAATGAAAGCATGCAAGTGTCAAGGGTACATGTGTTATTTGTCACTAACATAGCTCTTAACATGCATTGATTAGTTATGATTTGTTGATTTAATCATGCACACTTGGCAAGATCTTGTTCGCTATGTCTAACAAGACATCTCATGTGTCAGCTCTCCCAATTGAAACTCCTTTATATATATCTTGCATGTTGTGAATGGGATGCTCTTTTACAATTCTAATTTTAGCACAAAAAAATGAATTTGTCTTTCCCTTTAATGCTTAACATTGTTAATTATTGTTAGTTTCATGACATCTTTACCAAAACATTGTTGCCATGCCTAGTAATAATTGCTAGTAGTGGAGTATTTTTCCAAATGTTCAAGTGAAAATAATGTGTGATTAGTTATGTTTTAGCAACCTAATTGTTTAAGAATTTCTTCCTTCTTGACTTACTTTTCCAATGTGATGGATCAAAATGCCACCCTCGTGGATCAAAGGATTCGGGGAAACCATTTTGTCAAATCTTTCATTTAAAACTACACAAGAAGCATGAGATTTGTCATTCCATTCATAAAATCTATGGTGAAGATGAGCATCATTGGAGTGAATGATGCCTGGTTTTGTGTTGTACTAATTTCCTTCAAATTCCACTAATAGAAAGTGGTTTAGTTTATCTACATAGCCATCCCAAGTGGTATTAAAAGCACATATCTAGTGGCGTCTCTTTCCTTCACCAATACTTTGAGGTTTACTAAATACATCATTCAACCTTTCTAGCACTTTCTCTCTTCCCCCCAAACCTATCCTTCACTCAAAGAAACCCATTTCATAATAGGAACTGTACTTCTTCTTTTTTTGTTCACACCAAAAACATTTTTCTTTCCACTTACATTTGCAAGAATCGCAAAACATATATGTTTATGTATCTATTCGCTTCTACTACCAACTCCATTCTTTCCCACTACAAAATCTACTTATGCTCCTATATGCTTACATTTCAAATCTGCTCACATTTCCCCTCTCATCTACAAATGATGCAACCACTCCTAGGTAACACATTTCATAGAAAAAATAACATCTTGAAGAATCTTATAGCCTTCAATCAAAACATCAAAACTAGGCATGTTAATCTACAAACACATACTACTTACAATATGAACAACAAATACTTAGATTCATGCTCTCAAATAAATTAAGCTTTAGTAAATACATCAAATACCCTCCCTAACCCTTCCTCTCTTCCCTCCAAACCTATCTTTAACTAAAATAAACCCATTTCAGAATAGGAACTATACTTATTTTTCCTTTTTTCTTACACATAAAACATTTTTCTTTCCACATACATTTGCACTAATGACAAAACATATCTATCTAGCAATATCTTCGCTTCTAATATCACCTCCAATCTTGTCCACTTTACTTCCCTGTACTTTTATATTTTCCACTCTTATTGCTTCAAAATATTTGTTCCTTCATGTCTTTTAAGTTTCATATTGTATCCTTCTCCTACACCTTTCTGCAACATTTTCTTATGTTCCTATAGACTTACATTTCAAATCTTCTTACAGTTTTTCTTTGCCAATGAAAATTCATAGAATAATGGATCCAACTTTGACTATCAATGCACTTTCACTATTGATTGGTGGTTCTATTGAGTGACAACCAATCCTCCAAGTTGTTGCTATCGAGCATATTTTCCTGGGTAGGGCTGCAGCCCACCGGTATCGTCTGTCAATTTCTAATGGAACTCACAAACATGTGATATTTCTACCTCCAATGCATAATTCCCTTGCAACATATGGGGAGCTTCAAGTTGGCTCCATTTTTCTCCTAAAAATAAGTTGTTTCACATCCTTCCATCAATCTTTGTATGTTGCAACTTCCTCTCCACTTTTGTCTTATTTTTTTAGATTCTATATTTTCTTTTGCTTTTTCTTTTCTCCTCCTCTCTTGCAATTCTTCTTTCTTGCAGGTTTCTTTGTGTCATTTAACTTGAAAGTCTCCAACATGCAACACCTCTAATTTGAGAGCCAACCAATCTTGTTCTTCCCGCCAAACAAGTACTCCATTCCACCTCAACCTTGATAAATGTGTCTACCTTTCTGTCAAATTCCCCAATAGGGGACCAAATTACAGCCTCTACTATGGATAACGCTCTTGCTCCAGCAACTCTCCCTTTCAAGGCACTCCTCCCATTGCGAAAATATTGGTCCATACAAGACAGTGTCCTCGCTAGAACACCACTACGCCAATACAACAACACACGTGGCACTGGGAAATCTCTCGGGTTTGACCTTCTAGACCATGAAGGTGACGAAATCCACATATCTGCATTCAATGACTTGAAGACTCTCTAAGTTCTCCCATACAAGTTTCTCGTCTCTACACAGTATCCAACAACACCATAAAGGTTCCTAATCCTTGCTACAAACATCTTAACCACCCATTCAAAATCCTCCTCTTCTCTACATTGATCATGACTGAGTCCATACATGAAGATCAATCCATACCTCCCAATAAATTTCATTTCATCCTGATCAATTCAATCAATAGTGAAACTATCAACTCAATTGTTAATGTTATTAGTCTTGTTAGTGCAACTTCTCCTGCAACAGTTGTACACCAACGCGATGGCACAAAAACACCTAGGAAAACAATCGCCTTATGTGTCATCTCCGGCTGCAACATTGATGTCACCTTATGGGGTGTACAATGCCATGTCGAAGGTCACGAACTTTCTGACTCCATGCCTCGGTGGAGACTCCGGTCCTTGCAATCAAAGCGGTTCATGTCGATGAGTTCAATGGAAAGACTATTGAAGCTATTCCTACCACTTCCCATCTAATAGACCCAAATATTTCTGAAACATGCCAAATACAACAATGATTCAAAATAATGTCCTTTAATGCATACTCACCATCCGTCAATTGAAAATACATAGGCACCCCTAGCAAGCCCCTCAAAACAAAAACAATTTCTAAAGTTTTTGAGTTGCCTTGCTTTGAGAAAGAATTGTGGGTTATCGTTTGTGCTACTACTATAACAATTGACATGGAATATTTTTACTTCCTCGCATTCCCACTTAACATAGATGGCATGCAATGCATGAATAAAGTTATCCAACAATCTGATAAGATGTGGCATTGCACGAAATGCAATGGTACCTTCCTTGAATGTGACTATCGTTATGTACTTCGAATTGAATTGCATGTTCACATCGGGCATTTGGAAAATGTCATTACATTTGATGATGTTGCAACTAAACTCTTGGGCATCTTAGCAAAGGAACTTCACCTGCTTTCAAGCAAGCCCGAAACCGTCTGAAACATCGTCGCCGTGATAAAATGTCACCACTTCCTAATCACACTTTCTATAAGAACATACATTTTCAATGGCATTTAATGCCTTCACCCAACCCTCATGCACTCTAAAGAACTCCCTTATGTCTCTGCATCTACCCTTCTCTTGCATGAAATGAAATTCAATTCTACGCCTTCCAAAAAATTATTTCCCAACTTTAAGCACCGTTGTTGCCCTTGCCTTTTGTTGAAATTGTGTCTTCCTTTTGCACACCCTTTTCATGAAACACCTGTAACCTTTATTTTTTCCCCTCAGCTACTCTCAAAGCCATCTTTTGGTTTTCAAACCCTTTCCCTACATCACCACTTTGTTTCCCTTTCCCGACTACTTTCTCCATCTACACTAGTCTATGAACACAATATGCTTGTAAAAATTTGTGTGCAATATTTTAAGTTATATTCCTACACCTCTATCGCTAATACTTTTTGTGAAATTCAGCTACGATAATACTTGTTCTTGTACATTTCCTTTGTTGAAAATGCAACAAGATGATGGAGCTTAGTGAAAAGGATTCACCTTCACTAAGTGGGCCCGCGGGCTATTTTTGGTGCAAAGACTATTTTTAGACATATGGATCATGGTCTATGAGTTGCAGGATGCTATTTGTGGATGATTGGTCATGTTGGTAAAAATAGATGGACTTCTATTTTTAGACATATGGGCGGAGTCTATTTTTAGACTGCCAGGCTAAAAATAGAACAGTCAAATATTATTAGCTCTTAATAATATTTGGACAATAAACATTATCTTATCCTCTTGGAGCACTTCAGTTCGAGCTACGGATGTGGTACATGCAGCTTTCAGAAGGAAATGTGCTTTTCTTATCGGTCAGTTGAGCTATTGCATGATGAACTTCAGTTAGAACTCAAGTGATTGAGTTTGGTGGAGTTGATTGAGGAGTTGATGGAGTTGTGTTCAGTTTGACTTAGTTGAACTAGTTGTATTTAGTCTAACTGCAGAATACACTAGTGATGAGTGATGTGAATTAATTATTAATTAATTCACTAATTATTAACTCATAAAGCAACTAAAGAATACATCATTTAACTCAGTGCATGGACAGTTCAGTGGAGACAGGTGTTAGAGGTGGAGACTGCTATCAGTTGTGACTATAGTTGTGCATGAGATTTGCACAATCAATGGATTGAGCATTTCCAATGAGGATTTCGTGGTTCAGCCAAGGGAAATACGAGTTTGGATCAGCCATTCTCATCTATTCTCATGTAGGATTGCGCAGTGGAGGTAGGCAAGCAGTGGAGGAGATTTGAACCTGTGATTGATTCAGATCTGAGCTAGTTTGTGTGTATCAGGTGGAGATAATACTGAGTACTTGTGAGGAGTCTTGTACTATGTATTGTTACATGTTCTCAATCATTATAATATACAAATACTGTGGGGTTTTCAGCTGTATGCTCTCCCCGGGTTACATACTGTGTTAATGTGTGCATGCAATTGATGTTTCATTGTTTTTAATTCTGCAAAATTGGTGATCAACTTAGAGGAGGTTATGTATTATGCATGCATTCTACAATAGTGTATAATCAGGATAATCTCTGTGAATAAGTGTCATATTATTCAAAATTTCTGCATGGTATCGGAGCAGATTTGATCATTAGACCTATTATTCAGAAAGTGTTTACATTTTATTTCTTCAGGAAGAGTCTGTAATCGGGCCAGGTAGCCTCTGGATTCATCCTTCTTTTGGAAGGTGAGATATCCGGTAAAAGCCCATACAGTCAATCTTTGTACGAGAAATACTTTGTTCTCACGAATTTTAGATCAGAAGCGGTTGAGTTTTGAGCTGGTGGAATTCTAATTTACAGCAGTGTTTTCTTGGTGTCAAAGTTGAAATGTCTTTCAACGGATTACGATTGGAGTATGCCCTTGAAGGCAGCTCGAATTATATTGCATGGGAAGATAGGATGGAGGCAGTGTTAGATGATAATGGGTTGAAGGAGTTCATAAAGGCTGAGGCCTCAAAGCCTACTAATGTTGCTCACGTTGAGGTTCGGCAAAAGAAGACAACAAAGTGTCGAAGGATTCTATTGGAGGGCGTGAAGGATCACATTGTATCCAGCCTGCATGGAAAGGCTTCTCCATACTTGATGTCGAAAGCGTTGAAATATTTATTCCAAAGTAAGAGTGACCAAAGGAAGTTGGCGCTCAAGGATAAACTCAAAAAAATTAAGTTTGAGAATGGATACAGTATGCACAGGTATCTCACGAAGTTCACCCAATGCTGGGATGAGTTGGGAAGTGTGGGGGTGACTGTTGATGATGAGGATTTGGTGAGCTTGGCTCTCCTTGGTCTTTCGAAGAGTTGGAATTCCTATCAAGACTCTGTCAATGGTCGAGAGAAATTGCCAGGATGGGAGAGACTTTCGTTGGATCTTGTGCAAGAGGAGATCAGGCGAAATACCAGGGATGGATCTTCATCAAAGGCATCTGATGAAGAAAATTGCGCTTTGGCAACCAAAGCAAAGAAGGGGAAGGAGAAGGGTTCTCTTTCTGAATCCAGTTCTTCCAATGATGGGAAGAAGGTTGAAAAATCGAAAGTGCGATGCTTTCGTTGTCATGAGGTGGGCCATTATGCTGCAAATTGTCCACGGAGGAAATCCAAGAAGGGATCCGGGGAAGGATCTGAAGATGAGGCACTTTCTTCACAGTTTAAGTTGGATTTCACACTCTTCACATGCATGGTTTCATCCATGGTGGGAAGTGGTTGGTTTCTTGACAGTGGAGCTTCTTTCCACATGACCGGTGACAAGAGTTTGTTCAGTACTTTGGAGGAGAAAGATCTCCAGATACTCATAGTGATGAGTAATGATGAGAAGTATAGTGTCTTAGGTGTAGGCATGGTTATTTTTCAGAGGGAGCATGGAGCTCGCCTTACCTTGACCGATGTCAAGTATGTACCAAGACTGGAGAGAAACTTGGTGTCGATCACAATGTTGGAAGATAGAGGCTATGATGTAGTCTTCAGTAAGGGAAAGGTTTTCCTTAGACACATCATCACTAGACAGGTGAAGCAGATTGGTTCACAGGTCAAGAAATTATATGCTCTTGAGGTTCAAGATGCATGCAAAGCCTTGAGAAGCAAGGCAACTGATGGAGATTTGGTGGTTGAGAGGGAGCGTATATTACCTCTCAACATGCAGAGCCAGAAGAAGTCTCAAACAATTGTGGTGGATCCATGATTGGTGCAGCAGCTTCAGGAGGTTGTGGAGCAGCCACAACAAGGGAAGCTGAGAGGAGAACGAGTACAAACATCTACTCATGCAGAGACCTCCAGTAGAGGGAAACTTCAAGCCAGGTGGGCTGAGGGATCACATGCAGCCATACCTCCAGGTAGTTGGGGCAATATAGGGTGAGCGTGCCAAGGAGGAGGGGTAGGATCCTTGAGGTACCCAACCTCTTGGATGAGACCTTGCTACGGGAGCCCCAATGTGGAGTAGCAGGAATTGATTGATTTGGTAGAGACAGATGCAGATGGAGCGGCAGAGAGAGCGACAGTGTAGGGAATCCCAGGATAGTGCATAGCTAGCAAGCTGCAGCAATGCGAGAGGCACAAGTGTTTTGCACAGTGCTAGGTGGCACAGAGAAGTGTGCAATGGTGCGAGATGCATGGAGATGTTGCAGTAGCGCAGATGTCAGAGAGGGAGCACTTGTCAGCAGCAGGTAGAGATTCAACATCAGAGTATGTTCCTAGCCCAATAGAGTGGTCAGTTGGGAGTGTTTTTGTTACAAGTGTTGTTGGAGCAAGTGGACCGGGAAAATGTGTTGCATGCAGAACATTCCATAGTTGCAGGATCGGGGTTGCAGATAATCCATATCTTTTTGAGAGGGAGTGTTGAAAATGCAACAAGATGATGGAGCTTAGTGAAAAGGAGTCGCCTTCACTAAGTGGGCCCGCCGGCTATTTTTGGTGCAAAGTCTATTTTTAGACTATGTCTATTTTTAGACATATGGATCATGGTCTATGAGTTGCAGGATGCTATTTGTGGATGATTGGTCATGTTGGTAGAAATATATGGACTTCTATTTTTAGACATATGGGCGAATTCTATTTTTAGACTGCCAAGCTAAAAATAGAACAGTCGAATATTATTAGCTCTTAATAATATTTGGACTATAAACATTATCTTATCCTCTTGGAGCACTTCAGTTCGAGCTACGGATGTGGCACATGTAGCTGTCAGAAGGAAATACACTTTTCTTATGGGTCAGTTGAGCTATTGCATGATGGACTTCAGTTAGAACTCAAGTGATTGAGTTTGGTGGAGTTGATTGAGGAGTTGATGGAGTTGTGTTCAGTTAGACTTAGTTGAACTAGTTGTATTTAGTCTAACTGCATAATACACTAGTGATGAGTGATGTGAATTAATTATTAATTAACACACTAATTATTAACTCATAAAGCAACTAAAGAATACATCAGTTAACTCAGTGCATGGACAGTTTAGTGGAGACAGGTGTTAGAGGTGGAGACTACTATCAGTTGTGACTATAATTGTGCATGAGATTTGCACAATCAATGGATTGAGTATTTCCAATAAGGATTGCGTGGTTCAGCCAAGGGAAATACGATTTTGGATCAGCCATTCTCATTTATTCTCATGCAAGATTGCGCAGTGGAGGCAGGCAAGCAGTGGAGGAGATTTGAACCTGTGATTGATTCAGATCTGAGCTAGTTTGTGTGTAACAGGCGGAGATAGTACTGAGTACTTGTGAGGAGTATTGTACTATGTATTGTTACATGTTCTCAGTCATTATAATATACAAATAGTGCGGGGTTTTCAACTGTATTCTTTCCTTGGGTTACATGCTGTGTTAATGTGCACATGCAATTGATGTTTCATTGTTTTTAATTCTGCAAAATTGGTGATCAACATAGAGGAGGTTATGTATTATGCATTCATTCCGCAATAGTGTATAATCAGGATAATCTTTGTGAATAAGTTTCATATAATTCAAAATTTCTACATCCTTGATAAATAGATGGTTGTTAGCTCAAATGCATTTCTATGGACTTCTCGATTATTTCATGTGCTTTGTATCACATTCACATATTTCAAATACACATATGGATATGGATATGTTTCTAATAAGGAAATCATACATAGTTACTACTTTTCATACTGGTGTAATACAAAAGTACCATTTGTTAGATAAAAAACAAGCTTACATGATCATATATTTTTTAATACAACTAATATTCAATTCAACATTCCACCAACCAATGTTATAATTGAAGACGCAATGTTATAATTCGAAACACAATGATTTAAGACATATTCTTATTGCACCTATATTTCATTTTTACCATCTTCTTTATTAATCGAAATCCACTTCAACAAAAATAATGCAAATTTCCTTCAACTATGCTTTGCAATAAACTTCCATTCAACTTATTCATTGCATAAAAAAAAAACAACCTAGTGCTCCAACACATCCTTCCCTTGCTTCCCACCTTCAGACAACACTTGCACCAAATGTTTCATTGCTTCCTTTTTGTAGAAAACTAAAAACCAAACAACTTGATACCTTGAACAAACAAAGGGGAAAACAAAATCCTTCCCTCTCAACATATAAAATGCCTTGTATATATTCTCACTTTCCCCATCCTACATTTTGATTGTTTGATTGCAAAGGTACATGCATGCTTTCTCATTTACATTTATGTTTTTTTTTTCATTTTGTTTATCTTGCAAATTGGAATAATATACTTGTGTTTTTCCTTCATCACACCAACACTCTGTTGTCTATATACACTATTTTCCCCCTTCACATGCCTTATTTACTTGTCTTTGTCCACACTTGACTTATGAATCACCTTTAATGATACTTTCCTTACTTGGATAGCTATGAAAACTAATCTTGAGAACGATACAAGGAAGGCACGTCAACAAAGGCATTATGTACTTAACAAGGATAGAATAAACACACGATGTCGTCTAATCTACAACAATCGACACAACACTCCTTCTTAAACAATCCCTACTGAAACTCCCTTACCTTCCAAATCTAACTTCCTCCCCTTCCATTTGAACCAGTGTTTCTATTCTCACCTCCATTTCCACCCACTTCCCAAACTTCTCCCAGCCATTCACTTTCCTCACCTCGCACCTTTTGTATTCAACCATTCCCCAAGTTTCTTGCACTTCAACTCCTCAATATTGCATGGAAAATGATTCTCTCCATCAAGCACATTATCGTTTCCATCGGATAATAGATGCACTTAGCCCCATACAAACCTGCTCAATCTATAACGAATCTCACCCATCCATGAAAATAAAATTTCTTTGTGGTATCAACACCTATTATTGTTGTGCTTCACAACGATCTACTCACCATTTTTCCTTATCGAACAACATGGACCCAGGAGAACAACCACATGTCCTCTCTTGCTTGACTCGATTTGAGGAGATGCTTATTGCTCATGTCAGCCCAATTCTTCAAGTGACTCACGCACATGGAGGCCAATACAAATACTTTAGCCATATACCATTTTCTCCCCTCAAGATATAACTACTATTTACAACTCTCTTCCACTCATTCTCATAGATATAAATATCCTTGTCATTACTAAATGCAGTCCTCGCACACACCTTATTAATTTTTTGTCAGCTAATCACAAGTTCTGTCATCTTTGCAATACAAAATAGAAAATGATCCCTACTATAAGGATGTCCATGTAAATTCATCTACATTATCTTCTTTTCCTAAAATCCCAACCGATGTCTCCCCTTACCTACGTCATGTCGCTGCCACTTCCTCTGAACCCCAAGAAAACCTTCTTGAACTTCCTGATCCTGACCTTGTCCACCCCTTCCCATCTAACCTTCATCCATCCTCATTTATATCAACACTACCAAACCCCCACACTGAGATTAATAAAATATTTTCCTTTGTAGAGTCTTCCAATTCCACTCCCACCCATTCACTTCAACGTCCTATTATTGGCCTCCCTCCAGTCAATGAATACAACGCTGAGGATCTCCTCTCCATGGGCTTCCCCACCCTCTTCGCCACACGGTTTACCATGTTAACCCAACCAAGAATCGCAAAAGTTGATATGTAAGAATACGCTTTGCACCTAATGTGCTACCATGAAAATAGATTTGGAAAAAATCCTAGATTCCAGTACTATCTTTACAACCATATCATGTGCCATATCTTACAAATACCTTGCCGGAAACTTTTTTAGATCTTCGCGACCACCTCCGCCAACTTCCTCCTTCAACAATTCCATACCAAATTATGTGATTTGGTGCTTCGCTCTGAGGGAGACATTCTTTCTAGAACAAAGCGTGAGGGGAACTCAGTGATATGATCGTTCAACTGGGAAGCCCTACCTTCTTCTTCACACTTAGTGTAGATGATACCAAATGGCATGACTTGAACATGGCCATGCCTTCTGGTGCTCCATCTAATGCACATGATCATTCTCAACGAAGAATCCAAAACATTGTTGGAAACCTACATCGTGCATCTCAATACATCCACTGCAGATTCATAATATTCTTAGAAGAGGTCTTACAAAAATGATTCCATGTAAAGGACTACTGGTGCAGACATTACTCATCCACTAATTTCCTTTCAGCCTTTATGTACATGTCTTCATGCAATAGTCTTACTTGCTTTGTTCTATTTTTCTCAGGTATGAATGGCAACATAGAGGATCTGCACATATGTTGTGGGGAAAAATCCCTATGCAGGATGATCCTATCCACCTAAGGTGTGACAATGCCTTAGCAGCAAACAGAGACAACTATTCTAGTATTCTTCCTTTATGAATTAAGAATGAAGAGAGAAATGGATGGACTAACCGGTGTCTTCCGTTTGTCCCTCGATCCGGTCTCTCTTCTCTTTGAGGGTTCCCAGCTACTTGCCTTCTCGCTCGCCCAGCTTCAAGAGGTTTCTGCAAGATCACAAGAAGAGAACACTACACAAGACATGGATTCATATTCATAACTAGTTCAGGATTAGAAATAAACTAAACATACTAATGCAATCATACATCAAAGATACATCAGTATATAGGAGAAACCAAGATAGCTTTATTGATGAATAACAAGGTTCAGGAAGAGATACAACCCAGAGGGCTCCAATCCAGCATCTCCTTCCCAGCAAATGGAATTCCTATCTTCACCCCCTTCAAAGCATTAAGCACCCAATGATTCCAATCTCAAACCAACAACAATTCTTTGCAATAATAAAATTCCAGCCTCCCAGATCTCATGGAGGAGAGATCCATATATAGATGTTTGGAGAGAGGATGAGTCAGCTTGAGATCTGACTAGTGTCCTCTCCCTCTGTCAGTTCTTGATTCCACTTGGAGGTTCTTGCTTCCACTTGGAGATTTGGAACCTCTTACTCATCACCAGTCGAATTCCCTGAGGCAAGTGTCATTTTAGAAGCTTCCTGGGTTCTGACACCTTGAGAAATGAACTTGCCACATGTCCACTCTCACTCAGCGCAGGTAGCCAGTTTTTCCTTTGACATTCAGCGTAGGTAGCCAGTGTTGGCTTTGACATTCAGCGCAAATAGCTAGTGGAGCCACTGAAATGATCCTGAATTGACTTGTTTTTGAGCAGTTTCTGGTGGAGAACTTCTGTGAATTGTTGTGGTTTGTTAGCCTTGTTCCTCTAGGGGTAGGAACAACATGTTTAGGGACTTTGGATCCCATAGATTATGGAAATTTCATGCTCAATGCTGTGAGGCACAAAAATTTCAATAACAGTTGCCCCCTAAAGTATGAGGCTGTTTATCGGGTGAAATGCTTTATCAGGGGGATCCGAAGTTCATCCAATGCTGGGAGGAGACCTGTAATAAGATACAATGCAATACATTATTTTTCATACTGCTTTCATGATCTAGCTGAGGCAGACATTCCCATGCTCAGCTTTATAAATTCATTTTTCTGTACATAGAATAGACAATTGTCTGATGGTAGACTGATAATTTTGATGAAAATTATCATCCTTTGAGTAGGATGATTATTTGCTGTAATGATGTACATGTCAATGTCTCTATCTTTCATGAATATATATCGCAGCCCGGATGGATGAAACTAGATCCGGGGTCTTCAAACTCGTTCGATCTTCAGTCTAAGTATAAGTCGATCCATGTGAGAAATGTTCTGAAGTCGAACATGGAAAGACATCGCTTGATTACCGGTCAATGATGTAAACCATTAACAAGCATGAGAGGAATCACCGATAATGATAATGACCCTCAAGGTATTGCAGTACAATTCACGTGGTGTGAATAAAGGACTTGGCGTCGAACACCACGCAAAATATTTCGGTCGAAGGCCATTGATGTATACCTATCTCCGGAAGTGAGAAACTTGCCATTGAGGTATGCAAGCTTCAAAGTACTGAAGGGGTTGTTCCTAGATCAACTTCTTGGATAATGAGCTGATGTCGACAAGAAGCGATCCGTCAAAGGAGGGCCTTAATGAATCCCACATCAGTGACACGGAACGGAGCTAATGATGTTGATGGAGGTGAAAACGATCTGTGACATATGATTCAGGGTGGCGGTCATGAGAGGATGAAGGATAATGTATGGCAGTGGATGGGACACGGTTGACTTTTCTGAACGACTTCTCTTGAACATATGGCGACACTGATGCGATGGATCGGTAGCATTACCCCAAATATGGATGGTATGGCGAGACCATGGATGTGACCGGTGAATGAAACAACCCAACCCGATTGTGGTACGGAGGAAAAGTGTCATGTTCAAGAGCGACTTGCTACCATCAAAGTTTTCTTGAGTTTCTCCCAATTTTTCCCCAGTCATTGCTGACCAGTACCTCTTTATTTTTGTCAAGCTTGAGGAGGATAACATATGCTTGTTCTATAACTTGCCCTTCGGGCAAGCCCATCGCTATGTTTTAACGAGCCTAGCGATAGTGAAACTCATTCTCGTCTAAAGACAAGTTTGTCGCTATTTAATGATTTTAACGAGTCTAACGACAAGGATAACTCGGTCCTTTTCATTTTTAGACAGTCTGAAAAGGTATATAAAGTTAACTCCAAAAGTCCTTTTTCGTCATCTAATCCCTTAAGTCCGAAAAAGTATAAAGCAATACAGAAGGGATGAGTTTTCGATAGTTTTAACGAGCCGAATAAAAAAAGCGCTCGATCTTTTTGTGCAATAATCCCTCAGGTCCAAAAAGATTAAAATCTAGATGAGGGATAGCACTTCCTGTCCCTTTAACGAGTTGGAAGGCCAAGGACTCGGCAATCTTTTCATATTTTACGAGTCAGATGAAAAGAGTTTAAGAAGACTCGTCTTTTGAGGAACGAGTGATAAACACGGTTAGCAACTGATTCCAGGTACAGGTTGGAATTTTCCAATCACGGCAGTGTCACAAGGATGGCTAGGTGAAATCACTCTTCGCAGCTGTTCCTCAAAATGGGTAAACAAACATATGGAGGTGAACGATCGGCCAAATGAAAAGTGGAGTTGACGGTGCAAACACGACCAAGGATTTAATGGCTGATAAGGTTACATTCACAGTGGTTATTTATCGGATAGTGGTTCATTTTTTATTTTAAAATGAGCTTAAACGCTGGTGGAAACACTTGCTCATTGCTTATGTTTATTTTTTAACGAGCATGAAGTCCGCGTTAAAACTTCTCGGATCTTGCGTTTATTTTTTAACGAGCATGAACTGTGTGCTAAAACTGCTCGATTAACCTAGTCATATGATAAGAGTGTCTCATTGAGATTCTATTTTTTATGGAGCTTCATCTCACAAAGCTTTGCCCCGGATCCTTTCGTTACGCAAGTTCGGAAACGACTAATCCTACGAGTTTAAAGGGTTAGACCTACAGGTTTAAAGGGAGGACCTAAAAATTTTAAAAAAATAAATAGCCGCCCCTTGCTTGCACTCCAAAAGGTTTGCATGCCCCCAGGCATAAAGTACGATTTCAAGGTTACCTCTTCTTCATTTCCGTCAAAACATTCATTTCACCGAGAGAGGCCTACCTCTTTCAGGTTACCCAAAGATTGTCTCGTTAATCTTTCAAACAAAACACTTCCTCGGCAATGTCTACCGAAATAGACAAAGGTGAGCGACGTAGCCCGCCAACTCACATAACTTTGACAAAAGAATCTTATTCTAGAATAACCCTCTTCCTAGACGGACAGGGTACAGACTAGTCATATTCTCCCGTGGAAACCTACTCTATACCCAAAGTTTCCCTGCCAAAGCAGACCAGGATGCATGCCCCTTGGGTTCCAGTCATATCCTCCTGGATTACTCGCGCTCATCAGGAGGACAGACCGTGGGTTGAGACACTTCTTGCGTGAATAGACCATTTAGGGATGGTATATGACTATTTGCGATGCGTGATCCGGGAAATGAAAGTTGGTCCACGAGCTTGACCATTCTTCCTTCATGCGGAAAACACATTACTCTAAAGAGTGAGGAGACGAGGGCCCCCATGCAATATATATAGTCTCGTCCAAGGAGTAGGTTATAATCCAAGGGTCCTTGAACGACCATCATGTTCATTTGAACGATCTTCCCTTTCAATGTTATGGGGACATTGGGGAGGATCCCTAAAGGTCGACTGGTTCCTTTATCAAAGCCTGATAGATTTCTCATTTCAGGCAAAAGCGCTGGCGAACCAAACGCTTTCCAAGCAATAGAGGAAAGGATACTCACAGATGCCCCCTCATCAATGATAGTGCCAGCCATTACCATTCTGTATATTTGAATGATAATCCTGAATGGTATGCTTGCTGGCAACCGGGGTCTGCCTAGTTGGTTCCAGTCGAACGCGACAACTAGGTTGCTTGGTGGTGGGACCGAATAGACGGTCGGGTATGACTCTGACGAAGTTCCTTCCTACGATAAAGGAATGGGCAAATTGCCCCCTTGTTCGTCGGAGTCTGTGTTGATGAAGAGAATTTGGACGGTGTCGTCTTTATTCTCCTCTGTGATGGTATCATTCGAAGATAGAGCCTCTGAAGGCAAAACCGGGTCAACTGCCGTCTCAACCTTTTGAATTTCGTCAGGCATGGATCTAGATGGTTCATCTTCAATGATAGGTGCTTCGACTGACCACCTGGGCGGGCCAGCCGGGTTCTCAACTAGTGAAGGACTTGGCAGGAGTTTTTGATATCTAGGAGGAAGTTGCGCTCGTAAGATCGGGCGATCTTCCAAAACTCTTTTAGCCTTGTCTAAGAAGGGACAATGGTGGATGGCGTGATCGCCTTCACACAGTTTGCAGGGAAATCTAGCTTTCCCTCTCTGTCCTGTGGCTTCACTTTCGCTAGTTGACGGTGAGCAGTCAACATGGCTATCAGAGGTTGACGCTACCGAATTGTGCAAACGGGGAGACCAGTCCCTTAGTATCCGAGGGATGCAGGGACAATCTCTGTGGAAGTGGTCTCCCTTGCATATGACACATGGCGATTTAGGCCTAGTCAGTGCTGTGTGTGGATTCTTGTCAGACGACACTTGTTTGCCCCCAGTCGCTTTTGGCTCCTTCTTCTTCTTCTCTTTCTTCTTCTTTTCCTTCTTCTCCTTAGGAACTTGGTTTTTTGTTTTACCAATTCCGTCAAGCGAAGAGGAAGGAGGAGAGGAAGACTTAGATGAAGTAGAAGGCCGGTGGGCAACTCTGGTCTAGTCTAACTGTTGACTCGACTGTTCAGGAATAGTGGTGTTCTGAACGACATTGGTTGAAAAGAGCCAGACCGGCAGGCCAATTGTCAGTCCTGGAAGCGACAATGTGGCCATATGGGGCGCACCAACATCTCCCCAAGAGGAGAAGGGACTAGGATTTCCACCAAGGGGAATTCCTTGGTTGGTGTGCTCCATTTTTTCAGCCTAAAGATCAATGCAGGAATAGGGGTGATTGTTCCGTTTAAAATAAATTTTAACGACGCTTTAGACACAACTTGCTTTTTCAATTTTAAAGAGTCGAGAAAAAGCTAAAGATGACTCTAGTCTCCTTTGATGTTTTAACGAGCCCGAAGTGACAAATGCTCGGATGGAATTTTTCTGTTATAGAGTCTGAAAAAGGCCAAAAGGAACTGCTCTGGAGTTCTAGGCAGAGGGTGTGCCAAACTTTTCGCAAAACCGCAGAATACTTTTTAGGGTACGGGCGGTCGATCTTCCTGAATGCTGTGTTCAGTGCATTGCGATCAGTAGGGCGGCCGACACGGCTTCCTAAGGATAAAGGTTTTATGCCTATAGGGGTCTCCCAATATATATGCGAGGGTACGTGGGAGCACAACCCGTACTGGCGCTATCGTCCCTCAGGAGGAATCACCCACCATCAACGAGATCGACAGTCACCAGGCTTTACGACGCCGGAACACGTCTCTAGCCTAGACCTCTATGTTGTGTGTTATGTTGCAAAGTGTTGTTAAGTTCATTCAATTTATTTTAGGTTGATCTTTTTAGAAGTTTGCCTTTCAAGGTTCACCACGAGATGTATGATACAATTCCTAAATGCAGTCTAAAGATGATAAGCAAGCTTTATATCTTTTCAACTTTGAAAATCCTAGCTACTAAGGGAAAAGAAAGACACCATCTTTTCTCAAAGAGCAATCAACACACTCTAATGCACTTTTCCTAAATCAAGCATGCAAACTATCAAATGCAAATGCACAATGTAGGTGTTTGTTTTCTGCTTTCTTAGTATTGATGCCTACAAAGAAAGATTTTTTGTACAACTTTGAATTTGCTTATAAATGACAAATACAAACAAGTTTACTTTTTCGAAATCAGAGAGGGTAGAAGAGATTACAACACTTAACGATTTCCGAAATGAACACTTGTTTCGACACTTAAAAGAGACAAACTCAAACCAATAAGCAAAAGCAAATGTATAATCAACTGCAAACAGCCAATGAACTCTCTCCTAAGATCACAATCAACAGATCGGAATCAAGGGCTACAGGATGATTATTTCACTCATGCAAAGGAAAACTGCGAATGACGCCACAAACACATAAAAACATTCACAGTCTTTTTGTACAAAAGGAGGTGGAATTTAAGCAGAGAAAAGGAGTTATCAGACTGGTACCTATGCTGGTTACAGGCTGCAAAAATCATAGATCAAAACAAGGCAAAACAGAGCAGAGAACCCCAGCTGCACAAGGCCAAACTGGTTCAGCGCAACCTCAACACAGGGGTTTTGACATTCAGCGCATGTAGCCTTCACGGGACCTGCGTTGAAATGTAGAACCTCTTCACAGTTGTCGCGCTGAAGGAGAAACTCTCGTTTCTCACTAGGTTCTGGGTCACAGATTGCTATTTAATCTACTGTTTCAGGCCAAATAAAAGCAACAAGCAAGGTGCAATCAAAGGGATGCTTTGAGGGAGTACTAAGATCTATCACAAAGGATCATCAAATCATTTGTGAGTCCATTGTTCAGATCATAGACGAGTCCAATGATTGGATCGAAGCAGCAACTGTCTACTTTGCATCTGGGAATAGCAGATGCAGTTCGATTGTTGCTGTCAAGTCTATGAAACAAACAATGATAGAAACATAAATAAAATGACTAAACAGATCTCCCCAGCGGAGTCGCCAATTTGTTGTGGGGAAAAATGCCTATGCAGGACGATCCTATCCACCTAAGGTGTGACAGTGCCTTAGCAACAAACAGAGACAACTATTCTAGTATTCTTCCTTTATGAATTAAGAATGAAGAGAGAAATGGATGGACTAACCGGTGTCTTCCGTTTGTCCCTCGATCCAGTCTCTCTTCTCTTTGAGGGTTCCCAGCTACTTGCCTTCTCGCTCACCCAGCTTCAAGAGGTTTCTGCAAGATCACAAGAAGAGAACACTACACAAGACATGGATTCATATTCATAACTAGTTCAGGATTAGAAATAAATTAAGCATACTAATGAAATCATACATCAAAGATACATCAGTATATAGGAGAAACCAAGATAGCTTTATTGATGAATAACAAGGTTCAGGAAGAGATACAACCCAGAGGGCTCCAATCCAGCATCTCCTTCCCAGCAAATGGAATTTCTATCTTCACCCCCTTCAAAGCATTAAGCACCCAATGATTCCAATCTCAAACCAACAGCAATTCTTTGCAATAATAAAATTCCAGCCTCCCAGATCTCATGGAGGAGAGATCCATATATAGATGTTTGGAGAGAGGATGAGTCAGCTTGAGATCTGACTAGTGTCCTCTCCCTCTCTCAGTTCTTGATTCCACTTGGAGGTTCTTGCTTCCACTTGGAGATTTGGAACCTCTTACTCATCACCAGTCGAATTCCCTGAGGCAAGTGTCATTTTGGAAGCTTCCTGGGTTCTGACACCTTAAGAAATGAACTTGCCACATGTCCACTCTCACTCAGCGCAGGTAGCCAGTGTTGCCTTTGACATTCAGCGTAGGTAGCCAGTGTTGGCTTTGACATTCAGCGCAAACAGCTAGTGGAGCCACTGAAATGATCCTGAATTGACTTGTTTTTGAGCAGTTTCTGGTGGAGAACTTCTGTGAATTGTTGTGGTTTGTTAGCCTTGTTCCTCTAGGGGTAGGAACAACATGTTTAGGGACTTTGGATCCCTTAGATTATGGACATTTCATGCTCAATGTTGTGAGGCACAAAAATGTCTATAACAACATATACATGGTTTCCTATGGTTTGAAAATGCACCTTATATGGACAACCTTAACTGGACCGACGAATACAACATTGATAATGCATAGCCTTTCGTTGATTAATATGTAGCTGCATGGAACCCTTGATCACTCCAACACATAAATCTAGGAATACATCAATTGACGCTTTGTGATCCTTGTCTTCTTGAAATAAATGATATCCTCACCTCCAACGAGCTAAAAGACTATGAGGAACTTGTCAACTATGTCCAGTGACACAAATTGACATTCTTATACATGTCTTCACAAAAAGAACACTGCTACATCTTGTTGCTATGGAGTCCCTTGGGAGCTACACGAATCCTGTTCCATGCACATCGATGCATATGGCCAGAAGAAATATAGCCCTGCTAGGAATGATGACAAGCTTAATGTCCACAACCTTCACATGCTTACTATTTGGAGGAACACCATTGACTTCCAACCTATCCTATCACCTCATGTTGTATTGAACTACATTTCCAAATATGTAGCAAAAGCAAAGTCAAATTCTGAAATCTACCACCAAATGTTATTGCCCCTTGCACAAAGTTATCCTCTTGATGCCCCCAGAGTTGCCATCGTCTACAAAATCCTAATTGAAGCAGTTGTTGATAGGGACATTGGTGCACAAGAAACATGCCACATACTCCAAAAAAATCCCCCTCACAAAATGTATTCGCTCTTTTGTCTCCCTTAATTTCAAGAAAATAGTTTTCAAATGTGTTGCAAATCAATTAGATCACCAACAACCAACAACACCCTTCATCACTTCATACATACAAAGACCTCCTTCACTTGAGTCATTGTCTCTTATTTAATTCACATGTTGTTGGGCATTCTCCTCTCGTCGAAAAAAATCACCATGGAAACATATCTTCCCTCCAATAGTCATACACATCTTACCTCGATACACTTCCATCCCATCTTAAGATGCAAACTACTATGCAGACTTCTGTTGGTGTGAACTACTCTTGTATTTCTCTTTTTGCAATCTGCCTAATGACATTGTTGAAAGTGACAAGGAAATTATTCCACATTGGAAACAAATTAAACACACATATCGTGCATGGCATTTCCATTGTGCACCTCAAGAATAACCTCCCATTGACTCTAATGATGTTGATATTTATGAGAAGAGTCTTCAGCGAAAATCACATCAAAATTCATATTGCCGACGCGTTTCGAACCAATGAGTGTGGTTCATCTTTAGGACGAGTTGAAGAACTAGATCAAGACTGCATGTTAAATAGGGAGAGCAGGTCATCCAACGTGTATATTTGATTGGGTAACAGTTAAATTGACTGGGCAACTAGACTGGACCAGCAGCTACAATTGACTGGGCAACAAGACCAAGGGGTAAGAAAGGAAAAAATAATTATTTAATTAAATTTTTTAGTTATATTACCATAACTATTAAGAGAACAAATTAATAATCTATTAAAGGGATTTTTTTTTAACAACTGGTTAGTTAATTAGTTTAAGGGTTATTTTGTTATATTTATTAGATATTCTAGAACCATAACCTATTAATATAGGTTCATTAAATATTGTTGAAACCAACAAAATGAATAAAACATTTATCAATGATTTATGAATTAAAAAGAAAAACCAAAATAAATAACATTTAAATTAGTTAAAAAAAGAAGAAAAAGACATCATACTAAATTAAAGGAATTGAATAATTAATGATTTTCACCATTTAATTATAAATCTATTATATACATATATATAGGTCCCTTAATTACTAAGTGGAGTTAGAGGAAAATAAATAATTAGAAAGCTAATTTCTTATAATTATTACCCTAAAGATGAGCAATAACCTAGACAAATAGTTAGTTAATTAATCTAAAGGTTGGTTATTATATTTAGTACCCTAAAAAATATAAAGTATGTATTTAATTAATAAGAACCATAACCTATTAATAGATACATTTAATATTATTAAAATGAATAAAATCCATATGAAATAAGAAAAGTTAAAATAGATATCTTATTACATTAGTTAAATAATGACCTCAAAATAACTATAAGGAATCCAACCTAAATGGAAATTAATTATATTAGAAAGAATATAGCTTCATTACTAGGTTAGTTTATTCCAAATTAATTTTATGCAGTAAAATCTAATAGGTGTTAGATTTTTAGGAATGGACATAATAGGTATAATGTTAAAAAGGATTTTATAACCAACTTAAACATTTAGTTCTGAAAATTTAATCTAGAAGGAGTGAAAAAATCCTAAAAATGAATAAAAGCCCAAGAGACGAGAAGGAAAAAAGAGGAAAATAGATGATTAGGAAGACGAGGGGGAAAAAAGACGACCTCTCAGCAAAGAACAACTAAGGGACAGGGGCGGGAAGGAAAAAGGCCAGCTAAGAAGAAAGGGTAGGGATCCAGCAACTGTTGATTTTCCAGCCGTCATCTCTATTGATATTCCTTGGCCTTTTTTCAATTGCAATGGCCTCCCTAAATTTCTAGTGATGAAAGGGAGTAATCATGGCAATGACCTAGGCCTCCTCAATGCATATGTGATGCTTGGTATTTTCCACATGTTCTGCCAAGGTGGAAGACCTGGTCCTCCCATGTTTAATGTCAGCTAAGTTTTCATGAATCCTTTGATTAATAGAGCGCCCCGTCTCATCGACATAGGGGGTCCCATAGGAGAAAGGAATAACATAGACACCTTTCATATCCTTAGGGTCAATGCAGTCTTATACAGACCTTAGGGACCTACAGATGGTGCTCAGTGGTCTAAAGGTAGAGGTACCATTATGTTTTCTGAGGATCCTCGCAATTTTATCCGTGGTCCCCTGGATGAAAGGGAGATGAACCCCTGAGACTCGATCCTTAGGGTCTCCCTTAGCCTTGCGACCTTTACTGGCTTTTAGGAAAGCTTTGGCAGAACACACGAAAAAGACCAAGCATCACATATGCATTGAGAAGGCCCAGGTCATTGCCATGATTACTCCCTTTCATCACCGGAAATTTAGGGAGGCCATTGAAATCGAAAAAAGGCAAAGGAATCTCAATAGAGATGACGGCTGAAAAATCAGCAGTTGCTAGATCCTTGCCCTTTCTTCCTAGCTGACCATTTTACTTCCTACCCCCGTCCCTTGTTCTTTGCTGAGAGGTCCTCTTTATTTTTCCCCCCTCGTCTTCCTAATCATCTGTTTTCCTATTTTTCCCTTCATGTCTCTTGGGATTTTATTCATTTTTAGGATTTTTTTCACTCCTTCTAGATTAAATTTTAAGAACTAAATGTTTAAGTTGGTTATAAAATCCTTTTTAACATTATACCTATTATGTCTGTTCCTAAAAATACAATATCTATGAGATTTTACTGAATAAAATTAATTTGGAAGAAGCTAACCTAGTAAAGAAGCTCTATTATTTCTAATTTAATTAATTTCCATTTAGGTTGGATTCCTTATAGTTAATTTGAGGTCATTATTTAACTAATGTAATAAGATATCTATTTTAACGTTTCTTATTTCATATGGATTTTATTCATTTTAATAATATTAAATGTATTTATTAATAGGTTATGGTTCTTATTAATTAAATACATAATTTATATTTTTTAGGGTACTAAATATAATAACCAACCCTTAGATTAATTAACTAACTATTTGTCTAGGTTATTGCTCATCTTTAGGGTAATAATTATAAGAAATTAGCTTTCTAATTATTTATTTTCCTCCAACCCCTCTTAGTAATTAAGGGACCTTTATATATATATATATATATATATATATATATATAAGTGATGAAAATCGTTAATTATCTAATTCCTTTAATTTAGTATGATGTCTTTTTTTTTAACTAATTTAAATGTTATTTATTTTAATTTTTCTTTCTAATTCTTAAATCATTGATAAATGTTTTATTCATTTAGTTGGTTTAAACAATATTTAATGAACCTATATTAATAGCTTATGGTTCTAGACTATCTAATAAATATAACAAAATAACCCTTAAACTAATTAACTAACCATTTGTAAAAAAAAAAAGGCCTTTTAATAGATTATTAATTCATTCTCTTAATAGTTATGGTAATATAACTAAAAATTTTAATTAACTAATTAATTTTTCCTTTCTTACCCCTTGGTCTTGTTGCCCAGTCAATCGTAGCCGTTTGTCCAATCTAGTTGCCCAGTCAATTTAACCGTTACCTGGTCAAATATAGACGTTGGATGACCTACTCTCCCTATTTAACATGTAGTCCTTATTTGGTTCTTCAAGTCATCCTGAAATGAACCACACTCGTTGGTTCGAAACACGTCGGCAATATGAATTTTGATGTGATTTTCACTAAAGACTCTTCTCATAAACATGTTATGGATCACAGAAGCCTTAATTCAACGGATGTTGTAATTCCTGAAATGCATTACCACCACTCCATGGACATGGACGTATGGAAATTCCTTTCTCAGCTCCACCTAGGCAACAAAATCCTCCTTGACAACCTTGACATTCTTGGCCATCGTGACTTTCATGCAAATCATAACTAGGCCCATTCTCTTATCCCTTCAAACTTGCAAGAGACTGCCATTTGCTTCATAGAATTTTACCGCTCCTCCATACAACTATGCCATCGCCCCTCTCCAAATCCACATTCCATTACCTCCTTGTCCCCAAGCCAATTGGTCTCTTTCAATATCATACTTTCCCACTTCTCAAACAATACCTCTATCACACTAAAGATGATCATGCAAGGTACTGCCAGGACAAGAAAATATTTCTTAATTCACTACCTCAAAGATATGTTCCTAGCTAACTCTACCAATAAAGAAACCCCTCTACTCTTGCTTGCTCCAACCAATGTTGCATCTTTCCAAATAAATGCACTAAAAATACAATCTTCGCTTCACATCCCTATCTCCTCCATGCAACCTTTGGAAGGTCAGTCTCTCCTAAATATCCAAGAAAAACTTCGTCATGTAAAATACATTCTCATTGATGAAATGAGCTTCATTGGCCATAAGATACCTGCTCAAATTCATGAAAATTTGCACGAGTCTTTCCCATCTAATAAAAACACTCCATTTGGTGGATGCTCTATAATCCTTGTCGGTGACCTTGGCCAACTGCCACCAGTAAAAGATACACCAATCTATATGGGGACGTCTCGTGGTTCAGTTCTCTCTGGATGAGTTTTGATACAGTTGTCGTAAGGCATAAACCCTGAACATGTTTTGTTTCCCCAACTCCTCTACAGCCTTCGAAATGAAACACCTACAATGGATGATTGGAAGTTTCTCATGGCATGTACAAAATACATCTGTTCACATGATGAGAAAAAACATTTCACAATTCTATGCACCTTTATGCAACAACTGAATCTGTCAAGCTACAAAATAAAAACATGCTCCAAAAATTGATCATGCCAGTTGCACGTTCCTATGTCGAGTAAAGGAATCACTAGTCCTCCACTACTAAAGAAGATGAGCAACTTGATGCAAAAGTGCTCCAGTGCATTGGGAAAAAAGTCATTTTAACAAGAAATCTATGGGTTCAAGCAGGCCTTGTTAATGGAGCAGCTGGAAAAGTTGTTTCTATTGTTTACACAACTACTTCTAAACCCTCCGACTTACCATCATTTCTTGTTGTCGATTTCATTCACTACAAAGGTCTACCATGGGATGCCTCACATTCAAAGTATGTGCCAATTCCCACAATAACAAGGGGTTCTCGCACACAAATACCACTTCGGATGGCATGGGGCATAACAATATATAAGTCGCAAAGCATGACCCTCCATAAGGCAACAATCGACATTGGAAATATCAATCGCCAAGGCCTTACCTTCACAGTTGTATCTATATTTAGATCATTGTGTGATTTTTGCATCTCGTCAACTTTTACATTCGGTCGTTGTCGGGTGGTAGAGTTGCATTTCAACAATCTCCTTCAACACTCAACTGTCAACCTGGGGCTACGTAAGCTTAGAGGCGTAGCACAGGAAATGACAAGATTAATGATATAAACCTTAACCAAATATTTTTCTATCTTCCCTAATTATATTTGCAGAATCAAAGAATTACAAAGAAAATAATACCAAAAGAATTCTGGTGCTAGAATCAAAAGGAAAATACTTTGCAAAAACAAACTGAAAGGAACTTCAAATCAGCATAAAAAATCATGATCAATGAAAGAAAGAAAAATAGATATCTAAGAGTAAATGTTAGTGAAGTCATAAGACAAAGAAATAATTAGGTTGTGAACTGCAGTTTTCTTTATTACAAGTTTTCCTTCCTAGACTAAATCATCATTCCTACACCACAACAATGTTCCTGTACTGGAATAGAGTTCCTTCACTTGAATGATATTTATGTACTAAAACAATGTTCCTATACTGGAAGTATGTTTTATTCCTGCACTAAGTATTTTTTCTTTCACATAATAATTTTGGGTTCCTGTACCAAGGTATCGATTCCTATACTGAGACAAAGATTCTTTTATTAAGCAATCAATATTCATGTACTAAGCTTCCAACCACTTGAATAAAATGTAAAGTGTGCTAACTAGAAATTAATTTGCAAGGCAAACCAAAGGAGAGGAAATAATTGCATATAATCAAAAGACTCCTTATCTAATCATTCATTAGAAAGTGAAAAATACTTCAAAATTCAAACGAAATATCTACTGCAAAAGAAAGCTTGTTCATGTGAAAATGATCATCTACTTTAAATACATAGCATCCCTTCTTTCCTAGATGACTGTCATGATATTAACCAGATCTGCACTTTTACTGAATAGAGGTTTCAGTTCAAAGGTTCCTTCACTAAATTCCAGTCTTAAACTGAACTATTCCCACAAGAAAATAAGCATAGTCACAGATCCTCATAATGTGGACAACATTTCATTAACACTCAGGGAAATATAAATAAATTAACCCCAAGTTAAAGAGAACACACTTGCACACTTAGAAATGAAATGCACTTGCATAAAGAAAATAGATCCACTTGCAGAAATAAACACCCTTGCAGAAGCAACCCTCACTTGCAGAATTAAAACACACTGGTGCAAGTAAACTGAAACACACCCTTTGCAGAAAGAAAACTACACATCAAAGGAAAGAAATGCTACCACAACCTTCAATAAATGAACACACCCACACCTTCACACCTCGGATCTGAGTCACACGGTTTATGAAGAAGACAAAGATATGTTAGCTACATAAAAAGATGAAATACTTCTTGCTCCAACCCTGCATAAGGAAATATATCTAACACACCTTACAAAAAGAGGGAGAACAAGCTGGGTTGGCTGGGCCCTAGCCAACCATCTCATTTCCCTTTTACGAGATCTAGAAAATAAAATGCTCGAATAGTGCATCACATAAAATATTAGAACAGGAAATGAATAACTGGCATAACTCCTTGTATTAAACTCAATAATTGCAAATGTACATCATGGATTGCTAGATCCATCCCAGAAGTATGGCGATACAAAAATTACAGTATAAAAAAAAATTCTCCAGAGTATCGCTACCTAGTTCTACTATAAACCCTTTTAAATATACATCGTTCTGCTCATGGCCACAATAGAAATCAAACAAAAGTATAATCTTAGGCTTTCAATTGTTTAACAAAAAGACTAAATCACGGGTATTCGATCGAAACCTTGGCATCCATATCCCATATTTTCCCAACGCTCCGACCCCAACAGATTGTTGTTGATCTTTTGGCAAGGAATGTGCACGGATTGCTAAGTTGTAGTGGCCTTTGGCGATGAACCGTGTTGATGCTGCTAGCTACTGTGGGTACAAGAACACGGATGACACAAGAATGTTCTTGCACCAAACCAATCTTCCACAACGATTAATACTTTCGCTCTATCAAAATACCTTAGGAAAGAAAATATGTAAGTTGCAAAGGCAAATAGGCTATTTAATATTTTTAATTAGTAATTAAGTTCATATAACTCTTAATAACGAAAATCATGAAATAAAACATAGTTACCAATCAAACGGGAACTATTACCTCAAAATGGGTACTCGAGCCAAAAATCCCAGAAAAACATGAAAAACAACCGAAAAATAAAAAGTGTTGATTCTGCATCACCATTTTTTTAAGAGTGAATTTTCAATATTTTTTAAAAATAACAGTAAAAACAATAAAAGCCATTTTGTTTGGTGCAAAAAACACCTTGAAATCGAAAAGTGTTGATGCAAAAAAAAGTGTCTTTTTTTCAGAGTACATTTTCAACATTTTTTAATAATGACGTTAAAAATAAAATATTGTGACTCTGAAAAACTTTAAATTTCCAATGATTTTCAAGCATGACATTAACGATAAAATATCACGTCTTTGAAAAGCCTTAAAATTCCAATGATTTTTAAGCATGACATTAAATTTAAAAGATCATTTCTTTGAAAAACCTTAAAGCTCCAGCAATATTCAAGCATGGTGCTAAAAAAAAATATTTATAACTATTTTCAAGTATAACATTAAAGATAAAATATAACGATTTAGAAAAACATTAAAATCTTGATAATTTTTCAACCATGGAATTAAAACCAAAGATTATGACTATAAAACAATCTTAAAATATTTCAAGCATGACATTATGAAAAAAAAATTATGACTAAATTTTTTTTAAAAATGAACACCTGAATGAAAGATTTATTATACCAAGAGTAATTCCTTTTAAATGCTAAATGTATAACGATTTTGAAATTTTAGCCTAAGACAACTTGATACATTGCAAAAAAAATTAAAAGTCAACTATCAAATTGCACATAATGTGATCGGATTGCTAGACAGTCATCGACAGACTCTACAAAATATATATATATATATATATATATATATATATATATATATATATAAGAAAACAAAAATTCAAATATTGAAAAAAAAAATTACAAAATAATAACAAGTAATAAACATAAAAAAACATGAGAGAAAAAAATCAAATATAAAAAATATATAGTAATGACATTAAAAAAAAAAAAAAAAAACTATAAAATGTAAAAAAAATTAACCATACTATGTAAAATAAAAAAATTACAAATATATAATACAACATTAAAAGAAAATTAAAAACTTAAAAAAAATAAAATAAAAATTCCCTAGCCACCCAGAGGCCCAACTGGCCAAGGGTGGCAAGGGGACGATTCATAAGAAGAAATAAATTAAAATTCATAAGAAAAAAAAAAAAAAAAGAACCATAAAAATGTAAAAAAAAAAATCACAATTAATTTGTAGAAATGAAAAATTAAAAAAAAAAAAAAAAAAAACAAACAAACAAATATATATATATATATATATATATATATATATATATATATATATATATATATATATATTAAACAAAAAATATTTCTAAGTTAAAAATAAAAAATAAAAAGATCAGTTAGAAAAATGTTAAATAATTACTAAAAAATAAAATAAAAATAAAAATAAAATTCAAAACCGTTAAAAAAAAATAAAAATATTTCAATTTAAGAAGAAGAAGAAGAGAGTATATTATAAAATTTAAATTTAAAAAAAATTAAAATGAAAATAAAAGATATTTAAAATAAAAATAAAATAAAATATATTATATTATAAAAATTTAAAAAAAATAAAAAATAAAAAAATAAAATTCAAGATTTATTAAAAGAAATTCAAAACAAATTAAAAAAAACAATAACAACAACAACAACACAATTAAAAATAAACATAAAAACAAATAAAAAAATAAACATTTAAAAAAAATTATCACCCTTGCCCCTCCCTTACTCATCCCCTCTCCCACACTCTCCCCCCTCCACCCCTCACCCCTGACCCCCCCATCCCCTCTCCGCTCCCTACCCTCGGTTCTCCCTCGCCGCTCCCGCTAACCCCGCACGCAGCCATTCCCTCCCCAGCCGGGCCCCCAGCTAGCGGCCAACAGGCTGCAGGCCGATTCCGCAAGGGAGGGAGGGGTGAGGGAGGTGAGGGCGGCGTGGAGTCAGGGGGAGGGGTCGGGCCGAGGGTGGGGATGGGAGGGGTGTGACGGAGGTGGGGGCCAGGTTGGGGTCGAACCGACGATGGGGAGGGGAAGGTTAGGTTTGACTATTTTTTTTATTGTTTTTCTTAATTGTATTGGTTTTTTTAATTGTTTTTATTTTTTATGCTTTTTTTTAATTGTACTGTTTTTATTTTTATTTTTTTAAGTTTTTATTTTTTAATGTTTTTTTTAATTGCATTGTTTTTTAGTGGTTTTTTTATAATTGTATTGTTTTCTTTTATTAATTTTTAATTGTTTTTTTTAATTTTCCTTTTTTATTTTTAATTTTTCAATTTATTTTTTTTAATATGTTTTGATTTTTTTGTTTTGTTTTTTAATATTTATAATTTAATTTTTTTAATTGTTTTGAATTTTTTTCTTGAATTTTGATTTTTAATGTTTTTAATTTAAATTTTATTTTTTTTGTTATTTTATTTTATGTTATTTGTTTATTATATATATATATATATATATATATATATTTTGTTTATTTAAATTATTTTTAATTATTTTTATATATATTTTGTTTATTTAAATATTTTTTAATTTTTTTCCTTTAATTTTTTTTTAATTATTTTATTTTATTTTATTTTTTATTTTTATTTAATTTTAATTGTTTCTTTAACTTAAAAAATGTTTTTAGTTTTTTTTTCATTCAATTTGTTTTTCTTTAAAAAATTTTTTTCTACATAAAGGCTATCTAATTCATATATTAACTGTACAAGTGAAAATTACAAACTGTGAAGCAAGTCTTCCAGGGCTTCTGGTAGCTCTCTGGGAACCAAGAACAAAATTCTGAGGTCTCCCTCTCCGGGAAAGCCTTCACAAAACCAAACAGACCAAGCACAGAAGTAACGCTCCCACGCAGGGGCAGCACCAGACCACATATGCAAAACCAGAATTAGACGTCAGCGGGCTCCCCTTGGAGCCCCAGGAAGAGGATTCAAAACATTACTACCCACGCAGGGGCGAATTGCCAGATGGGATTGACTTAACAACCAGGGGCGAATTGCCAGATGGGATTGACTTAGCAACCAGACAAAATTGAAATTGAGAATTGACCAACTGAAAGTAAGACCAGACCAGCTCCCAATCAAAATTACAGAAGGCGAATATGTAGGCATCCACTGCCAGCCATCAAAACGAAAGCGCCAGAGAGAATTACCCGTGTCAATTTTAATCCTTACGATGTGTTGAGGAAGAAGGAAGGGACGCGAAGAAGGCATCAGCTTCGTCGGCAAGGCTGTTGTCCTCCACGATATACGCCCAGCCCTCTCCCTCTGGTCTACCCTCCCACATCTTTCGCCATGTTTCTTCATCAATATCCGGAGGAGCTGGTCCCACAGGAGGAAACGATTCGTGCTGTCCAGCCTCAGACGCTGGTGGCTCCAAAGCGGAGCTTTGTTCCCCTGCTTCCTGTACTCCTTGGACAATTTCTTTGCCTTTGCCCTCCGCGTGCTTCTTCTGCGAGTTTTGAGGGGCAGTTTCCCCATTTTCTTCCAGAGTTCTTGTGAACATAACTGAGATGTGGGCACTGAGCCCTGGGTTGCTCTCAGCACTTGGCAATGTGAAAACCACTGAGCCAAAGGAGGGAGGCTCTGAGTTGTCCTCATTAGCACTTCCAACCTCCAAAAACTGGCTGATGGGAAGTGGAGTAGCTTTGGCTCTTCGATGGCAATAGCAGCAACAACAGTGGTGATGCTCATCCACTGCTGGAGCTCGCGAGGAAGAGCCTCTAGCTGGACCTCTCCTACACGGCTGTCGCTGACGGAGTTTAACCATGGTGAAACTGACTCTGCTCTTGTGTGTGTGCAGGTGAGCTTGGAGTCGAAGACTGAACCTATTACTTCCCAAATCTTTCTCTGGTACCCAATTTCCTCTCTGAGACCCGTTCCTTGGTGGCAAGGTGGACCAATTCCGGTTCTCACCCAGCAATTGAGCCAAGTGCCACCGACTACAAGACCAGTAACCAGAGAGGCTATGGCAGTGATAGTAACCACAAGAAACCCGACGGAGCTGCCACCGCCTCGGCTCTCTGCAATTCCTTCTTTTCCCAAATTCTCCAGACATACATTTCTTACGCCCTCCATCGCTCTTGTTATGCTCTGCCTCATGCTCTCGAAACAGGCGCGCATTAAGTGCCCTGTACAGATCCATAAACCTACCGCCCGCACCATTAATTCCATTAATCGCAGCTGGGGGTTCAAGTGCCGGTTGACGGCCTTCATATGGAAGCCGTATTGTCTACACGGGGCAGCCCATGCATAGCATGTGGCATGCCCAACGTTGCCGTCCCGCCACCCGCATCCGGGGTTGTTTTTCTTTAAATTATATATATATTTTTGAAACTTTTTCATATTTTATTTATTTTTTGATATTTTTTTATTTAATGTCTTTTTCGTTAATTTTTTTATTTTCACGAGTTAATTTTGTTTTTTTTTTTTTACATTTTTATAGGTTTTTCGTTGTTGCTTTTGTTATTTTATATATTTCTTTTATTTGATTTTTTTTTTGTCATGTTTTTTTATTTTTATTTTTATTTTTATGTTTTATTACTAACATGTTTATGTGTTTTTTTTTTTTAGTTTTTTTTTTGTTAATTTTTTTTATTTTCTTATATATTTTTATGTTTTATTACTAACATGTATTTATTAATTTTTTTTTTGTCATGTTTTTTTTTTTTAGGTTTTTTGTTTTTTGTGTTTTTTCTTTTTTTTTATAATTTTTTTTTGTATTTGGTTTTTTTGTCATGTTTTTCTATTTTTATTTTTATGTTTTATTACTAACATGAAAATCACCAACAACTAAAAAAAATTATCGACACGTAATTCATTAGAAAATTTAAAGTGTAAAAAACTAAGCTGTTTAAACAAAAAGGGTTGATGCTCATCAGCGCTTCTCAAAATCAAGATGAAAATCACTAACAAAAAAATGTTCATACTTGATATGTAAAACAAATTAAAGTGTCAAAAATGAGCCCTCTAAAAAATGTGTTGATGCTGCTTCAACACTTTTCAAGATCAGCATGAAAATCACTAACATTTAAAAAAAGTGTCCTTACTTATACATTAAAAAAAATTGAAGTGGCAAAAATATGCTCCAAAAAAAAAAGAGGTGTATTCTGAATCACCATTTTTCAAAATGGAGTGATTTTTTGCTACCTTAAAAAAACAGGTACTAGGTCATTTTCTCGTTTAATCGGTAACTATGTTAGAAGTGCAGGAATAAATAGGTTCCAAGGGTAAAATAGAGGGCTTAGGTAGTGTGTTTTGGGTAAAATGGGGTTAAAAATGAGGCAATTCCGATTACCAATAGTTGCTACTCACACATGGAAGATAATCCTTATGTCATTCGTAGAAAAAAAGAAGAGGCATACCTTGCCTCAAGATCTTTGGACCACAATCCATAAAGGCTTCCCTTACATGTGATACAAATAACTCTATAATGCACTTACACATGTTCCATTTTCTCTCTTGTTAAAAAAAAAAAAAAACGTTTTGTACTTATTGACATGCTTTTATCTACATTAATTTCAGTTTCAATAGTTGTTATTACTCTTTTATATATCCCATTCACTTCAGCTACATTTCAATTTTCACTTATAAATTTCTTGTTCTTTTGAAAAAAATAGATGGACATGGATTGCATCTCCCAACTCTATAACTTCTGCCATGAAATACATCAAGTAGAGGCCGCTCTTTAGGAAATACAAGAAGTATTCCTACAAGCTCGCAACTTGCCTCTATATCGCATGCGACAAACTCTTCAATTACTTCATAGATTAAACGCTTTCATGTGTATCCTCATCGATACACATGAAAGGGATGCATCAAGAGATATTCAAACAACCTGGCAAGCACACAACTCCGAGCGTATCCCACACCTAGATCTCAAATGGTGTTGTAGATGCCACTCATCACCTTTTATTACGACTGATTTTGACTACCTTGTCAACCTTTTGTGCACCAAAAAAAATGCAAAACCTACATGCCCTTGATCCACAAATATGCATTTCCCTAGTACTTCTACTTTGATAGCGATCGATATGTTTTCCATGTACATTTTTTTTGCAGTTACCATTGTTTTGTAAATAAGACTGCCATATTTACACGTTCACTACACTTCACTATATTCTACTGTGTTTCTTTACATTTATGTCTTCATATCCCTTCACATTTTCTTACATCTATACAATATATCTTATTATTCAAATAATCCACACAATCTTATCACATCCCAAGTACTTAACAAATACACATCACAAACAAAGTTTAAAGAACAAATCAAATTGTCCTAAACATAGTATACATACAAAATAATACATTATCACTTTTCATTCTACTTTAACAAGCAATTTGCAACTAACATGTATTTTTTTACATCAAATCCAATGAAACAAAGTCACATCTAATATGAACAATGCATCCAAGCCTGAAATAGAATGTTACTAGTAACTACAAGGAAAATATTATAATCATGAAGAAATACCCTAAATGTCGTTTGTAGAGATGTAAATCCTTGTCATGATGATGTTGCAACACCAATTGTAGGATGGATTATTGTATTTAATTTGAATTTAGGTCTTCTACATTTTTACTTAAATTTTGATTTTTTCTTGTGTAATCATGATGTTGAATTATAGAAAATTTGGAATGTTGACTTTCACGGTGTAATTGTGCCAGATCTTATGAATAGATTCACCTTCTTTTATCTCTAAAACAATGAATGGATACTGAACAAATTAATTTACAGTTGCTCAATTTCTTATTACATTCATGTCTACATAGATCGAGCATTCAAGTTTCCCTATATGGGCTCACGTAGGTGTGTTTCTTGTTGCAATTCAAACTGTCTTTCTACTTACAAGATATCATCATTTTCTAGACTTATGGTAAAGGCCACAGGGTTTATGTTTGCACACTAAAATCATTGAATTTACAAGGGGAAAGAAACACTCTGCATCTCATCTCTTCCTCAAGTCTTATCAAACATTGATATTGTTGCAAACCAGGGTTGTTCTTAAATTATCTTTTAATATTTAACAGAGAACCGACAAGACAAAAAAAACTGAACAATTAAAACCAACAAGTAGATATTCTGCCATTTCCTTTGTTGTTCTCACTAGTTAGTATAATTTCATATCTACTGTAATGGCTGGAGGGTGCATACCTTTCTTCCAAAATTCAATTTATAAATGTATTTTGTCAAATGGTGGACGATGAAGAATTGGCATTTTCAAATTTGGGCTACTCTAGTTAGCTTAGTGATCATTATGGATGATCTCTTTCTATTATATTAGTGTGTGATGGCACTAAAAAATAAATTTGAAATTCTTTCCCTCTTTCACGTTTGCCTCATTAAAAAAGGGGGAGAGCTTGATGGTTGGACTTCACAGTATTCACACTCTCAACATCCACTTTAACAGTAACACTTTTGACAACAACACCACAACTCTTAGTTTTTCTTTCAACAAACTCCCTCCTCTTAATATTGTCATCCACATTCTCTTCGCTGCTCCTTTGGGCTTCTCTTTGCACTTCTCGGTGCAATTGCTAGAAGGTAATGTCTTAGGGTTGGGGGCTTTCGATACCATCATCGCATGAGTATCAAGTTTCCATTTCATTATGTCATAATTTCGAAATAGAATTTCACCACGAATTACATTATCATGAAAAATGAACATGTCATTATCGAGAGGGAGAGAAAAATGTCGGCGCGAACATGCAAGCAACACCAAAATCAAAATAAGAAACTTTCAAAGTAAACACAACTATCAATGACGAGGAAATTGCTAGCAACTAGGGATGGAATTTGGCAGGCATTTTGCCCGTCATGAGGCAGTTTTCCCATATTTAACGGCTAAAATTTTTGGATGCTAGTCTTTTCGAACATGCTTGGAACCATCGGAAACATATTTTTGACAGGCAATAATTTTCTCAAAATGTTATTAAATCCTATTTATTTTCATTTCAAATTTTATAGTATTGTATGTTTATTTGTATTAATAATATAGATTTGAGATGAGTTACAACCTGATTTGAGATTACTTGTAACTAGAAAACTTGCAACTTGCTGCATACATGGTTCAAATCAATATAAATCGCATATGAACGATATCACTAGGGAAAGGCAAAGCTAAACGGAACATGAGTAATCGAGTTCATATGGAACGATGTTAAAATCACTGCACTAGTTCACCTAGTATGTAAACACATTTTATTTTGCATAATAATATGTGGTCAAAGTACAGTTTCACTTTGTTTATTTAAACAATCCATTATGGTAGATGTTTAAAGAATGCAAGCTACTTTGAATTTTTTAATTTCAGAAGAAAAAATATGTGCCATATTAGGATGAATTTATCCATTTTAATGAACGTAGTAGTTACTCTTAAGGGACAACAAGTCAAAGAGAGGTAAGTGAAATCCTCTTCAAAAAAAACTGTTAACCTCTATAATCATCGAAATCTGCATAGTATTACAAGTAAGACAATGATTCAGCTCATAGAGTGAGACTTGAGATATCTATAATCATCGAAAGCTGCATAGCATTACAAGTGGAGAACGATTCAACTCACAGAGTAAGACTTTCCATCTCCTCCTTTTTTTTGTAGGGGCAATGGGTATTACAATGTTACATTATTTTTTAGAACACATTTTATTGACAGTTAGAAAACTAAAGCTGCACATGCCACATTTAGGCGAAGACCTTAATCTTTTCATAGATATACGAAATATATACTTCAGTTGCATAGATCCAAAGAAACTAGCTCAAGCTACTCCATAAGATCATTCGGGTCATTTCTCAGAGACCTGTTCTACTAAAAAAATTTCCGTAAACTGTTCTATAATTGCATTAAAAATAGCTACATCAAATAGATTTCTTAATGGACCTCGCCAGGTGTTTTAAAAGAGTAAAAACTGCCCAGGATTTAGTGAAAATGGGGTTGACCATTGACTCACTGAGCACAGTGCAAAACAACTAGACTTTAATACATAATTTAATCCGTCAAGAAGTGCAAAAAGGCCCTTAATTTCCGACAGAAAAACACTTCAAAAGAATGACATGTTTGTGTCTCAACAAGTAGTCAAATACTAAATATGTGTAAGTTAAATCAACATATATTTCATTATTTTGTGAGACCAACACACATGTTAGCCTATTCTACATGCACTTGTTATTTCATCCCAAACAAAACACGTTAATTGGGTTACTGCATTCATTTCACCCTTTGGCATCAAGGAGAAAAGATTCAATGCATTCACATCTTACCCATCAACATCCAAGAGGAGAGATTTAAGTCATTCACATCTTCCATCCCTTAAGCTGGTAAGACAAAGATACCCCTTAAGCTGGTAAGACAAAGATACCTGCAGCATGAATGAATGAATTTATGCGAATTGTCATCACAGAAAAACTTAGGAAAAAACTATATTTATGCTTCCAGATACAGTCACATGCTTAAGCTACAACTGATGTTCAACGAAGTAGATTTTCTATGTCAAACATGTTTTTTCTTTGCCTTCCCATATTTAAAAGGAATAACTATATATTTAAATTTCACTTTTAACAATTTATAATAAATTAAGATAAAATATGACAGTTACTAACACACTGAATTTTATCCTTAACTCGCTATGATGCATATGTTCATTTGTCCAGACAATTATACTATGGGTCAAAGAAATGTCCATGTATCATGCAGCCATAAATTTATATTTAAAAAAGTTATACCAAAGTTCATTTGTCCAGATAATTATACTATGGGTCAAAGAAATGTCCATGTATCATGCAGCCATAAATTTATATTTAAAAAAGTTATACCAAGCGACAAAATAATGTCCAATGCCCCAACCGTGCGATCAAAGAGAAGAAAGCCTCAGGTTGTGTTTTGCATTGAGATCAATCTGATACTTGTAAATCTCAACATACTTATAAGGTTGCAACTAGCACAAGAATTGTCTATTAACTCCTGAAACTCATGAAACAATGCTAGAACCATTAGACTACTAATGTATTCTGCTAAAAAAAATCAAATACTACTGCAGCCCTGTTAAAATTATTGATACTGTATTCTCTATATTACAAAACCCAAACATAACATTAAGCCATTAATATTGAATAGATAATATTCAAATGAATAATAGGAAAATGCTCTCCTACAGAACAATCTGAAAGCCTGTAAAGAAGATTCCTAAACATCAATTACCTATTCCAATTCTAAGACACATATTAATCTACCGATAACGTATTTAGAAGTAACAAGTTCGTAGGTAAAAGTTCTATACAGACACTTCACATTAAAATCTATGCATCTTTATAAACTATGCCCCGGGAAGAGTTTGATTTGATAGAGATTTGATATGTATCTAAACTAGAAAACATTTATGGAATGTAGCTTCGTATATAGCAATTCGTTATATCGCTCTGAAACAGAATTGTCAACGACCAGGAGGCTTGTGATTTGAGGGTTGGAATTCACTGCTGTGTGTCGAAACTTGCAAGTCTGCAACAATGTTAAGATTATATATATATAATAAATGAAGCATCGAGTAGTTGTGTGGACGCCGACGCACATTTCAGACGACCGAGAGGATGGTTTGAGTCTGGAATAATATGACCCATGAAAACACTATGATCCCAGTGATCATCCATTAATCAACCAAATATGCTATATCCCGATTCCTGATCCGATTTAGGGTGATGTGGATTGTGCTAGTGCTCACTCATCTAGTTAATATTCATAATGTCGTGATTTCCCTAAGGATTATGTCGATCCCTTGATATTTACAACAATAAATTTCAGATGGTCTCACACCCATAGGCTGTGATGAATATGGGTTTTAGGGCCCTCCAAATAATAGAGAGTCAAGGGTTAGGAGAGTCCCTCTGGCCATCAATTTATATTTATAGCTAGCAAACTATCAATGTGTGAAACTCATTCAACCACATGGTCTCTCTCATTGTTTCTGCCATGTATCGAGCTACTCCCTTGTAATGAACGTGAAGGACGTTGGAGCTTTGAGCCTAATAAACTGGGTCCACAACACCTCACAAATCTTAGCTTCAAATACCAGTGGGCAGCGGTTATCCCAGGTTAGTGTTCCCTTCAACTTCATTTTTGAATTTGAACATGTGATTCGTGAGGCAACAGGATCTGGACGTGCCCTTAAAGAGCTGTGCGGTCAGGCAACACCTCCGCTGACTTAGGTTTTCAGGCAGGGATAAAGTGTGTTCAGCGATTCATTCTTGTCGGCGATATCTGCCGGTTTACGGCGGGCGCGGTTGTGGAGGATGGCAGATCGATTGTCGGCGAAGTTCCGGGTAGACCGTCAGCTTTGAAAAAATAAAGATAGCCATCGAAAGTCCGGGGCGTTTAAGGAGAACTCGAGTTGAGTTTGGATAACCCCCGCCAACAATTTCCGTTGTCGTTGACGGTTGGGCTTCTTCGAAAGCCTCTTATGTTGAATTTGCTGTTCGTTGCGTGTTCATGTCCTCTAAAACGGCCGTCTTCTTTTATTTTTCAGTTTTTGTGTCGGGGCCGCGGGGGAATATTTCAAAAATAAAGTGGATACCCACATGTAATAATGAGAGAGTGATGTAATTAGTGTCGTGCATTTCCCTTCGAAATCGTCATTCTTCCCGTGCATATATTATTACAAAATTTATCTGAATAGAGGTTCAAATTAGCATAGAAATCAATTTAATATTTTTACGGATATATATATGTTTGTGATACTCTTAATTTTGAATGAAAAATTATTTAATTTTCTAGGGAAATATTATCAAAGACTGTACTATATTCGATTGATATTCAAACAATTTAACATGGTGTATTCTTCAATGGGTCTTAATGATATAAAATATATTCATAATTATATGTTATTTTAATTAAATTATATATATATATATATATATATATTTTTGATTATTTTAAAGATTTAAAAATTAATTTTATATTTGATAAATATTATATAAAATATTATTTTTGAGATTTAAGTGTTTTAAGTAAGTTTTTCATTGAATAGTTCACTTAACAATTATCTCAGATCGCCTTTGACTCAAGCGCACTTAATTGTGGAGTTTTCCCACAATCAAGCCCACTTAACTTGCTACCCCAATATTAAATATTATATATTTGATTTATATTTTTTAAAATATTTATTTCATTTATATTATTTAAAAGACTAATAAATTATAATTATATATTTTATTTTTTTAATTATTAATATTTTGATTATCATATTTATGAATATTATTAATATCTATTAAAAATAAGATATTACTTGAAATTTATTATAAATTTATTTAAGTATTAAGAGATATTAAAAATAAGATATTACTTGAAATCTTTTATAAGTTTGTTCAAGTATTAAGAGATCTTATCTAACACCACTATAATTTTTTTTAATTAAATATTAAGAAGATGAGTACAATATAAAATATTTTTAAATTCAATTAAAAATATTAAGAAGATGAGTACAATAGAAAATATTTTTAAATTTAAATTTAATATGAGTAGAAAATAATTTTAAATTTAAATTTAATACACGTATATGATAGAAAATCTCGAATAAAATGTTTTTCATTTGATTGATATCATTAAAAAAAATTGACACTCTTTTATCCTAAAAAGAATTCTTAAAAATTGTCTCAAACTAAATTTTAATATAAAATTCATAATAATTTATTTACATTAACAATAAATTAAAAACAAACACATTTTATTTCTTTTTTCAATTTTATACCTAACTAAAAATTGATATAACAATATCTTAAAAAATTATAAGCATCCTCTGTCAATTAAACAAGTTTTTATATTATAATTTAATATAATTTATACTTGATAATAAATAATAATATAAATTTATTTAAATTAAAAAAACATAAATAAATAAATTATTTTAATTAAATAATAAGTAATTTTTAATATAAAAAGTATTAGATAAAAATATTATTTTGAATAATGTTATAGATTTTATTATTATATTTTTTATAAAAAGTTATATAATATTATATATATGTTTATTCACATATTAATTATGTTTTCATTACAAATTTATAACTTATCCATTTTAGTCGAATCTTATTATAAAGTCTACATGCCTTTTACATAATAAAATTTAAATTGCTTTATAAACAATGAGATACGATGGATAGTTGGCATGTTAAAATAAACAATAAAAATATGTGTTTACATGGAAAAGAATTAACGGCTGCTATCTGACTTAGCAGGCTATAGCATATATATATATATATATATATATATATATATATATATTAATTTTTTCAATTTATAAATAGATGAGATTATAATACAATTAATATGTTTATCAATATATTTTAAAATAATTTTTTATATAAATTGTATATATAGATAGATATCATATATATATTCGTTTATCGTATTATTATTTTGTATTTTATATACAATTATATAATATTAAAGAAATTAATTTTTTATTTCTATTTTAGGAATATCAAATATGATTAAAAGAAAAGCAATTCCATACCTAAAGTAAAGTCATGATGAAAACTGCTAATTATATATATATATATATATATTTAACTAAAGAGATGGATGATCCTATTAAAATGACACGTTCGGAAAGAGGAGGAAAAAGTGGTGACAATTGATAATCTGTATTAAATGTATTCGAATTTAATTAGCGCACAATATAAATTGTTGCAATGGAGGTACGTGGAAAAGTTGAGTCTGTCTTCCCACCGGCGTATCAACGTGGACGGTTCACAGTTGTGGACGGCTTACGGTTGTGGAAAAGTTGAGTCTGTCTTCCCACTGGCGTATCTATCGTTTGCCATCTATCTATATATTGTTCAACAACCTGTGTGGGTGATCGTGAGCGCTGCTTGGTTGAAAATTTGAGTATCCCCATTCCTCGCATTAACTCAAAGCGCAAAGGAAGGAAAGGAGGATCGCTGATACAAACAAGAGTCTCTATTGTTGTATCTGTTAGCAGAGATGGCTGCATCCTCTCTAATTTCTCAGAATAAGCGAATAAGCGAGGGAGAGATGAATATTTGAATAGCGGATTGGCTTCGCCAGACGCGAAGCGAACTAATAGCGGAACAATATTGGGGAATGACTGTAATTTGATGGCCTTACTCGACATGATCGATAACGTGGATAACAACAACAGTAATCCAGAATATACCCATACTGTTGTGGATAGCGTGGAGGGTGAGATAAGGCTGAACGTAGTTATAAATTCCGTAGAAGATGAAATTGGGCTGAAGGCACAAACATATAATAATATCAAGTCCACCGATGAAGAGAGCAGCACCGAGCAGATGGGCTCAAATAAGCAAGGCGAACTAACAGCAGAAGGGGATTCTGAAGCGATCTCCTCGACGTTTGATATGGGAGATTTCCCATATTACGACGATGTGTGCGAAGAGCTTGGTTTTTTCCTAGACAATTTTACCCCTGATGAACTTGGAATCCTGCATAACCATATCTATGGAGATTCAGATCCCGATAGCATGTATCTGGAAGCCTTGCATAGCTATGTTGACCCTACAGAAGTTTTCTATGGGTCTCTGTGGGAGGACGATATTTGGCATTGAATGGACATCCAGTTATGCAAAATGATTTGGAATCACCATGGTAAGAAGAATTTGGAAGTATAGCTTTAAAGGCCTGTGTAAATTTTATATTAAAAGAAGAAGGCCAACGTAGAAACCTCATTTTACTTCAGCTGAATATTTAGTTCTGCCTTGTTTTCATGATTACTGTATTTTCCCGGGGTGGTTTCGCCTCATATTATACAAATTTTTGTCAAAATGTTAGTTATAAAATAAAATATGGAGTTGTTTTTAGTGTAATTTTATAGATTTTTTGATTTCTGAATTCGATTTAAGGTGAAATTTTGGTTTGTATTATTTAAACTGGTTTTTTGATTGTTTATGTAGATTTAGCACCCTGAAATTAGATTTAAGATGAAATTTTGGTTTGTGTAATAACCCCAGGATATGTAAATGTGAAAGTTACTGTGGTAAAAGACAGTAATACAGTTGTTGTTATGTTTTAAACAAAATTGTGACAAACTATTTCTTTTATTAAAGTAATTTAAATATTTCTTGAAATGCTGGCAGCCTCTAAGAGGTGAATCTTAAAGAAAGAGATCAGTTGTGATAACTGATGGAAACTACCCTCCAAAACAGGAAAAGTCCTGACTGAGGGAGGAGGTTCTGTGTTGTGAGGACAGACAGAAGGAAAATTCTTTTCCAAGAACCGGAAAAAGAAGAGAACAGAGAAAAGTGGTTAAGTCTGGTTAGGACCAGATAACCAGGCACAAAGAGTGCACAATTCCTGTTCAGGGCTGGAGGCCTGCAGGATAGCTCGGGGGGAGAATTCCGTCTGAGGGATGGATCTCATGGCTGGGTGGACGAGCAGAATCAAGGCTCAGGTGACTTGTTTTGTTTGAAAAACCATTCCTGATACTGGCAACCAGGTACGGTTCGAAACTGTGAAGTCCCTGTTTGAAAATAATTATTCATGATTGAATAGGAAAATATGTCCTGCATTTTCCTAGACACTGTTGCAATGTTAATCTAGATGTACAGGTGTAGTCCTAGAGCTAAGGGACAGACTGTCAATTAATAGACAGGGTCTGAGCTAGCATTATATTAAACAGGTTATACCTAGATATTTAGCTAAGACCGAATATCGGTACAGAGACAAGGTTAATCAAGACCTGATTAATGCGTAACAGATTGTTATACCCTTATTATCAAAACCAGAATGCTGTTTAACAGTCGAAAGATCAACAGTAAACCGAAACAGTACTGAGCACTGGAAAGAAATCGTGAAATGCTGTAGCATGATAATGGAAAATGAGGATTAAGACCTCTGAGTCTGAATGGAGGTATACCGACCGCAGTCGGGTGCCGCTGTGGCAAAGAATACATAACCCTACTGTTATCAACATGAAACAGAATAGATAAATATTTTAAATAAACAGAGTTCGTTGATAACCTATGTGACAAGGACACATAATCTTTCATATCTCATAAACCATGTATTATGCCACGGGCGGATCTGATAGTAGAAACCCAGTTCCTTAGAACGATAAAGGAAAAGAAATATACGTTTACATTTATTATTTAAACCTGTGCATGTAACTGTAAAAAGGGTTACGCTTGTTTACATAACCTATGCATGAACTGTAAAAGGATTTCATTTATAAGTACAATCCTGTGCATACGACCATACATTGTAAATACAAACATGACTGTGCATGTAGCCGTAAGGAGAAACCTCAGTTGAAACGGCATTTCCATAAGCGAAAAGTAAAGAATGATATAGAACACAGCCTATGAATGCATGTCGAGCAGGTTAGCAAAAATGATGAACGCACAATAAAAATGGAGTGAGTCTGAAGCTAATATTATAATCTAAGATTATTTAGACAACGGCAGTCATGTAAATCAGCAGAAATCGCAACAATAAGATAAACCCATATTCAGAGTCAGGGTTAAGGGAATTCGAAACAGAGTCATATATATATATTCCAAGCAAAGTTGCCCTTAGGCTTAAACAATTTTTCACAATACTATGGCAATGCAAAAATGGCCCTGAGACTTGGACCGTTCATCATAATATGAATTTAAAATTATGTATAGCATCAAAGGGTAAACCCTGAAAGAGATTTAATTATACACATTGTTGAAAACAAGCCGCAGAGGAACTAATGCCAGATCTGAGCGCAGAGACCAGATCCGCAACCAAAACTTAAGGGCAGTCATATCAACCCAAATCGGGTGTGCCGTAATCAGTACAGTATAACAAAGAAGAGTATGAACATCTGTAAAAGAACCCAGTTTCCATTGAACCATAACCTAACTAAGAGTTACTGCTATGACCAGACGGCAGTGAGGATGCACCATGGAAGTGCTCAACAGAGAATACCTCAGTAAATGAGATGAGGGAACCCGCGAAGAGCGGCGGTCTGCATCCACGATAACCATAGTTCAGACCGGTGACCTTGAAATCCGATATGCAGGTGAAGTAACATGAGTTCAACTTACCTGTGTAGGAGAGGGTTGATTCGCTGTAAAAAGCCATCCATGTTCCATCCGAAGGGTTGCAGGACGCAGCTGTATACCATAACAACATGAGAAACCAACCAGTAAGACATTGTTCAAATGAATCAAACAATACAAACATTATGAAAATGTTAATCATGAACCAGTACCTGAGATGACCGATTAACAAGCCGTTCTTAACATCTGGATTGTTTGCCGAGTAAAAGAACGCTGCCGGTGACATTAATCTTGAGGTGGAACACTGGACCGGAGCCGAGAAGGCCAGCAGGAAAATGACCCCGAGTTTGTAGGCGAATGTTTATATATCATATCAAACCCTAGAATGCATATTAATCGTCCGATCTGTGGATGCGATCCAGGCCGTCGAAGGAAGGCGGGAACCAGAAGCGTCGGGACCGAGATTCTCGTTTCCAAGGTGTCACATGGCCAAAGGAGCCAGACCATGACACCTGCCCCAGGAAGGACGAATGCCTTAAAGGCTTAGGTGAGCTGGCGTCTGTATAAGATGTGGCCAGACCATTAAAGGCCGCGCCAGGTTAACATAGGATACTGTGTTAGAACTGTAGCTAGGATTGCCGTGCGGTAGGGCTTACGCCCAAATCACATTTGATAATACATTAACACATTAGTACATTATAATGCTGTATAGTTTATGTATTATATACCATTTGAAAATACATATGTTGTGTTAACAGAATTATATATCGTATGTGGTTGCTTGCTAAAAGTAAAGGTACTCATATGAATACAAAGAAATAGTAATGTAGTGCTTGCTTATTATGTTGGGCATACATTAAAAAAAAAATTATGTGTAAGTGGACAAAGATGTGACAAATTGGTATCAGAGCCCAGTTTCAACACTGTGGCCTCAAATAGAAGAAGTTTCATTGTGCAGAAGGGTACACCATGCAAACATATGCAAGATAATAATGTACTTAACTGTGTTCTGTTTATTTGGGGTGAAATACAGAATTACAGCAGTTAGCAGTTAAGCTAGAAAAGAGACAAGATGCAAGGAACCGGCAGTAACCCTCAAGAGAATCCAGAGCTGTGGGTACAATTGGGTGCAGAAACACGAAGTACCAACCTTGCAATCCTGGAAACTGTCCAGGAATTGAAGAATGAGATGGCACGGTTGCGAGAGGACAACGTGCGGTTAACAGTGGAACAAGAAAGAATTTTGAAGAGTTTGTCGGAGAGGCAAAATCCCCCTCTATCCAACCCCAGTGCGGAACAGCAGAGGATGACAGAGGAACAGAATTATCAGATGGAACCTGAACTTTCAGAAGGCAAGGAGGATCATTCTGATAATGTACCAGAACAACAAACTTCAAAACGACAGAAGATGGAGCTGCAGGGAGAGTTTCGAAAAATTAAACCCCCGCATTTTGATGGTGAACAGGAGGAAGCAGCTGAAGCTTGGTTAATAAATATGAATAAATATTTTCAGTTGTACGAGTATGATCATAACCTGAAGGCAAGATTAGCTATTTTTCAGTTACAAGGTAAGGCAACCTTGTGGTGGGAGGAAATCAAAATTGTCAAAGGGGTAAGTGAACGAACCATTACCTGGGAGAAGTTTCAGAAATACTTCAAAGAAAGGTATCTGACTGAACGATTTTACGATGAAAAGGCAAGGGAATTCCATGATTTAAGATTGGGACAGCAGACAATGGACGAGTTCATTAATCGCTTTACCTCACTGCTACGTTATGTACCTTACATCAAGGAGGAGAAAGCTAAGGTCCAAAGGTTTGTGAGCAGCTTACCTTCATATATAAGGGAAAGGATTGAGTTTGATAATCCTAGAACCATGGATGAGGCCATTCGTAAAGCAAGGATCTGCTACCAGCAGAGTAAACAGAAGGGGGACACCTCGAACAAAATATGGAATGAGAAAAGAAGTAGTCGGATGGCTGGAAACAGCAAAGGAGGTCGCAGCAGTGGGGGTAAAGGTGCTGGTAAAGGACTAAGCAGTAGACCTGTTGCAAGGAATGCACCCCGGTCCAGGCCAATGAGCGAATCTAGAGTAAATGAGCAGTCTGTTAGACCAGAAGGTGAGGGGATGACCAGACCGCCAGTTCAATGCTAGGGTTGTGGAGGACCTCACTATGTTAAGAACTGCCCACAGAGAAAGGGGACAGATCAGATATCCCAAATTCATGAGGCATCGACCGTCGGGGACGTGGCATGCAGCGTACCCAGAATTAATGCAGCTTTGGAAGATCGACAAGCGGAGTATCAGCCATCTATGGTTGAATTCGAAGGTAAAATCTCAAACCTTTCTATAGCTGTTCTTATTGATCGAGGAGCTACTCTAAGTTATGTTAGCCCAAAAACAATAGAACAATGTAAACTACAAGCTGAAAAGTTCAGAAATCCATGGCTGGTCCAATTAGCTACAGGAGCCAAGAGACGAGTTTTGGCCAAAGTAAATAATTGCTCTTTTACCATAGCAGGACAGCCAATAGTGGCAGATTTAAATGTTCTACCATTAGGTTCATACGATATCCTGATTGGGATGGACTGGTTGGAAAAACACTGGTCCTTAGTGAATTGCAAGACCAAAACCATCTACTATAAGGATGACCGTGGAGAGCAGCAGGAGTTACAAGGAATCAGACACCCTGTACATAATCGACCCATTACAGCATCTCAGCTAGCTAAGTGCATCAAGAAGAAATGTCAAATCTACGCTATTCAGGTGGGATACGCAAATCAGAAGGATAAAACTGCTATGCTGGGTAGCATTCCGGTAGTACAAGAGTTTGCAGATGTTTTTCTCGAGGAAGTGCCGGGATTACCACCTAAGAGAGATGTGGATTTCACTATCGAGCTGATTCCAGGGGCAGCACCCGTATCACGGGCACCATACCGCATGAGTGTACCGGAACTAACAGAATTAAAAATGCAGCTACAGGAGCTGTTAGATAAAAATTACATCCGTCCCAGTGTATCGCCCTGGGGAGCCCCAGTGCTATTCGTCAAAAAGAAAGATGGAACCTTTCGGATGTGCATTGATTATCGTCAGCTGAATAAGCTCACGATCAAAAACAAATATCCTTTGCCTAGGATCGACGAACTTTTTGATCAGGTGAAGGGAGCGACGGTATTCTCAAAAATTGATCTGCGATCTGGTTACCATCAGATCAGAATTAAGGAGGAGGATATTGCTAAGACCGCTTTCAGAACGCGGTATGGACATTATGAATTCGTGGTGCTACCTTTTGGTCTGACCAATGCACCTGCTACCTTCATGTGTTTGATGAACAGTGTGTTTCACCGGTTTTTAGATAAGTTTGTGCTGATATTCATAGATGACATTCTGATTTACAGCAGATCGAGAAAGGAGCATGAGGAACACCTTAGATTGGTGTTGCAAACTTTGCGAGAACATCAATTATATGCAAAGTTTAGTAAGTGTGATTTCTTCAAGGAGGAGATACAATACTTAGGCCATGTAATCACAAAGGAAGGAATCGCAGTAGATCCTGAGAAAATCAGAACTATAATGGAGTGGCCCATACCAAAACACGTGGCAGATATTAGGTCCTTTATGGGGTTAGCAGGTTATTATAGAAGATTTGTTGAAGGCTTTTCGAGGGTAGCATACCCTATCACCTCCTTACAAAAGAAGGGAAAAGAATTTAAGTGGACCTAAGAATGCCAGAAGAGCTTTGAACAGCTCAAGCACTTACTCACCACCGCACCTATATTGAGTATAGCTGACCCTAATAAGGATTACGTGGTCTGCACGGACGCAAGTAAAGAAGGTGTGGGAGGAGTGCTGATGCAAGAAGGAAGAGTCATTGCTTATGAATCTAGGAAGCTGAAAGAACATGAGCAGAAATACTCTGCTTACGACTTGGAGCTGGCAGCTGTCATTCATGCCCTGAAAATGTGGCGACACTATCTGTTGGGCAGAAAATTTCTGTTGCTAACAGACCACCACAGCCTAACGAACTATTTCAGCCAACCCACCTTAAATACGAGACAAGCTCGTTGGGCTGACTTCTTAAGCGGGTTCGACTTTGAAATTAAGCATCTAAAAGGGAAGGAGAACCGAGTAGCGGATGCATTAAGTCGGAAGGTACAGTGCGTGTGCAAGATTTCGGTCAGTAAATGGCAAAGTACCCTGTTGGAAGAGATAAAAACAGCGGCTACACAAGATGTTGTTTATCAGCAAGTTAAACAGCAAATACAACAACAACCCGGTAAGGAAATACAACAAGGGTATGAACTAGATGATGCTGGAATGTTGTACTTTAACAAAAAGCTGTATGTACCCAATGAAGGCAGTCTTAAGAAGCTGATTCTGGATGAATTCCACATCAGCCATTATATCGGGCATCCAGGATACCAGAAAATGGTTACCGCTCTTCGAAAAGAATATTACTGGCCAAAAATGAAGAAGGAGGTAGCTGAATATCTAGCACGATGTCTAGAATGTCAGCAGATCAAGGCGGAGCATTTGCATCCAGCAGGGCTGCTACAACCCTTACCCATTCCGGAATGGAAATGGGAGACTATCTCCATGGATTTTATAACCAGATTGCCTCGAACAAAGAAGAATAAAGATTCCATTATGGTGGTAGTGGATAAGTTGATTAAAGCAGCACACTTCATACCTGTGCAATCAACATATAAGGCTGTGCAAATTGCTCATATTTTCATGCAGAATATATTCAAATTGCATGGACTTCCAAAGGTGATCATCTGCGATCGTGATGTTAAGTTTACATCAGCCTTTTGGAGGACATTGTTTGCTGAACTGGGAACAAAGCTGAACTTTAGCACAGCCTATCATCCCCAAACAGATGGCCAAACGGAGCCAGTGAATCAAGTTGTGGAGGACATGCTGAGAGCATGTGTTATGTTGAAGCCAACCCAATGGGAAGAATATCTCCACCTGGTCGAATTTGCATATAACAACGGGTATCACTCCTGAACACAGTTGAGTCCTTTTGAGGTCATGTATGGGCGAAAGTGCCGCACACCCTCAAGTTGGGGTGGACCTGAGGACAAGTTACGAATTGGTCCTGAAATGCTCAAGGAAATGGAAGAAACGGTAAAAAAGGTGCGTACCAACTTAAAAGCCGCTCAAGATAGACATAAAAGTTTTGCTGATCGAAAGAGGAGGTTCAAAGAATTTCAAGTTGGGGACCATGTGTTTGTCAGAATCCAACCAAGAAGGAGTACCTTGCAGTGGAGCGGGTGTGCCAAACTTGCACCTCGCTATTTTGGGCCTTTCCAAATCTTGGCAAGAGTAGGGCCGGTAGCTTATCAGCTCACTCTACCAAGCCATATTAGGATCCACAATGTTTTTCACGTTTCCGTATTGAAACAATACGTTTACGACCCTAAACATGTGATTCAATGGCAGAATGTTCGGGTAAGAATTTATCTGGTCACTCTAGACGAGCTTTGTTCCAAGAAAAGAAAATAATTAAATCTGTTGCTGATTGCAGGTCGAGCCGAAAGGCGAGGTTCTGGTCGAACCACTGACCATTCTCGACCGGAGAGAAGTGCAGCTGCGGAAACGAGTTATTTTCCAAGCTAAAGTGCAGTGGCAGCACTATGGGCCGGAAGAGGCCACTTGGGAGGATGAAGAACTCCTTAGAGAAGCTTACCCGAATTTGTTTAAGGGTGACAGACATCGGGACGATGTCCAATCACAGGAGGGGGAGATGTAATAACCCCAGGATATGTAAATGTGAAAGTTACTGTGGTAAAAGACAGTAATACAGTTGTTGTTATGTTTTAAACAAAACTGTGACAAACTATTTCTTTTATTAAAGTAATTTAAATATTTCTTGAAATGCTGGCAGCCTCTAAGAGGTGAATCTTAAAGAAAGAGATCAGTTGTGATAACTGATGGAAACTACCCTCCAAAACAGGAAAAGTCCTGACTGAGGGAGGAGGTTCTGTGTTGTGAGGACAGACAGAAGGAAAATTCTTTTCCAAGAACCGGAAAAAGAAGAGAATAGAGAAAAGTGGTTAAGTCTGGTTAGGACCAGATAACCAGGCACAGAGAGTGCACAATTCCTGTTCAGGGCTGGAGGCCTGCAGGACAGCTCGGGGGGAGAATTCCGTCTGAGGGATGGATCTCATGGCTGGGTGGACGAGCAGAATCAAGGCTCAGGTGACTTGTTTTGTTTGAAAAACCATTCCTGATACTGGCAACCAGGTACGGTTCGAAACTGTGAAGTCCCTGTTTGAAAATAATTATGCATGATTGAATAGGAAAATATGTCCTGCATTTTCCTAGACACTGTTGCAATGTTAATCTAGATGTACAGGTGTAGTCCTAGAGCTAAGGGACAGACTGTCAATTAACAGACAGGGTCTGAGCTAGCATTACATTAAACAGGTTATACCTAGATATTTAGCTAAGACCGAATATTGGTACAGAGACAAGGTTAATCAAGACCTGATTAATGCGTAACAGACTGTTATACCCTTATTATCAAAACCAGAATGTTGTTTAACAGTCGAAAGATCAACAGTAAACTGAAACAGTAGTGAGCGCTGGAAAGAAATCGTGAAATGCTGTAGCATGATAATGGAAAACGAGGATTAAGACCTCTGAGTCTGAATGGAGGTATACCGACCGCAGTGGGGTGCCGCTGTGGCAAAGAATACATAACCCTACTGTTATCAACATGAAACAGAATAGATAAATATTTTAAATAAACAGAGTTCGTTGATAACCTATCTGACAAGGACACATAATCTTTCATATCTCATAAACCATGTATTATGCCACGGGCGGATCTGATAGCAGAAACCCAGTTCCTTAGAACGATAAAGGAAAAGAAATATACGTTTACATTTATTATTTAAACCTGTGCATGTAACTGTAAAAAGGGTTACGCTTGTTTACATAACCTATGCATGAACTGTAAAAGGATTTCATTTATAAGTACAATCCTGTGCATACGACCATACATTGTAAATACAAACATGACTGTGCATGTAGCCATAAGGAGAAACCTCAGTTGAAACGACATTTCCATAAGTGAAAAGTAAAGAATGATATAGAACACAGCCTATGAATGCATGTCGAGCAGGTTAGCAAAAATGATGAACGCACAATAAAAATGGAGTGAGTCTGAAGCTAATATTATACTCTAAGATTATTTAGACAACGGTAGTCATGTAAATCAGCAGAAATCGCAACAATAAGATAAACCCATATTCAGAGTCAGGGTTAAGGGAATTCGAAACAGAGTCATATATATATATGCCAAGCAAAGTTGCCCTTAGGCTTAAACAATTTTTCACAATACTATGGCAATGCAAAAATGGCCCTGAGACTTGGACCGTTCATCATAATATGAATTTAAAATTATGTATAGCATCAAAGGGTAAACCTTGAAAGAGATTTAATTATACACATTGTTGAAAACAAGCCGCAGAGGAACTAATGCCGGATCTGAGCGCAGAGACCAGATCCGCAACCAAAACTTAAGGGCAGTCATATCAACCCAAATCGGGTGTGCCGTAATCAGTACAGTATAACAAAGAAGAGTATGAACATCTGTAAAAGAACCCAGTTTCCATTGAACCATAACCTAACTAAGAGTTACTGCTATGACCAGATGGCAGTGAGGATGCACCGTGGAAGTGCTCAACAGAGAATACCTCAGTAAATGAGATGAGGGAACCCGCGAAGGGTGGCGGTCTGCATCCACGATAACCATAGTTCAGACCGGTGACCTTGAAATCCGATATGTAGGTGAAGTAACATGAGTTCAACTTACCTGTGTAGGAGAGGGTTGATTCGCTGTAAAAATCCATCCATGTTCCATCCGAAGGGTTGCAGGACGCGGCTGTATACCATAACAACATGAGAAACCAATCAGTAAGACATTGTTCAAATGAACCAAACAATACAAACATTATGAAAATGTTAATCATGAACCAGTACCTGAGATGACCGATTAACAAGCCGTTCTTAACATCTGGATTGTTTGCCGAGTAAAAGAACGCTACCGGTGACGTTAATCTTGAGGTGGAACACTGGACCGGAGCCGAGAAGGCCAGCAGGAAAATGACCCTGAGTCTGTAGGCGAATGTTTATATATCATATCAAACCCTAGAATGCATATTAATCGTCCGATCTGTGGATGCGATCCAGGCCGTCGAAGGAAGGCGGGAACCAGAAGCGTCGGGACCGAGATTCTCGTTTCTAAGGTGTCACATGGCCAGAGGAGCCAAACCATGACACCTGCCCCAGGAAGGATGAATGCCTTAAAGGCTTAGGTGAGCTGGCGTCTGTATAAGCTGTGGCCGGACCATTAAAGGCCGCGCCAGGTTAACATAGGATACTGTGTTAGAACTGTAGCTAGGATTGTCGTGCGGTAGGGCTTACGCCCAAATCACATTTGATAATACATTAACACATTAGTACATTATAATGCTGTATAGTTTATGTATTATATACCATTTGAAAATACATATGTTGTGTTAACAGAATTATATATCGTATGTGGTTGCTTGCTAAAAGTAAAGGTACTCATATGAATACAAAGAAATAGTAATGTAGTGCTTGCTTATTATGTTGGGCATACATTAAAAAAAAAATTATGTGTAAGTGGACAAAGATGTGACAGTTTGTATCATTTAAACTAGTTTTTTAATTGTTTATGTAGATTTAGCACCCAAAAAAATTTCTAAGACATTTAAATTGTGCAAAGTTTATCCATCAAACTTGTAATTTCAATAAACTCTTAACAGATTTAAAAAAATATATATAGAAAAATAAAATAAGATAAATTAAACAAAACCTTAAAAAATTCTTAAAATAAAATAAAAAAGTAAAATAAAATAAAATAAATAAAACCTAAAAAAATTCTAAAAAATCACACTAAAAACTGATTAAACATTTCGGTCAAAATTTGATTAGTGACTGGCCACAGGGAGCATGTATATTTATATGCAGTATATCATAAAAGTCAAAACGAGTGATTCACCCCTTACAAAAACAGGACTGTAGACACCGTTTCCTGAAAAAAATGCATAAGAAACGCAACGGCACCTGAAACGCCGTTTCCTGCGCCCGTTTTTGTTAACAAGTACATATATTTTATTGTGAATAAATAACATAGGCTTTTCCATGTGTTCGAGCTAGTTAGTTGAAATTCGTTACTTTATACTTTGTTTTAAGTTGTGTATTTTTGCTATTTGCATATATTTATTTAATAGTCCAAAGGAGCATAGCAAGTGGGTTATAAAGTTGATCTTAATGGCTTTTTTAGAGTTTTGGCCTAGCTTATTGTAAGTTTTGGTTTTCATTAGTATAAGAGTTAAAAAACGATTTATTAAGCTTGAAATTTATCTATTGGGAAAATTATTATTATTATTATTTTTTTTTTAATTTGTTAGTATAGATTTATCTTAAGCACGGATTTAACATGAGCCTAGAGATTTGAATAATTTTTTTTTTTTTTTTTTTTTTTTTTTTTTTTTTTTTTATTTTTATAGCTTTATATGATATATACATAATTTTTTAAAGATATATATGTGAATTTGATATCTACATAAATTAGCTAACATAGATTTTCAAATAGTTTATTTAATTCAAGTGTATAAGGTTTAAATGTCTTACTCATTTTTCTTTAACTTCTAATTACTTACATGAAATTATATTAGGTCATATGGAAGACTAATTAAACATGGCATACCATTTTTCTTTTTCCTTTTTATTATAGCTAACATTTCATTTCAAGGAGGGGAAGATGAAGATAAAGAGAGGGGGGAGGGGGTGAGAGATAAGGAGGGAGGCAAAGAGAGAGAGATATTTTGGTGGAGATGGAGGGACTAAGTCAAGGAGGGAGAAATAGAGTGTAATGGAGTGGGGGGAGAAAGAGTAGGAGAGAGAAAGATATGGGGGAGTGTCAGAGAGGGAGGGTGAGACAAAGAAAGAAAGTGAGAAAGTAACAAGGGAATGGAGGGGGAGAGAGAGAGGAAGGGATAGAGGAGTAGAGAGACAAAGGAGATATAGAAAAAAGAACAAAAAGAATACAGGGGAAGGTTAGTGAGAAGGTGTTCTATAAATTGTCATGGATATTACATTAGAACAAAACATTACAATAGATCTAATAAAATACTAATAACATTACTAAGAAGGATATTTCCTTTAGATCTCAAATCTTTAATTATAGGCATTATGCTTGATGTATAAAATATCTAAAATGTTAAAAATAGAGAACAAAAAAACGAATAAATACAAGATTTACCCTAAAAACTCATACAATAGAAAATCCAACTAGAAAGTTAGGATGTAATTCTCTCTTTCTCTAGTATGGGAATATGAAAATACAAAGAAAGAGGTAAAATATATGGAGTTACTTGATACTTCTAGCCTGTGAGGTTAGTAAAAATATTTTCCTCCTCTATTTTGTTATCTAACTTTTGACCACTTGATTTGCAACTCAATTATAAAACAAATATAAGGACACACAATGGAACCTCTTATTTTCCTAGCGAATTGATATTTAACATTTTCTTATACCCACTTAGGGGTGAGGTTTTGACCTCTTCAATCCCCAAATTAGAGTTATGGATTTTGACCTTCTAGAATCTTCTTGAAATTCCACATGTGGATATCCCTATATATGTGAGTAATGGGGTTGATGTGGCATCCTCTCATACCATAGTGTGCAACATGTTGGGTCAAATTATAGGAAGAATAAATTTTGCATATGAGTTCAAGTTGATGTGATTCTTACACCGTTGGAAAGGTTGTTGAGTATATATCAATGTTTTGGGACTTGGTGCAAGTGAGAAAATCTTTGATGTCCCAAAATTCCATTTTGTGCCTTAAAATGGCTATGAAAGGTTTCAAAACTTGATTTTCCAAATTAGGGTTGTTGTTAAAATGACCATGCAAGTTGAGTCCTCTGTTGAAAGCATTGAGATATATGAAAAATAATATAATTATCCAATCTAGGTCATATCTATGAAATTGGATAAAGGCATAGGAGTAGAGGGGTTTAAAGGCACCCAAAGACCAAACATAGCTAGAGAGAATCTCGATAAAAGAAAGAATATTTTGAAAAGACACCAAGGGACAAGTGGATCAGGGAGAGAAAAGTTTGAAGTCGTGAAGATAGAAGGCTGAAGAGGTCACATGCTAAGAAAAAAAAATTTAATGGAGAAAATCAGTACAATGAGAAGAAATAATTATCCTCATAGTGCACCTTGGGTATGTGGATACAACGTTCCCTCATGCTATATGAAACCATCTTGTCACTTGTATTCCAACGTTTGAGTGAAATTACAAAGAAGCATGGGAAGGGAAGATAGGATGGGAGCATCTAGCAACCATAGACCCTCATTATCTCACACCATAAATATGGAACATCTGCACCTGAGCTCAAACATTAACTTTGTACCAAAACCCATTGTGATTTCCATCATAAAATCATAAATTGAAATGTTATGTCATATTAGGTAGAGTGAGTGTGATACCATAAGCTTGGGGGAGATGTATTGCCTCTTTCTTCCCCACGAATGTATGGCGGGATAACGTCATTGCTTGCATCCACTTATCACATATAAACAACCCCATCCATGGATAAATGGTAATATGTTATCATGCTAATCTGGATGTATTTATTCAGATGTAATAGCCTCACCAATAGTAAGTTGAGGCAATGATTTTATTTATCTAACAATGGAATATTGCAGGATATAGAAGACCAAGAGATGAAAAGAGGAATAGTTGAGTACAGTTCATATGTCTCTCCATATAGGCCAGAAGATACATTACTGGGATGGGAGAAGTCAATTGAGAAATAGGGAGAGGGCGACTCTCCTGATCTAGCAAATACATTGAGAAATTTGAAGGAAAAGATTGTAAGTTGCAAAGAAAAAAATGAGAGGTTGATAAAAGCCCGAGAAAGGACTACAAAATCTCAAGAAAAGTAAGCTGAGGTCAATGCAGTTATTATTTAGATCTTTTCATATTTGTAGAAGTAGGGACAACTAGGGATCAATCATGGAAATAGGCAATAAGAAAGGACTAATGGTTTATATGGAAGTAGGTCTCAGAAAAGGCATAGGTTGGGCATAGATGATACAGTGAACAGTGGTAGACCCTGAGATACACCTGAGAGCAGGGCTAGTACTCTTGGATTTTATTATAGATCTACTCCTAGAAGACATCATCGCCATCAACACCATCATCATTATAGGAGGAATGAGAAGGGTTACTTTCCTTGGGAATTCAAGAAAGCCAAAACTCTTACTTTGATGGTGAGATGACTAAATCAAAAGACGAAGAAGCATGATTGCTTGGGATGAGGAAAATTTTCATATTTCATGATTACTCTGAGAATATGAAAGCGAAGATAGCTACCTTCAGTCTCAAAGGGAAAACATATCTCTAGTGGGAATATGCCAAGCATGTCACGGGTATCAGGGAAGAGGAGTTGATTTGGGAAGAATTTGAAAGACTCTTCAGGAAGAAGTACCCGTCTGAGAGATATTATGATGGCAAGGCCAAGGAATTCTATGAGGTTAGGATGTGTTCCATGAAAAATGAAGGATATACAACCATATTTCTAGAGTTGTTGAGATATGTGTCGTATCTCAAGGATGAGAAAGAAAAGATCCAAAGGTTCATCAATGGATTTCGATTATCATTCAAAGAGTGGATTGATGTTGATGAGCCTCAGCCATTGGAGGAAGCCACCAAGAAGTTAAATAATTGTTATGCGCAGTCAAAGCGCAAGCTTGAGTTCAAGCGTAACTGGAAGGGTAATGAGAAGACTAAAGGAAAATAGCCTAATAGGAAAGGAAGATCTCAGGATGTAGGTGACAAGCAAAATGTGGCACCTCATAAGACTTTCATTGCATTTGAGAAAGGATGCACATCTCACCTTGTGGAGTAGCAAAATAAAGGAAATGGAACAAAACCCTTGAGGTTTTAGACTTTTTATGGAGATCATTGAAGGAGGGATTGCCCATTTTATCAAGGTGTTAGGTCTCATATCTAATATGCGTAAGAGGAATAATCAGCTAGGGGTGTAGCTAAGATCATTCCTTAGATTTATGCAACAGTTGATACCAAGAAGGCACAACAAGGAATTTTCATAGAGAAGTGAAGGGGATTGGTTATCAAGTTATCATGAGGTTGTGGGTTGGGTTACAATCTTTAGAGCCACGAAACAACTTGGGATCCCTCAAGACTCTGGGTTGAGATAGTAGTCCCTAGATCCTTGTACAACTTGGGAAGATACCAATCTTGAGTTAATATCTACAAGAAAATAATCCCATGCTCTAGAATAGAGCAATAGAACAAGTTTAAGTGCATGAAAGCACTTTTGGGTTGAGGAAGCTACACAGGAAATGGATGATCAGATGCAGGCATAGTAGCTGGTTTTCGGTTATAGCTAAATTTGTTAAGGTAATTGAAATACCTTGAGAGATGATACATGCACATGTTTAGTTGTAGGGAAACATTATTAGTACAATATGGTAAGACAATTGGTAAATTGTTATATTTATTAATGCACTGGCAATTGTGTGTTTATGGAAGTACAATGTAGGGAATCACATGACAAAAGAGACTACCATGAAATCTTGAAGAAGGCTCGAGATGGGCTTTTATGAACCCTTGGAAGCACTCGGAACTCATGGGCATTAAGTCATGGTGTCTGTTGAAATTTTTATGCTTTCAATATTTCATGATTTTTTTGTGGTTGATTTATAGTTTTGACTATGATTGGTGCATGGCCATGCCACTTTGTTTGCGGTGTTGTATTGTTGTCTAGATTGCTATTTTTTTCTTGCCTTCTATGTTTTAAGGGTCTTGGGAATTATTTGGGCGAAAGAGGAAAGCTAATGAATCTCGGGGAGAGCTGAGTAGAACCCAATAGGAAATGTAGGACTTGGATGAAGCTCATGAATAAATGGTGACAGAATGTATGAATATGACAACCAACTGGGTTGGTTGGGTCCATAGGGGTAAATGGACAGTGGCAAGATAGTCACAAGAAAGGTAAAGTAAATGGGCTTGACATAACATATGCCTTGGCTACATTAGGAACTATTGTTCTAAATGTTGTACATGTGTTGCACAAATAAATGAAGTTCTCTTAATCTTGACCTTATAAACATTGGTAATTATGTTGTAATCGTGATTATGCTAACGCCTACAAACACACACACACACACACACACACACACACACATTCCATTGTCTGACAGGGTCATCAGGGATCATTCTTATGGAAGAATGCTTGTTTTCTGTAAATGAATGGCATGAAAAGATTTTTGGTTTTATGAGGAATCAAGTGGGAAAAGTATCCCTAAAACCTCTATGCTTTTAGTATCATGATGATATGATTTTGATATATGTGCTCATAAGTATGCATGTGTTTATACCATGAACATGAATGTCGATGGATACATCAGTAGAATGAAAGTGGCATGATCTGTGACATGTTGGGACAAGCAAAAATTTGTGGATGCACACAATAAGGTGTGGGAAGGACATTAGAGGCAAGGTTACCTGGTAGAGATAATGTGGTGTTTGGATGCGCAATACTATTTTTGTGTACATGTTGTGTTATCTATATTATAGTCTCTAGATTCCCTTGTTGTTGATATTAAGGGTGGAGGCGGTATAGTCTCCGGATTCCCTTTTTGATGATACTTAGGGTGGAGATAGTATAGTCTTTGGATTCCCTTGTTGTTTTAGAAGAGAAGAGAAGGCACTGGGTGCTTGCTGGTTTTGGTAACTAATTAAGTGTGTGTATGGAAAAGATAAGGAACAAAGGCAGAAGAAAAGAATAATTTGAAATATAAGTATCAATATTTTATTTCAGTTTTTAATTTCAAAATTATAAACATAATTTAAGATTTTGATTTATGATGGTTAAATTTTGAGCTAACAGGATGTGGTATTTTTATATAGGATGATTTGATCAAGGAACTGATTTAATTTATTGTGACAAGAATTAAAAATAATTGCAAATGTCACCTTATCAATGATGTATGATTTAAATTTATTACAATTCCTTTTGAGTCTAATATAAATTATGTGATTGGTATAGGAAAGCATGGAAAATGCTCGATTTAGGTGGTTGGAATTGGCTACAAGAGTGTTAGCAACAACAACAAAAGGAATTGGAGCATGCAACAATATGTTGGTAAAGCACTTCAGGTGTCACGCCCCCAGGCCTACGGTAGTCTTCCAACCGTGTCCGGCGAGGTGCGGCACCACCGTACACTTTCTTTTTAATAATACTCGTGCACATGGACTACGCCTTTCCACATTAACATACTTAGTTTGTGTTTCTCAACCAAGTAAAATGCATTAACCTTTATACTTAATGAAGCCCATACACATTCATTATCCAATATGCAATTAAACCGAGAACAATAGCAATTGCACACAAGTATAAAGGGAGGGGCAACTCTTGAACAAGTCTGCCCGATAACAACATATTATGAAAATATTCAATAATACATCATACAAGTGTGCTTGGCAGAATCCAAGCCAACACTTAGAATAATTTACAATATAGGCATAAACAGCCTTTTACATACACATTTGTGCACCTTTGCCCAAGAGCGGGTACCCACACGGGTCACCAAGACGCTCATACAATCCTACACAAATACCGTGTACAGAACCTCCTCAACCGTGACAACCCTTCACATAACCCAATCCAAAACATGCGAGATCTTCTTAACCTTTATGCGCATGAGGAATGCGCATATCCTCAAGACTTCGCACTTTTCCCTTGTCCTTATGCGAAGACTCAAGCGAAGTTCGATGGAGATAATGAGCTCCATCCTCCATCATATATACGCTCTCCATATGTTTTAAGGGGGGGGTGCACAACCCATGGCCGACCCCACCATTTTACATATAAGCCCACACATATATATATATATATATATATTATATTATATTTTATTTTAATTATCCACTTATATTTATATGTTCCTTAACATATGCGTATAAGCCTCCATAATATATGTTTATGTGCATTAATACATGTGCTCAACACTTAGCCACATTCCGGCCTAAGTGTCTTTCGTCACATATTTCGTCGCACCAGCTCGGCTGTTCGTCGCATTTCCAGCTCGGCTGTTCGTCGCATTTCCAGCTCGTCGGGTGACCACGCCCGCGCCCATCTATTGTCAGCTCGCAGGGTGACCGCGCCCGCGCCCGCCTATGTATGTCAGCTCACCGGGTGACCGCACCCACTCGTCGGGTGACCGCGCCCGCGCCCGCCTGTGTATGTCAGCTAGCCGGGTGACCGCACTCGCTCGTCGGGTGACCGCGCCCACGCCCACTTGTGTATGTCAACTTGCCGGGTGACTGCACCCGCTCGTCGGGTGACCGCGCCCGCGCCCGCCTGTGTATGTCAGCTCGCCGGGTGACCGCACCTGCTCGTCGAGTGACCGCGCCCGCTCGTCGTGCATGGGGCGCCCGCCCATCGTGCAAGGGCGCCCGCCCGCCATGCGTGCCTACCCGGGTCGTGCCCACCGCTCATCTGCTGTGCAAAGAGGTGTCCGCCCATCGTGTGCCTGCCCGAGTCACGAGGGCCTTACATCCTCCTCCACCTGAAATCGTTGTCGTCCTCGACAACATACCATCTCGGTAGCTCTCCACCAAGATCAACAGGAGGTCATCTCAATCCATGATGATCAATCATCATGTGTCGCCCTCATGTGAACTACTGCCATGATACTCCAACACAATGCTAACATATCTCTGTACATGCCGGCCCCCATGTCTGAACTAGTTGGGTAGCTAATCCAACTATCGCGCTCAAACAATGAGAATGCACATCCTCATGCCATCATCAGTCGTTCCTCAAAGCATCCTGTCACATCCTGAACTTGATCAAGAATCCATCCATAATCCATGTTCAGGTCCATGGAAACTCCATCCATCTCATCTGCAACATGCTGTCCATGATGTTTGGTGTCAATGTGCTACAAGTAATCAGCCACATTTATCCCAACATCATCATGTGCGATAAGTAGTTGAGTCTCGGCTCAACCCATGCCCAAGTGCAGCCACCAAGGCATCATCATCATCATCGTGACCCCATCACCTCAAAGTGTCTCATCGATCCTCCACATCAAGTCACTCTTCCAAGCCATGCCCATACATGTACTTTGGAAGTATGCATCCCATACTGCATCAAAGTCTCCTGACCTCAGCTCCTCAATGCATCAGATCTCTAAGTCCACCATGTATGAAGTCCCTAAAGGTCACAACAATCTCATGTCATCATGAGCTCCATAAACCATCCCCAATCAACACTCTAGCAAGCATACAAGTCTCGGCCCAAAGGTCTCTGCAAGATGCCTCAGCTCTCCATGTAGTAGGAATGCTCCATGTCCCCAACCTGGTGCCCATGACTATGTTGCCCATGTAGTCCAACCAAGTAGACTCATCACAACATCGGTCATCCTCATCCAAGCTGCAATCTTCGGTTTAGTGAACTCGATCACCCAACCATATCATCATCATCACGAGTCCCTTCCATCATAGCTTCTCCACCAAGGTGTCCATCAAGACTATCTCTTGGTCTCGGCCATGAGAAGTCCACCCAAGGGTGTGCCCTTCAATCTGCCCATGAGTCATGCCGGGCACTTAGCCATGTGGCTAAAGCATGACCCAATCATCCACAACGATCATCAAGTTCCACCCTTGTCACGGGCCTCTGCACCTTCAACCATAAGGTCACAAGTAGCCCCAACAAGTCCTGCAATAGTTGACAATCCTTGCTTCTCCATACAAGGTTCCATCATAGTCATCCATGGCAAGATCCTCCATAGCATAGGCAAACTGGCTTTGCCTTTCACTACACAAGGTCCATCTACCAAATGCCCAAATGAAACACAAGTACCAATACTTACTTCATCATCATGAGGCTCCTCCATGTGAGTGACCTCATCCATACATGTTGACAAACTGCACGATCCTGGTCCAACTTGATCAGCCTCAAGTTCATCCTCCGTCGTAGTCAAGTCTGCAACATCTTCATCACAGAAGGGGACAACAATAACCTTGTTGCCCTTCAAGAAATCTCGTCCAAGTATCATATCGAAGTCATTCATCTCCATCGTTATGAAGTCCAACTGACCTCTCCATTCTTCTATCTGCACAGGTACATCGTGTACCAAACCTGCCACCTTAGCTCTAGAGTCCACTGCCTTGACCTCCATAGTAGATGTCAGCTCCGCCTCTTTTTCTAACCGTGTAGTCATAAAGTTATGTGTAACTTTCGTGTCTACCAGGGCTTGAATGGTTTTACCATAAACCATCAAGTCTATGTAACCCAAACTGTTCTCCATAACCTTTGTCACGAGCAACCCTGCTCAAACCGAGTCTTGAAACTACCTTCAAATGCCTCAACACCTGAACCTTGTTCAAGTCTCAACACCTGTCATCAACTTCAAATCTTTACGAGCAACCTTGCTCACCAGCTCTGACCGAGCTCTGATACCACCTGTCACGCCCCCAGGCCTACGGTAGTCTTCCAACCGTGTCCGGCGAGGTGCGGCACCACCGTACACTTTCTTTTTAACAATACTCGTGCACATGGACTACGCCTTTCCACATTAACATACTTAGTTTGTGTTTCTCAACCAAGTAAAATGCATTAACCTTTATACTTAATGAAGCCCATACACATTCATTATCCAATATGCAATTAAACCGAGAACAATAACAATTGCACACAAGTATAAAGGGAGGGGCAACTCCCGAACAAGTCTGCCCGATAACAATATATTATGAAAATCTTCAATAATACATCATACAAGTGTGCTTGGCAGAATCCAAGCCAACACTTAGAATAATTTACAATATAGGCATAGACAGCCTTTTACATACACATTTGTGCACCTTTGCCCAAGAGCGGGTACCCACACGGGTCACCAAGACGCTCATACAATCCTACACAAATACCGTGTACAGAACCTCCTCAACCGTGACAACCCTTCACATAACCCAATCCTGAACATGCGAGATCTTCTTAACCTTTATGCGCATGAGGAATGCGCATATCCTCAAGACTTTCGCACTTCTCTCTTGTCCTTATGCGAAGACCATCAAGCGAAGTTCGATGGAGATAATGAGCTCCATCCTCCATCATATATACGCTCTCCATATGTTTTAGGGGGGGGGTGCACAACCCATGGCCGACCCCACCATTTTACATATAAGCCCACGTATATATATATTATATTATATTATATTTTATTTTAATTATCCACTTATATTTATATGTTCCTTAACATATGCGTATAAGCCTCCATAATATATGTTTATGTGCTTTAATACATGCGCTCAACACTTAGCCACATTCCGGCCTAAGTGTCTTTCGTCACATATTTTCGTCGCACCAGCTCGCTGTTCGTCGCATTTCCAGCTCGGCTGTTCGTCGCATTTCCAGCTCGCCGGGTGACCGCACCTGCTCGTCGGGTGACCGCGCCCGCGCCCACCTGTTGTCAGCTCGCCGGGTGACCGCGCTCGCACCCGCCTGTGTATGTCAGCTCGCCGGGTGACCGCACCAGCGCCCACCTGTGTATGTCAGCTCGCCGGGTGACCGCACCCGCTCGTCGGGTGACCGCGCCCACGCCCGCCTGTGTATGTCAGCTCGCCGGGTGACCGCACCCGCTCGTCGGGTGACCGCGCCCGCGCCCGCCTGTGTATGTCAACTCGCCGGGTGACCGCACCCACTCGTCGGGTGACCGCACCCACTCGTCGTGCACGGGGCGCTCGCCCATTGTGCAAGGGCGCCCGCCCACCGTGCGTGCCTACCCGGGTCGTGCCCACCGCTCATCTGCCATGCAAAGAGGTGTCCGCCCGTCGTGTGAAGGGGCGCCCGCCCGTCGCGTGCCTACCCGAGTCGCGAGGGCCTTACATCAGGAGTGGGGCCATTGTGGGAAATTGGTACCCAATACTGTCAATTGATTTCCATAAGCATGCTATGACCAATATGATAGTTTTGAGTTAGGGGTATTCCTTAGTTTTGGGACCTTCTGATGCAAGGAAATCTTGCCAAGGAATGGATCCCCTAAGGGATTGGAAAGCAGAGAAGTGGATGCCCGAAATTTGAAGGTGAGTGACTACACGGAAGGGGGTGACCATATTTCCTGAGGGACTGGGAAGCATGGAAGGGAAGGTTGGGGAATAAGTTTTCTTTGGTGAATAACATTGCTATTTGGAATAAGAAGCAAATTGGGAGTGTGATAGGGAACAATGAGTCGGTAATTGTTAACTGAGAGATCAAGGGGTGAAACATTTGTAGCACTGGACATTGGATAAAGAATTTGATTTTAGAAATGGATTCTGGACTTCCTGGGAAGGAGGTGAATCTCTGGTACTACTTTTGAGGTTGGAGGTGTGAGCCTATGGATTCCTTTTTTGCTGATGCATGCATCATATCCATTTTATTTTCTAGTTGAAACAAATGTGGATATGTATATATATGTATATTGTTGTAAATACTACATAAAGTTGTGTTTATAGAGCTCTAATAAGTAGTATGTTAGTCATGTTTTAACAACTTTTCATTGTAAATACTGCACCGAGTTGGGTTATAAAAGATCCATAAGCATTATGTTTGTCACGTTCAACAATTTTCACTCGTCATAAGTGTCATAAAACACGGAGGATGGTGTTCCCCCGGGGGAGGGGTCTATAAAATCCATGGGTTAAAGTTCCATGTTATAAATGAGCATTATAAATGCAAAAATAAAACCAAGTTCACGGGATAAATATTCTACGATGAGTGGAAGGGAAAAAATTTATATTGGGATCCACTTGTGGTTTATTATTGGCTATGGAAATTGGCATTGGCATTGGAAAATGAAAAAGGTAATAAATGGTAATTAATACAAGAAATAAAGGAAGACAAGAGGAAAGGAAGATGAAGAGACATGAATATGCATGCAAGATAAAATGAAGAAAAAATAAAGGAAAATTAAAGTAAAAAGAGAGAGAACATTCACACGCACTCTTGGACATTCTAAAATTCACTTAGAGAAGAGGAGAGCAAGAGAGAGAACACACACTTGGACACAAGAAAGCAACGAAGGAACCAGCAAGAGGAAGATTGGACAACAGTAAGCAAGGCAAAAAATCAAGCAGAGAAAGAGCAGTCAACAAGAGAATTTTGCTAGTAACAAGTTCCATGTTTGGTTATCTCGCTGGGATGTGAATGCATGGTTTATGCATTGGTTTATTAGTCATGATTGTTTTCATTGGCATGGGATTTTACTGGATTGACAATGGTGTACAACCTTGCCATTTCCATTTCCTGAATATCCATGGTATGGTGGGTTGTCATTTTGGTTAATCTATGGATTGCTGGTAGATTCAGATCGGTTGAAGTGCTCTGAGAAAAAACCCATGTGTTGAGGGTGGAGATTGTTTTCTTTGGGAAGCTTTTGATAAATGGGCGGAGATAGGAAAATTTCTCTGAGTATCGTGAAAAAATAATTACACATCCGAGACTGAGTTTTGGTAATTTCTAAACTGATTTAGGTGAAATCACTCTGCTTTGGGTAGAGAAAAATGTCAAAAGGAAAATGAAAATGAAAAGGAAAAGAAAATGAAAAGAATTGAAAGGGAAGAGCCACAGCGTACAAAGGAAACGAATAAAGCTGCTTCGGGAGATAAAACAAATTTTTATGACCGATCGACCATTAACCATCACTATTTAAAATTGCAGTTGATTGGTTTGTATGAAAAGATAGATTTTTCTTATTTGTTTTCTACCACAATCATTAAAATGAGAAGAAATGTCTAATAACAATTTCAGTTTTTACGGTAGTACGCGACCTTTGGAAAGAGCATTACCAAAGATTTATTTCAATCTATTAACGACGGAGGCGTCATTAATTTTTGGAGGAAGCCCCTTCAACAGGTAAATCAAGATACTCAGTATTGTTTGGACAACTTCTGCTTAGGGTCCGCTTATCAGATTTATTTCAAATTATCATTTTTATTCTTTTCCTCAACTTTAATTTTAAGAATCTTTATAATAGAATTTTAGCTCTCGAGCACTAAAAATGTTAAAAGATGCATTTCCATGAAGTAAATATGATCATAGCTCTGATATATATTTTGTGAAAGAGTTTTGTAATTTTATCTATAAAAATACAAGTGTAATAATTAGGTATATTTTGTTAAAGAGTTCTGTAATTTTATCTATAAAATTAAAAGTGTAATAATTAGGTATCTTTTAGTATTTTATTCATGTTTTGGACCATTTGTAATAAACACTGCTTTATAATTAAAACACAAATGTTTACTTTAATCTTTTTTGGTGTCTTTCTAACGCAAGTGGCTTCTTTTCTTTTAAGTTATGTCTGATATTTCAAAGTTAAAACATATTTTGATTCAGGTTTTCTTCATTTTAGTTTTTTTCCGAGGTATTCTCATAATTTTTTTTTCCCATTATTTATAAATAAAAAATAAAAAATTATATTATTTTTTTCAAAATGGATAAAATATTTTATTTTAATTTTAAATTATGTAAATTATAAAATTTTAAATTGAATTTTAATATATAAATTCTAAAAATAATTATAATTTGTTTTAGATTTTTTTTTTTTTAATTTAATGTTAAGACTTATAATATACAGCATATCAACTATATTTATAAATATGACTATGCTAGTAAATACATTTTATTAAAAAAAAATTTATATATATATATATATATATATATATATATATATATATATATATATATTTTAATTTAATGTGAGGACTTATAATATAGAGCATATCAACTATATTTATAAATATGACTATGCTAGTAAATACATTTATTAAAAAAATATTTATATTATAATTAAGTGTTAAAAAATTGTAATATTTTCTTATTATATAAGATTTTATTTATTTATTTTTATATAAAAGATTAGATTTTAAATTTTTATTTTGAAATAGGGTTTTAAAAATTTTTATTTAAAAAAAAAATAAAAAAATAGAGATGTTGTATATTTAGTATGATGAAAACAAATTTTATGATTTAAGGAATGTAATAAAGATTTCCAAATTGTTTTTCAATTTCCAACTTGTCCAGCATTACAAATGATACAGAACTATAATTAATTACAATTTATCATCTATAATATCTGAGCCAAACAAATGATACATAACTAGCATTGCACCACATGTTGCAAAGGAAACACCTTAAGGAAATGGCTTAAGAAACAATATCATACAAGAAAGAAGTCAAACTTTTATGCAATTTTTTTTCTTTACTCATGTTTATTTTTTATCATATGTTATGTTTCATGGAGATTCCAACCAAGGTATGTTTAAAGTGAACACATCAATCCAAACGATTTATGAAAATGTTCTTCATTAAGATATTGGAACCTTTATAAGTAAATGATTTAAATCAACATTTCATAACAAAGTAATCTCATATCACTTTAATTCACAATGCAATGGATAAGAGTTTTTGTTCATTAGAAATTGGTCTAATTTTATGAGGAAAGCTTAATATAAATACTTTAGTAGTAAGGGTAACATTAATAAACTCCCTCATCATTTGTTATATGATGTTGTTAATTTAGTTACTTGTTGCTTCTTATCCTTATTTCACTCGGGTAAAATGTCCAAACTATAAGAGAATGGTATTATTTGTTTTCTCTTTGGACCATTGCATTTTATCTAACTCAATGATTTACATAGCCTCAAATAGGTGCCCATCATTCTCTTTCGATAGTGACTCAATGTCTTCAAATGCATTTCATAGATTTGGTTTAATAAATGTTGGTGGAAAAAAAACATATTTCGCTTTGCAGAAAGTAGTGTATAATGGTTAGAATAAAATTGTATTGCTCTTACCATGTGATGATGTCATCTAAATCTTGAATCTTTCTTGCCATTTATGAAATTTTCCATTCCAATTGTTGTTTGACTGTGATGATATTGGCATCATAATCCTTGTTCGTGAGAATATCATTTAAGAAGTAAATGATAAGTGGCACAATTGGTTCCTCACAATTGTGAAATTCCCCATTCTAATTGTTATTTGACCATGATGATATTGGCATCATAATCCTTGTTCATGAGAATATCATTTAAGAAGTCAATGATACGTGGCACAATTGGTTCCTCATAATTGTGAAAGTAAAGGACAAATTCATTCACATTATGTTTGAAAACTTTATACTAAGAGTCTTGATTCATGAAATTTTTTATCCTCTTCTTTTGTTGTTTTAATTTGTGTCATCTCAAAAAAAATGTTTCTCAAAGAACCTATGTTATTGCTATCTTAGCAGTGGCATTTCCATTAGGATTTTTTGCTTGACATTTAGCAAAACTAATTTTACAGTTTAAATTGAGAATTTCATGCCTCCATTCCATTTTTTTTTTATAGAAGGAAAAGATACATAAAAATTATAGATGAATCCTCATCATGAAAGTTAGAAGGTAGCTCATTAATCATCTATTCATCCAAGGTGTCATCTCCATGTTGTTGGTAGCTTCACTAGTGATGCCTAAGCCTCATGTTAATACATTAATACTTTACATGGGAAGCATGTGGGTACTTTTGTTTAAGGTCGATGTATATTGGCCTTGAATGATACTATATTGAGCCTGCACGATGATGCAAAATTTAGTATGCCAGAAATCACTAGAGAACATTTAGAACTAATCTACCTCCTATTCGTATGTATATATAAATCCATAAATGTTTGTTCCTCTCAAGTTGATTTAGATCTGGTTGAGGGAATCCACGCAGGAAAACATGCAATCATGGCCAGGGGATTTTCAAAGGAAAAACAATATCCACTATGTAAATGCTTTATTCTTGGAATCTAGGCATAAAGTTTGGATATAGATAATTAGGGAGAACTAGTTAAAAATAGAGTTGGTCGAATTGAGGTTGTATTGGAATTTACAGTGAGCCATTAGGGGATTTTTGAGGTCTAAAATGGGCCTTCTAAGGAAATTATAAATAAGAGTGGAAATAATAAAATAATATTAGATTACATCATCAAATTTTAGAGGGAAAAATTAAAAACTATTTTTTCAACTAGTATTTTCAACTTATCTCCCTATGGGTTTACTCAAATTTCAAGCGGAAACATCCATTAGATGAAAGATTTGATTCCTCATCCAAGGAGTACCCATGTTGCATACTACTCATGGTCCCTACTACACGAAAAATGATAAATACATGAATAAACGTGATTGCAGCCACATTTTTCATGTATTTCTCATTTTTTGCGTAGTAGGGTCCATCGAAAGCATGCAACATGGGTACTCCTTGGATGAGGAATTAAATTTTGCATCCAACGAGTATTCTCGCTCGAAATTTGAGTAAATCCTTAGGGAGATAAGTTGAAAGTGCGAGTTGAAAAAATAGTTTTATTATTTTATTATTTTTTAATATTTTTACTTTTTTACTCCAAAATTGGTGAATCATCCCCCATGGTTGACATCATCATCTTTAATCCTATTGGTTCTTATAAAGTTTACTTTTATTGTACATTTTTCTTAGGATGCCCAGTTTAGACCTCAAAATTCCCCTAATGAAGATACATTCTTTTATTAATGTGCAAATAAATAATTCAACTCTAGTAATGTATCCATGATTATAACTATGAAGTTATAGAGTTTAGGCTTCTGTGATCCATATGAAGATTGTGAGTGATTTTTCAGCGAAAATCACATGGAGTATCATTTGTCAACGCGTTTCGAACCAACTAGTGTGGTTCATCGTCAAGACAAGTTGAAGAAACAGATCCAACTTAGTATGATAAATAGCCTGAGCAGAGTCTCCAACGGCTAGATTGATTAACGGCTAATTTTGACCTTAGGAGCCAGGTCAAACTTATAATTTATTAATTTAATATTTTTACTATTATTATTATTATTATTTTTCTATGGAAACAAGTTAAATTAGGTAAATGGTTGGTTTTAAAAATGAATTTATTTATAGAAATTAATAAATATAATAATAATACTAGGTTATTAAAAGTTAGGATTAATCATTTCAATGGCTGATTTGAAAAGAAAAGAAAATTTATTTATTTATTTAAATTATTTAATAATTAATATTGGTATTATACATATATATAAATATTTTATACTTAAAATCATACTAATAGGTTGACGAGTATTTTTATTCAATCATAATTTAATGGTTAGTTTATTCAAAAGATGTTACGTTAGTTAGAAAATTAGTTAAAAATAATTAGATTAGAATTTCAACGTAAAATTAGTTATATAAAGGACCTTAAGGTAATGTAAAATATATATAAAATTAATTGAAAAGGGAGCTGATTTCTAAGTACTATCAAAGTTAAAAGCAAATTGGAAAAAAGTAATATTAAAATTTAAAAATAAATAAAAAGGAACAATAATTAAATAATATTAAATAAAAATCAGTTCAAAATAATGTCAGTTAAAAAAAAAAAAAAAAAAAAAAATAAAAATAAATAAATAAAAATAATAATAATAATAATAATAATAAATAAATATAAATATAAATAAAATAATAAAAAATATAAATAAAGAAATATAAATAATAAATAAATAAGTAAATAAATAAATAAATAAGTAAAAATGAAATAAAGTAATAATAATTAAAAATAAAGATAAAGGAAAAAAAGAAAAAAACCAACCTAAAGAGGAGGGCGGAAAAAGAACTAGGACGAGAGTGCAGGGACCCAACACCTACTGACTTTCCAGCCATCCTCTCTATTGAGATTGCTTGGTCTCTTTTCAATCTCAAGCGCTTCCCTAAATTTTCGATGATGGAAATGCGAGACCTTAGCAATAACACTAGCCTCCTCAATACAAACATGATGATTGGTTTTCTCAACATGTTCAGCTAAAGCGGAAGACTTAGCTCTCCTATGCCTAAGATCCGCTGCGTGCTCGCTAATCCTTTGATTAATGGAGCGACCAGTCTCCCCAATATAGGGGGTCCCACAGGAACAAGGGATCAGATAAACGCCCTTCATGTCCTTAGGGTCGATCGGATCCTTCACAGATTTGGCGGACATACGAATGGTGTTCAGGGGCCTAAAGGTCACACGGATACTATGCTTCCTGAGAATCCTTCCAATTCTACCGGTGGTCCCCTGAACATACGAAAGATGGACACCAGGAATTCGCTCTTTCGGTTCTCTTTTAGACAAAGAATTCTTGGAAGCTTTAAGGAAAGCCCTCTGACCCATGTATCTACTATAACCATTCTCAACAAAGACATCAAGAAAATGGGATTTTTCTTTCTCAAAGCTTTTCTTGTCTGAGATCCTCAGGGCCCGAGTAGCAAGGGTATTGAGAACACCCATCTTTTGAGCCGGGAAATGGTGGGAACTGACATGAAGATACTGTTCCGTATGAGTTTTCTTGCGAAAAACTTGATGGGCGAGGGAACCATCACTATTCCTCGAAATAAGAATATCAAGGAATGGAAGGCATCCATCAAATTCCTGCTCCTTAGTGAAATTAATGGCTGAGGATTTCTTGTTGAGATGGTCAAAGAAGAGATCAAGCTCATCCTGGCCATGAGACCAAATGACATTGGTGTCATCCACATACCTTCTCCACAGTTTGGGCAAGAGACGGGAAGAGTTCAGAGCCTTGGACTCAAAATCCTCCATAAACAGGTTCGCAACAATAGGGGAAAGGGGTGAGCCCATCGCAACCCCACAAGTCTGCTCGAAGAACTCTCCCTCAAAACTAAAGAAAGTGGAAGTGAGACAGATCTCAAGCAACCTGGCCGTGTCAGGATCTGTTAGGCGGTTGATCACATCCAAGGCCTCATTAATAGGGATGCAAGTGAACAGGGAGACAACATCAAAACTAACAAGAATGTCCCCAGGATCAAGCTTAATGTCCTTTAGTTCTTCAATAAAGTAAGCAGAGTCTTTTACAAAGGACTCCGTACAACCAACTAAGGGCTTAAGCTTTAACGCAAGAAACTTCGCAAGAAGGTAGGTAGGGCCTCCAATGGTGTTGATGATGGGCCTTAAGGGGGCACCTCCCTTGTGAATCTTGGGGAGGCCGTAGATTCTGGGGGTAATAGGGCTGCTTTTAATGAGCTTATGGTGCAAGGAACTCAACGAGCCAATGGATTTAATGGCCACAGCCAGATTTCGAGCCACCTTCTTCAAAGGATTTTTGGGAAGCTTTTTGTAGCTACCACTATTATGAAGATGATCCAACATCTTGCTGCGGTAATCATCCCTGTTAAGAATGACGGCAGCCCCACCCTTGTCTGCCTTGAGAACAATGATATCCTTGTTCTGGTTTAAGGATCTGAGAGCTAAAGATTCTTCCTTGCTGTTGTTACTCTTAGGCGGCTTAGCCTTTCTCAAGGCAACTATGAAGTTATTAAAAATTGTTTGTGTTGGATGATGCAACTCATTCCTAACAGTTAGATGGTATCTAAGATTACCCCTCAAACCATATTGAACCTTTTGTCAAAGAAAATAATCTAGACACCTACACACCTGCATCATAAAGTGTTATTTCTAATAGTTGATAAACTTGTAGTGAGCCATCATCATGACATACCATCCCACCATCATATTTCCCATATAATGGGAATTGATGTTGATTGGAAAGATGTGGAAATTAACCCCAACATAATTTCAAATGACATGAAGCTCAAAACATATAGATAGTATCTGATATGTTTATGTTTCCTTTTTTTGTTTCACTAGTATTTATGTCAACCATGTCTCATTTCTCTGCATCTTTTTTTCTCCTCTGTGCCATGCCTTTGTATTTACTACATGATTTACACACACCAATGATGGTGAGCCTATCGATATTGGTTAATGAGCACCAATAAGTACATTTATTTATGAAATTTTTTAACAATGTCAATGTGTATGTAAGTGGGAAATTATGCATTTCAATGTGTTCACTGGATACACTGTTGTTGATACAACAACAATTGGGAAATACATTGTCGACATGGAAAGGTTAAGAGACGTGTGGTTTAAAATGGGATGGAGTTTCTTGCATCGTTAACCGAATAACTTATTTGTAAGTATTTTGTGCTTCTTGGTTTCAAATCATGACAACATCTCATCTTCTAAATGAATATCCATGTCGTTCATGGAAATTGCTTGAGCTCTATAGAAAATGTTGGGAGTTTCTTATGATTGAATCTTTCCATGGATAAAATTTTACAGGACTCTATCTTCAATGAATCTTAATGGACAATTGTTGATTGAAATTGGGTGGCTTTCTGTAAGTTGCTTGATGAAGTAATTACAAGGGTACCATAGAGTTAATACCATCCAAACCCATTTTTCCTATAAATATTGAGGTTGAGAAGTAGAGTTCATTTGTCTAAACCCCCCCCCATATGTATATCATAGATTTGTTACTTGGGTGCAATAATATTTCTTTTTAATGCAGTTAATGGACCATGTAAATTTTATCCAACATTTGAACTCACAATGTAGTGGGGATGGATCTTCCAGTGCTACCCTCTATACAAAGCATCCTCCTTCTTTAGATGCAATTAGAATAATATTAACAAAAACCTCTTGGGTTTGCATGGTAAAGAAGATGGTATAATAAGTATATTGACTGAACAAAGTCATCATTGTAGGGATTTGTCATACAATCCAGGCCTGACAGGATTGATTCCTAGTACTTTGGAAGGTTTGCAATACCTTCGCACGTTGTAAGCATTTTGAACCCTGTAATTCAATCGTTGGTATTTTTTTCGAATATTTTACAATCAACTAATTTTTAGATCATCTTAGAATATTGACAGGATGTAGGTTTTCTGGGTGCATTCTGAAGGAGTTGGGTAAACTGTGCAGACTGGTTACTCTGTAAGAAAATACTCCCAAAAGAACCCTTGTTTTTATGAACAAGTACACCTTGTGACATCATGAATCGTTGTTGATTTTGGTAGGGACATGAATTCAAATGATTTATCTATAAATATTCCTCCATATTTGAGTAATTTTACAAGTCTCTATTTATTCTTTTTGTCCAATAATACCATCGATGGAGAATTTCTTATCGAACTGAAGGAGCTTGTTAATAGTGGTCACTTGTAAGTATCACATTTTTATTTGGGATAAATTTTACCTACGTATAGGAATATGAATTTTATACCTTGTTATCTTAAACTTGTGGTTATGTTGTTGATGATTCAAGTCATTTCAACAAAAAACAATTTGAGTGGATCGATTCCACTGGGGGTTTTCCACGAGATTGTGACCTTTTATTGATGCATCACTAAATATTTTGAGTTATTCATTAAGATTCCTTATCCTTGGAGGGAAGGTAAGGTGCACAACAACGTATTCTTTGTACTGTGGATACATTCTAGTCATAAAAAAGATCAAGAATTGAAGCCATTTATATAGATAGATAATCCCTTCCATGAGGAAAGCACATTAATATCCTATATTTTCCACACCTTACATTAAAGAAACAATGAAGTAAAAATCAATACACATGGATATTAATTATTAACCAAAATATCAAGCTAGGATCTTTAGCAAAGTGCTCGGTATCATTAATTTTTCAACTATATTACCATCTATTTTTGAAAACAATCTTATGCAAATTAGCTAAAATAAGATTGTAATTTATAAATACTAACAAGCACCTCCTAGTCAGTCTAACTTAAGTAAAATTTAATATAATAATGACATCAATTCTAGTCAGCAGTGCCATAATCTTCTAGAGAATATTGAAAGATTTGGACATTTGACCTCATCATTTCACATACAAATATTCTAAGTAGGTAAATACCAACATTGACATATTTGAAGTGGAGAAATTGATATTGCCTGCTACAATAACCCTCCAGTCAATATGCATTGGTTGTTGGAAACAAATTGATTGCCATTTTAAAATTACATCAATTTACTAAAACTGAAAGCAATACTTTACATTGATTTTTGTGTCATGAAATTTCTCATAATATATCCTTCATAATTATTTCACATGAAAGAACTCCTTTGATCACCAATATGAAAAATCTAGTGACCTCAAATTCTGTATAAGCAAGAAATAGATCCATATCAAAACCAGGTAAGCTTTTATTATTGCATCTCTAAACAAAGGATAAACCCAGTTGCATAAATGGACATGCAAACCTTGTGGTCTCACATCCTATATAACTCAATGATGGAAACATACCAAATCCCATTGAAATTTTCTTGTTGTATACTTATGTTGAGCATATAAACATGCAAATATGTGCGTGCAAATTCCTGGCAAGAGGAATTACATGGTGAAAAATGCCTTAAGATCAAGACCATATATAACATGAAATGGAGACAAAGGTTGTCTTGGAAATGTAAGGACGACCATATCATGTGTAAAGACAAACAAACACCTTGAAAATTCTCTCTCGCTACCTTGTCCCACTTCAGCGTTCACTCAGGGCATGTCAACATGATCAAATAAAAAGGAAATTTTGATTAAAAATAGGAAAATATCATCCAATGATCAAGAAGTGCATCCTTTTAATTTCAGAATACCATGCTGAGAGATCAATGTGTGGTCAAAATAATGCTTATAAGCCATGAAAAAATAGGGAAATCGAAGACTTCAGTTAAATAGATGTTTTACAACTTGCCCGACTCTAAATGTGCTAAAACAATCGGCTAATGCTAAAACACTAATATATAAATTCTATGAAGCACAGACAGATGCCTACAATTGTCCAAACGAAACATTTTATTTTTAACTACTCGAGAAACATTCCAATCATAAAAAATTAATTGATTACCAAACATAGGATTATTTCAAAACAATTCAATACCTCATATGCGACAACCCATTTACCTACTCTGAGGGGCTTGTGAAAGTAATTCAAGTTGCCAATGTATAGAGGTTTTCAGTGAGATAATCTATTAAATTCCTCCAATACAACATCAATTCTTACAAAATTATCATCATCACATTTCATAACATATTTAGCAGATAACCTTTGAACCTGCATCCAGTTAGAAATCTCAATTGATAGACTCAAAATGAGGGGAATTCATAACTTTAATTTTTATAGCACTAACTATAGCCATGCATTTGAAAAGATAAGTAATGTGAAACAATACAGAAATAGAAAAGTCACCACAACTAGAAAAATCACTTAAACCATATTCACATATTACAATAGTCTTCAAAACTACAAGCTCATAATTGTCCATGAATGACACAATTACCATATGACCATAAAATCTGCTTCCTTCTTTAATTGTATGTTTATTTCCTTCCTTTCATTCTGTAATGATGGATGAAATTTACTGTTAATAATAAATACAATACGATCAAAATTCCTACCAAGTTTGGTAAAGTTAGTTTTGAACAAGAAAACAAAAAAGGGTTTTCCTGTTATGACCCCATTACTCACTGTAAAACAAATCTATAGAATTTGACTATTTGATCAATTCCATGTGTTTATTTAGCAAATTAGCATAGATCACATCACATGATTATATAAGTGATATGTGCCATGTTGTTATTGTAGTTAGAATGGACCAGCTTAATATGAAAATGAGTATAAAGGATGCAATGGCCAACATAAGCTCACCATCCAATCATCCATGCTTGAAGTCCAAATCATGAGAAGCAAAGAGGTCTAGTGGTCCCACTCCTTAAATTACTTGTGTTCCCATCCATGCCTATGATAGATCATAACATGGATGGGTGTAAAGTAGAATTTAACTTGGTTAAGAGTGTGTCATTAGTAAATTAAGAATAATATGCTTGCTTAAGTGACACAAAGTTTTTCCACCGGGTTGTGGTTTGGTAGAAACTTGGAGCAGTGGTACCATGACCTAGGTTCAAACGCAGGCTAACATGTTCCACAAATAGGAGCCTCTTGTCATAGTGGCTAGAAACTTTATGTAAGCCAATAATGGCAATCTCTCCTTAGTTGGAAATAATAGAGGAGATACTACATTGTAACCACATAAAAAAATAGAACAAAGAAGTGACAGGAAGCATTTTAGTATTAAAGAAAGAAAGATATGCTCAAAGCTTCATTTGTTATCATCGACATCTTGGGAGTTGGCAGGTTCCTTCAAGGAGATGCCTATTCGAAAATCTCTCTTTGGTATTCTATGAAATCTTCTCTATACCTATCTTCCCTTCATTTACAAACGTTCTTGTGAGTAAGGTTCTGATTTTCTACTATTAAGCTTAGTTGGATATTCTATGTTTTCTCTTCGTCTTCTGTCTTATGCATCATCTTAAGACAATTATCTTCTTTGATGATAAATAATATTCCCCTATGTCATATTATTTCCTCTTAATAATATTGATATGGAGTGAATTTCAATAGAGACACTTAAATGACAATTAATTTCATCACTCCATCACATTATTAACACTTTTCGAAAAAAATCTAACAAAAAAAAATGTACAATAACTTACTAAGGCAACAAAAAAATGAGCCACAACATTCGATGATCTAACAAGTTTAGACTGCATCCATGTTTTTCTCACAACCATTCGGTCTGCAAAGTGGTTTCCTATAGAGAGTATCCCAATGAAAAGATCCACGGGGTCTTTTGGCAAAGGTGGAGCTCTCCATTTTTTTGACATGTCTAGAAGTCTTTGAGGTGAAAAGCTTGGATGTGAGAAAAGCAAGGAAGCAACAACAACTGTATGCACATCAATGTCACCATTTACAGAGAAGCCAGTGGCATATTCAAGCACAAATCCCTGGTCCAACCACATATAAATTTAGTGCATACATTAATTTATACTAATGCCATAAAGTTTCTTGAATCTGAAAAAAAAAAGTATTGTGTAGCACTAGCTTAACATGGAAAAAAACGTGGAGATGATATAAAAGAAAATATTTTACTATAAAAGGTTCTTCAACTCACTGTTTGAAAATGAAAAGAGGTCACATGCCTCCCATCCACATTCACATGATAACCTTCCAAACCTGCACTTAATGTAAGAACAAATAATTTTCCCTCCACAAATGGATATGGCCAATCAATTGATGACGACTTCTTTTCACACCCCATCAAACGATTCAGTCACCATGCATTATTATATAAATGATATGTGTCATGTTGGTATTGCAGTTAGAATGGACTAGATTAATATCAAAATAAGTATAAAGGATGTAAGGGCCAACATGAGATCACCATTCAATCATCCATGCTTGAAGTTCAAATCATGAGAAGCAAAGAGGTTTAGTGGTTCCACTCCTTAAATTACTTGTGTTCCCATCCATGCCTATCATAGATCATAACATGGTTGGGTGTAAAGGTTGTTTGAGGGCTTGCTCAGAGCCGACTTTAACTTGGCTAAGAGTGTGTCTTTAGTTAATTATGAATAATAATCTTGTGTATGTAACACAAATTTTGTCCACCCGATTGTGGTCTAGCATAAACTTGGAGCAGTGGTACCATGACCCACGTTCAAACACAGGTTGACACGTTCCAAAAATAGGAGCCTCTTGTCATAGTAGCTAGCAACATTCTGTAAGCCAATAATGGCAACCTATCCTGAGTTGGAAATAATAAAGGAGAGACTGCATTGTAACCACATAAAAAAACAGAACAAAGAAGTGAAAGGAGGCATTTCATTATTAAAGAAAGAAAGATATGATCAAAGCTTCATTTGTTATCATCGACATCTTGGGAGTTGGAATGTTCCTTCAAGGAGATGCCCATTCGAAATTCTCTCTTTGGAATTCTATGAAATCCTCTCTATACCTATCTTTCCTTCATTTAGAAAGGTTCTTGTGAGTAAGGTTCCCCATTTGCTACTATTAAACTTAGTTAGATATTCTGTGTTTTCTCTTGGTATTGTGTCTTATGCATCATCTTAAGACAATTATCTTCTTTGATGATAAATGATATTCCCCTATGTCATACTATATCCTCTTAATAATATTGATATGCAGTGAAGTTCAACAAAGACAATTAAATGACAATTAATTTCATCATTCCATCACTCTATTAACTCTTTTCGAAAACAATCTAGCAGAAAGAAATGTACAGTAACTTACCAAGGAAACAAAAAAACATACCACACCATTCGATGATCTAACAAGTTTATACTGCATCCATGTTTTTTTGACATCCATCTGGTCTGCAAAGTGGTTACCTAAAAAGAGTATGCCAATGAAAATATCCACAAGGCCTTCTGGAAAAGGTGGAGCTCTCCATTTTTCTAACATGTCTAGAAGTCTTTGAGGTGAAAGGCTTATATGTGAGACAGGCAAGGAATCATCAACAACTATATGCACGTCAATGTCACCATTCACAGAGAAGCCAGTGGCATCGTCAAGTAAAAATCCCTGGTCCAACCACGTATAAATTTAATGCATACATTAATTTATACTAATGCCATAAGTTTCTTGAATCTGAAAAACATTATTGTGCAACATTGGCTTAACATGGACAAGAACGTGGAGATGATATAAAATCAAATATTGTACTCTAAAGGGTTTTTCAACTCATTGTTAATAAGGAAAAGAGGTTTCAAATATATAGAATTTAACTATTTGATCAATTCCATGTGTTTAGTTAGAAACGTAGTGTATATCACATCACATGATTATATAAGTGATATGTGCCATGTTGGTATTGCAGTTAGAATGAACTAGCTTAATATGAAAATAAGGATAAAGGATGTAATGGCCAACATGATATCACCGTCTGATCATCCATGCTTGAAGTTCATGTCATTAGAAGCAAAGAGGTTTAGCGGTCCCACTCCTTCAATTACTTGTGTTACCATCCATTCCTATCATAGATCATATTATGGTTGGGTGTAAAGGTTGTTTTAGGGCTTACTCAAAGCTAACTTTATTGGTTAAGAGTTTGACCTTAGTTAATTATGAATAATATGATTGTGTAAGTGACACAAAGTTTGTCCACTAGGTTGTGGTCTAGTAGAAAATTGTAGCAATAGTACCATGACCCAGGTTCAAACATAGGCTGACATGTTCCAGAAAAGGAAGCCTCATGTCCTAGTGGATAGCAACATTCTGTAAGCCAATAATGGCAATGTCTCCTCAGTTGGAAATAATATAGGAGAGACTACATTGTAACAACATAAAAAAAAAATAGAACAAAGAAGCGACAGGAAGCATTCCAGTATTAAAGAAAGAAAGATATGCTCAAAGCTTCATTTTTTATCATCGACATCTTGGGAGTTGGCAAGTTCCGTCAACGAGATGCCCGTTTGAAAACCTTTCTTTGGTATTCTATAAAATCCTCTCTATACCTATCTTTCCTTCATTTACAAAGGTTCTTGTGAGTAAGGTTCCCCATTTGCTACTATTAAACTTAGTTGGATATTCTGTGTTTTCTCTTGATCTTGTGTCTTATGAATCTTAAGACAATTATCTTCTTTGATGATCAATGATATGCCCATATTTCATATTATTTCCTCTTAATAATATTGATATGTAGTGAATTTCAACAAAGACGGTTAAATGACAATTAATTTCATCATTCCATCACTATCTTAACTCTTTTCGAAAACAATCTAGCAGAAAGAAATATACAGTAACTTACCAAGGAAACAAAAAAAAGGGCCACAACATTCAATGATCTAACAAGTTTAGACTACATACATGTTTCTCTCACAACCATCCCGTCTATAAAGTGGTTGTTTGTAGAGAGTATCCCAATGAAAAGATCAACACGGCCTTCTAGCAAAGGTGGAGCTCTCCATTTTTCTGACATGTCTAAAGTCTTTGAGGTGAAAAGATTGGATGTGAGATAGGCAAAGGAAGCAACAACAACTATATGCACATCAATGTCATCATTTACAGAGAATTCATTGGCATCTTCAAGCACAAATCCATGGTCAACCACGTATAAATTTAGTGGATACATTAATTTATACTAATGCCATAAATTTTCTTGAAACTGAAAAAAAATTATTGTGCACCACTGGCTTAACATGGACAAGAATGTGGAGATGATATAGACGCAAATATTGTACTCTAAAGGGTTCTTCAACTCACTGTTGGATAAGGAAAAGAGCTAACATGCCTCTCGTCCACATTCACATGATAACCTTTCAAACCAACACTTAATGTAAGAACAAATAATTTTCCCTCCACAAATGGATATGGCCAATCAATTGACGATGACTTGTTTGCACGCCCCATCAAATGATTCAGCCACCATGTAGCCTTTTCTTCTTTCCTATCATCATTATCAGTAAGCCAATTTTCACATTTGGGAAGTCTATCAACTGTGAAAATGCACAGAATTGGTCAAATACAGCCTCCAAATCAAGTCAAATTGCATTTGGCGTCAACTTTAAGTGCCTGCTTTGGAACGATACAATATCCAAATCCTTCCTCGATGTAATTCTACCTTTGGCATTACACAACATGGTATACATGATATCATCCCTGGAAGTTGGCTGTATAGAGATTAAATTTATAGTTAAGCTTGAATAAGTTTGAATTGTTGTATATTTTAATTTTCTGAATTTTTAAAGGGTTTCTGAATAATCTAGTTTAAAACCTAATTAATTCATAAATCACATAGAAGGTACATTGATAACTTGATAAGAGTAAAAAACAATGCAACAGTGAAGCAATCAACCACATAAGGTCCCAAACCCACCAACAGTAATTCCCAACACAATTTGTCCATTTATTCCTCTAGCTTAGTGGATAGATGTCATATACAATTTGTCCATTTAGACCTTTAGCCTTCCTTCGCTATAATAGATGTCATATAAAATTGTCACATTAGTAACGTTGTGATTTTGAATTTTCTTTAAGTGTTCATTCAAGCATCTCGAAAAGCATGAGATTAAGTCTATTTTCACAAATTTTGAACTACACTCTAGAATTGTAATATTGTGCACTGATTAGTTTGGCAAAGAATCAAAATTTACACATGGCAGTGTCTATTGTGACAATAGATTATCAACTAGGGAAAGAGGAGAATTCTCTAGATGCAAGTCTCAAATTCCATCCTCAACAACACCAAGCAGACTGTCATTTGGATTTCATGAATGGAGTATCACTATGATTATGTAGGCTAAAGAGAGAAATTGGTTTGTTTTCACAATCTTACAACAAACAATATGCATTGGTTGCTAGAAACAAATGGATTTCCATTTCAAAATTACTTCAATTTACTAAAACTGAAAACAAGACTTTACATTGATTTTGTGTCATGAAATTTCTCATATTATATCCTTCCATAATTATTGCACATGCAAGAAATCCTTTGATCGCTAATATGCAAAATCCAATGACCTCAAATTCTGTATAAACAAAAAATGGATCCATATCAAAACCAGGTACTGCATCTCTAAACCAAGGATAAACCCAGTTGCATAAACGGACATGCAAGCCTTGTGTTCTCACATCCTATATAACTCAATGATGCAAATATACCAAATCCCATTGAAGTTTTCTTGTTGTATACTTATTTTGATTATATAAAGATTCAAATATGTGTGTAAAAATTCCTAGAAAGAGGAATTACAGGGGGAAAAATGCCTTCAGATCAAGACCATATATAACATGAAATGAAGATAGAGGTTGTCTTGGAAATGTAAGGACGACCATATCACATGTAAAGACAAACCAACACCCTAACAATTCTCTCTCACTACCTCATCCCAATTCAGCGTTCACTAAGGCCATGTTGACATGATCAAATAAAAACAAAATTTTGATTAAAAAATAGAAAATATCACCCAATGATCAATAAGTGCAGCTTTTTAGCTTCAGAATACCATGTTGAGAGAACAATGTGTGATCAACATAATGCTTATAAGCCATGCAAAAATAGGGAAACCAAAGACTTCAATTAAATAACTATTATATAATTTGTCCGACTCTAAATGTGTTTTACCAAGAATACCTTATTGCAAGTTGAGGAAGACTATAAAAATGGGGCTACAAGAACTCTGTAGAATGCACTATGTTTCGTGTATGCAAATATTATGCATAATATTTATATATTTGAGTACTCAAACAATTGACGCATGGGGTTCACAAATTAAAAAAAATGTTTAGAGATATAGAAATCAAAGGCGGGAAAGCAATGCAAAACCCTCTTTATTCGGAGTTTCTCCATAGGTTCGGAGAAAAGAGAGAGCCTGAGTTGTAGGTAAACCTCTTTATTCCATTTTTCTAACCCATCTTAAGAGCTGCGTCAATGTTGACCTCTGGGGTTTTGGTAGAATTATCGTGAACAAAGTCCACCAAACCCGCCTTGAAGGACATGGGAGTAGAGTAGATGCATCCGCCCAACACAATTTCTGTCAAGTAATGGGAATGAACCTTGCTCGTGAAGATGGACATGCCACTAGGAGGAATGACAAAACCCATGTCTACCTTGCTCATATAGAGAAATGCTTTGTACTTTCTCATGAATCTATAGTCATGGGCTAATTTGAAAATAAATCCCCTTGGAGAAGCATGCCCGTAGATGACAACAATTGAGGGTAACTTCGATTCCATGAGTGTTGTGACAAGTTGCACGAATTTGAACCCTCTTTGGCATCTAGTCATAGTTTCTCCATAGGTTCGAAGAAAAGAGAGAGCTTGAGTTGCAGGTAAATCTCTTTATTCCATTTTTTCTGACCTATCTTAACCACTACATCAATGGCGACCTCTAGGGTTTGAGTAGAATTATCGTGAACAGAGTCCACCAGACCCGCTTTGAAGGTCATGGGAGCAAAGTACTTTCGTCCGCCCAACACAATTTCCGTCAAGTAACAGGAATTAACCTTGCTCCTAATGATGGACATGCCGCTGGGAGGAATGACAAAATCCACGTCTACCTCGCTCATATAGAAAAAACATTTAACCTTTCTCATGAATCTGTAGACATGGGCCAATGCGAGAATGAATCCCCCTGCAAAAGCATGCTTGCAGACGACGATAATTGATAGTAACTTCAATTCCATGAGGGTTGTGACAAGCTATGTGAATTTGAGGCCGAGGATCTCAAATTGATCCTCTTTGCTGCGATCTTTTGGTGTTGTGCGATGCAAATGTGTTCCTTATCATTATCTCGAGCCGAGGAAGCTCATTACAAATGTTTCAATCTAATGGCGAAAAATTCTTTGATCGTCTAAAATAAGATCCTACAATGTAAACAGGTATACTGTGGCAGCTAGAAGAATTATTTTCAAAAAAAACCCCTTACAACATAATTATGTTTAATTACTATTTACTCACCATTAATATATATATATATATAACTAACTTTGCTCTTATGATTCATAAATATGTTTATGCCCATTGAAATTAAAAAGAATGGGAGTTCCGCTTACTCGCCGAGAATCTATAATAAATATATAAATTTTATCCTGGTAGCCTAACTCGAACATATTCTCTAACCGTAGTGAAATTAAAAAAGTTCAAGAGTCAACTTATTTTCACAGTTAGATGTTAAAATATATGATTCGTTTGAAACTAATGTGATAAATATTACGGATTAAAAAATTGATTCGATACATTTTTTATTTGAGTTAAAAGATTCTTGAAATATATACGCTCTCGTTGACGCGTCACTCGGGGTGATAAAGTTCCTTGTGGTGTGTCACTCCTAGTGATCTTTATCATATACAAACATTTTGAGAGTTGTTTTAATGGTATTCAAACAGTGTAATCAAATTCTTACGAAAAGTGTCTATTTAAATATTAAATGTCTAACATTTTGACAAAACACGTAAAAATTGAGGCGAAAACATTAAGGAAAATACACACATCATTAAAACAAGGAAAAAACTAGATATTCCGCTGAACTAAATGGGGTTTCCACGTCGGCCTTTCTTCATGTTTCAAGATAAATTTTTGAGGTGAAATTACACATGGCTCAATGCTCTCATAGACTGGAAGTAATGTGACTTTCTCGGCTTTAAGTGTTTTTTAACTTACAAACGTTGCAAAGTTTACATATATTCTGGAGGGTGCTCACACGCTTTAGACATCAAAACTTGACATCCACTACTTACAAATTCTTGTTACCATGGTGATTCCAAATCATTCTGAATAACTAGATGTCCATACAATGCCAAATATCGTCCTCCCACATAGACTCATAAAAAACCTTTGTAGTCTCGGCATAATCATATTGCACAGCATCCAGATACATAATATCGGCATCTCCACACACATCAGGAATAAAAATGTCTACAGACACTACTACACCAACGCACCTTTGAGACATTTTTTTAAGACAGAAGAAATTTTTTGTCTCAAAAATTCATTTTTTTATTTTAGTTATTTTATATTAAAATTAATATCAATTGATTTGTCTTAAATATAGACTTTAAGACAAAAATAGGTTGAGACAAAAATATTTTAAGACAAAACTTTATATTTGAGACAAAAATAGTTTAAGACAAAAATATTTTAAGACAAAAGTAGTTTGAGACAAAAATATTTTAAGACAAAACCTAAGACAAAAATAATTTAAGACGAAAATATTTTGAGACAAAACTTTATATTTAAGACAAAAGTAGTTTGAGACAAAAATTTAAAGACAAAACTTTATATTTAAGACAAAAATAGTTTAAGACAAAATTATTTTAAGACAAAAACAATTTAAGACAATTATTTTAAGACAAAACTTTATATTTAAGACAAAAATAGTTTAAGACAAAATATTTTAAGACAAAAACAATTTAAGACAATTATTTTAAGACAAAACTTTATATTTAAGACAAAAGCATTTTGAGACAAAAATATTTTAAGACAAAACTTTATATTTAATACAAGGACCACTTTAGATCAAACCTATGTTTAATACGATATTTCACTTTAAATGAAAATGGAGGGCAGCGCTGAGTTTCAGGGTGATCTGCGCGCGCGTTCTGAACTGGAGCTCCCGCGCCCCTGCTTCCTTGACCCCTACGGCCCTCCGCAGGCCCCTTGCCTAGCAACCCCTGCTGTTGGGCTCTTAATCCTTCCCAGTATCCCCACAATCAGGCTCTGCCTCCCTCCTCCAGCTAGTGCTGCTGCTGGCACAGTGTCCACCTCTGGGTTTTGCGATCGCAAAGGAGCATAGCCGCCGCCATGAGTGCGCCTGGGGGTGGGGAGCCTTCTCCCACACCACCAATCTCTTCAGAAGATGCTCTCGCAGAAAGGGAAGAAATGTTTGATTCCAGAAGTCCCGAAATTCATCAAAAAATTGGAGGAAATTCCTGAGATCGCCCTGCCAGAAGACCAACCGATAAAAATCGCCCTAGCCCTGGCTGACAGAGGGTTGGTAGGACAATTTATGGGATGCTGGCCCTCTACAAAAACAACAGAGTACTGGATCCAGCACAACTAGAGGCCCCAGCTGGAAAACAATGTGATCTTCTATGTTGTGGGAAGAGGGTATTTCATTTTCTAGTTCACCTCCAAAGAAGATCGAGATTTGGTTTTCAGAAATGGTCCGTATTTTATGGGAAATCAGGGTCTGTATCTTAATAAGTGGACCCCCGACTTCGATCCCTCAATCGATACCCCTAAAGAGGTCCCAATCTGGGTCCGGCTTCCCAATCTTCTTATCCATTTCTGGAGCTATCACACCTTGCAGAAGATTGGAAATGGCCTAGGCTGTTTCATTAACAAAGCAGATAACAAGGGCCAATATACCTGCATAAGAATCTGTGTGGAAGTCGATCTAGAAGCTGGACTACCTGAAGCGGTAAAACTTATAGTCAAAGGATGGCATCACTATCAAAAATTGGATTACGAGCAACTGCCTTTCAAATGCAAAACTTGTCACGAACATGGACACTTACAACGAAATTGCCCAAAAGCTCCAACCGGGGACAAAGTGGACGAAGAAGGATGGAAAGAAATCAAAAAGGGCAAGGCAGTCCCAAAACCAACTGAGAAGAAAAATTCAGGGCCATTGGTGAAGCCCCGGCCTAAACCAAAAGCCAAAGAAGTTCCAAAAGAGGGTTCTTCCTCTGGGGTAAAGACAGATGCCATTGGAACCCAAGAGGAACTAGAAGACCTGTCGAAGAAAGTGAAAGAAGCAGAGGCAAAGTCAACTCTTCCTCCATCAGAGGATGAACAAGGGGAAAAAGAAGAAAATGAGGAGCGCATCAGTCTGGGCTCCGATTCTGAGGGAGATTCAGAAGATGGAGTCTCAGATTCAGACAGCTCGCAAGTCACTCCTATCAAGTCGGCCAGGGGTCGAAAGTCCAAGAAGAAATAGAGAGAGGAACAAACTTATCTGGATGTTCTCCAAGGCTCTCAGAAAACTCTCAAAGGAATGATGAATACCAGATCTAGGCGCAAGCATGGTCAGGCTCCAAAAGGAGCCACAACCTTCCAAGCTAGTGAATAATGAAATACATCTCCTGGAATTGCAGAGGGTTAGGCAGCAGGTTGAAAGAAGAAGCATTAAAAGACATTGTAAGGATGTACTCGCCTGAAATCCTTCTCATCTAGGAGACAAAACTAGAGGACCTTCTACTCCTCCAAGCAAGAAAAGCATTTTGGAATAAAGGCTAAGGGAGAGCAATCAGCGCTAGAGGCACCTCTGGAGGGATTGCCTCCTTTTGGGACAGCTCCAAATATGATCTGATTCACGAAGAATGTTGCCCCCATTGGCTACTCACTAAGCTCCTCCATAAAGAATCTGGCCACCAAGTAAGTATGTTCAATCTTTATGCTCCGGTCTTACCATCTGAGAAAAAAAATTGTTGGGACTCGCTCCAGTCCCATCTTTTCTTGCACAACCCAGAAAATATTATTATTGCAGGTGATCTGAATGTTACGCTAGCTGTAGAAGAGAAAAAGGGGGGCTCGCTGGTCAGGGACCCAGCTAGAGAATGGGTTGAAGACCTCATTTTAGATTGGGAATTGGAGGATATCAAGCCCACATCTGGGAAATTCACCTGGTCAAACAAAAGGATAGGCCCCGACCACATTGCTGCTCATCTGGACAGATTTCTAGTCCAATCCTCCTTCTTGACTTGTGGTCTAATGGCCACCTCTAAAATTCTGCCGAACTACACCTCTGACCATAAACCCATTCTGCTCGAGCTCTCCTTGGATGGAAATCTTGGCCCCATTCCCTTTAGATTTAGTTCTCTATGGATTCATCAAGAAGGATTCCCGGAGGTGGTCTCTGAGGCCTGGAATTGACAAGTTCATGAAGGATCCCCTTTCTTTGTGTGGGAAGAAAAAATGGGAGACTTAAAAGGGAGCTCAAGCAGTGAGCTAAAAGGTTGAAAATGCCCACTGCCAAAAGAAAGGAGATGCATGACAGTTTAGCAGGCCATCAATTAACAATGGAGAATTCCGATGTAACTCAAATCCTTCTTCAAAAAGAAGTAGAGCTGCAAAAAGATCTCCATAGAGCAAGTAGGGATGAAGAAGAGTTCTGGAGACAGAAGTCCAGAAATCTTTGGTTACAGGCCAGAGACAAAAATACAAGCTACTTCCATAAGTAAGTTGAAGCACGCAAGCACTTCAAAACAGTAAATGAAATTCACTATCAAAACATTGTGGTTAAAGATTCTGAAGGCATAAAGCGAGTAGCCCACTCCTTCTTCAAAGATCTTTACTCTGCCCCGGAAGACCCTCCTATCGATTCTCAAGCCTATCCGATTGATCTTATTCCTCACTGTGTTCAAGATTCTGACAATATTATGCTGACTGCTCCGATCAGTATGAATGAGATTAAAGAAGCTTTGGATTGCATGGATCTAGATAAAGCCCCGGACCCTGATGGGTTCACTGCAAGGATCTACTTGACTTGCTGGCCTACAATTAAAAAAGACCTTTTGAGAATGATTCGTAAATCTCAGACTTGCACCAAGATTGGAGGCAGTACCAACTCGGCCTTCCTTGCCTTGATTCCGAAAGACAAAGGCGCCACCGATTTCAGCAGATTCAGGCCCATCTCTTTGTGTAATACAAGTTATAAGCTGATTACAAAAATAATAGCCAACTGTATTAAGAAAATTATGCCAATCATCATCCCTGAAAACCAAGGAGGATTCATAAAAGGGAGAAAGATTCTTGACAATATTGTGCTGGTGCAAGAAGCAATTCATTCAAGCTATCATCGAAAAGAGAAAGGCATGGTGATCAAGCTAGATTTGACAAATGCCTTTGACAGGGTGAGACATGATTTCCTATTTTCTGTGATGGAGAAATTTGGCTTCTCAAAAGTTCTCATAACTTGGGTGAAAGCCTGCATTGCCTCCCCTTCGATAGTGCCTCTGGTTAATGGTCGTTCAATGTGATTTTTCCAGGCCTCGAGGGGGCTAAGACAAGGTTTCCCTTTGTCCCCGCTTCTTTGCGCCATTCAAGCTTCGGTGCTCAGCTTCCCGCTAGACTACTGTCAACAGATCCAAACTCTGCCAGGCCTGAGAATGGCTCACAATGATAAAGACATAAATCATGCCTAGTTTGCTGATGATACATTATTGCTTGGAGGATCTAGCATAAATTCTGCTAGAACCGTCAAGAAGGAGCTGGGCATTTATAGGGAGGTTTCGGGCAGCAAGATTAACTATCTAAAAAGCATGATCTATGGCTAGAATTGCTCGATCAAAGATTTGACAGACATAGCAAGGCTATTAGAAATGGAAAGAACCCTGACCTGGGAGTCATTTAAGTATCTTGGGATCCCAATCTTCAAATCAAATCCTAAGGTAGCTCACTGGATGCCCCTGCTAGACAAGCTAAAACTCAGAATACAAGCTTGGGGAGCCTCATGGTTGAATAATGTTGGGAAGGTAATCCTTATGAAATCTGTTCTCATAAGTCTCCCAGTTTATCAGAACTCCATTCTACTAGCCCCTAAAACCTTTATTAGTAAAGTGGATGGTCTCCTGAGAAGATTTCTGTGGGAGGGAGGGAAAAATAATGAAAGAAGGCTCCATTTAGTTAATTGGGACACTGTTAAGAAGCCATTCTTGGAAGGAGGTCTTCAAATGCAGGATCTAGCAGCCCAAAATCTTGCTCTGGGCTCCAAGCTCCTTTGGAACATTATTTCTTGGAATCCTAGTTGGAGCAAGAGAGTTCTGTGGAAAAAATATTTTCATGGGCAGCGTTTGAGGTGCTTGGACCAACCTCCTAGAATTTCCAAAGGATTACTAGTTTTCAAACTCTGTCTCACAACTTTGAAACTTTTTTATTCATAAGCTTTACTGGATCCCAGGTAATGGGAAAAAAATAAAAATTTGGGAAGATTCGATTCTTGGAGATCAGCCCTTGAATCAGATGGCAAAACTGGAAAATATCAGAGCTTGGCTTCAGGCCAGCAATATGGAAACCCTTTGGGACATCTCCAATTGGACAAATGATGCAGAAAGTCTATGGGATGGTTGGAATTTGGGGGAGGTCCCTCATTGGCTGGATGGTGAAGCCAATTTATTGTTGGATTTTCTCCAAGGAAAATCTCCCTTAAAGGCCTCTTCTAAGGACAAAAGAGGGTGGGGTTCTCTTTCAGGCTCTTACTCAGCAGTAGAAGGTTAAAAAAGTATGATGGTTGTCCTTAGCATCCCCCCAGAGCCAACTCAATCGAAATTTATTTGGTCTTTTCCTGCTCTCCCAAAAATGGACTTCTTTTGTTGGAATCTGGCGCATAAAAGTATCCTCACTAGAGATAACCTGAGGAAGCATGGAATGGAAGGTCCCTCTAGGTGCCCTCTTTGTGCATCGAATGAAGAAACAGCTAACCACCTGTTCTTATTGTGCCCCTTTGCTCAAGAAGTTTGGAAGGGTGTCCTGATGTTAGGACCTGACAAAATAGAGCTTCCAGGAAATATTCAGGACCTGCTAAGAAACTGGGCCAAGTTATCCCTATTCTGTCTCTCCAAAAAAAGCCTTCTCAAGACTGGCTGGATGTGGATCCCCAAATTCACATGCTGGAAACTGTGGTTGGAGAGGAACAACAGAATATTTAGGGAGGAGAGTTGTAACCCGGTCAGAATTACTACTAAGATCAGAGCTCTGTTGGCGGAGGCCTTAGAAACCAAACCCACCATATGAAATGGCATGATTCTGGACAGTGAGGAAGACCAATGGTTAAAAGAGCTTGTTCCAAATCATCAGAATAGATCCATTCCTCCCGCTAAAGCCCCTTCTCATTGGGAAATTCATCTGGAAGAATAGGAATTCATCAAATGGAGATCTGCTTTGGATGATCACTACCTATTCTTCGATGGGGCCTCTAAAGGTAACCCAGGAAAGGTGGGTGGTGGGGGAGTTATCTTAAGCCCGGGTGGCTCAACTGAGTTGTGCTTTGCTTGGGATCTGGGGCATGAAACAAACAAAAAAGCAGAGGCTCTTGCTCTGTGGCGGGGTCTAAATCTGGCTATCAAGAGGAATCTCCTCTCCATTTCAGTCTTTGGAGACTCCAGACTAATTATACAGGCTATGAACTCTCAAAAGATCCCTTCTCAGGTGCAGTTAGCCCCCATCCTAAGAGGGTGGATCAAACACTTTAACCTGGACAAAGAAGATCTGAGCTGGGCCCCGGTGTGGTTGTGCCTTTATTCTCTCCCTCTGGAGTATTGGGACAAAGACTCTTTGCGAGACATTGGGAACGGTTTAGGCAAATTCATCAAAGTAGCAGAGGAGACAAAGCTGAAGTGATACACCTCTTATGTGCGGATCTGTGTATACATGCACCTTAGCAAAGCTCTCCCGGACGCGATAAGCCTCTACCATGATGATTATGAATGGTTACAAACAATAGATTACGAGCATGTACCATTCTGCTGTCGAAAATGCCATGCCCTGGGCCATTTATTCCAAGACTGTCCCTCCAATATGAAATCCACGACCACCCCTTCAATGGACAAATCTGACCCGGATGGGTTCACAAAAGTTCCCAATCGCAAAAAGACCCATAAAAAGCCCTCTACCTCAGTCAGAAAACCTGTCACCAGTACCTCCTTGCCTTCAACAAGCAAAAGCTTTGAAATCCTGCTCCAGCCGAAGGTTGATATTTTAGATAATCAGAAACAACCTGAAGCCATTCCTAAGACTTCCGCCCATTCTGCTCCATCAATCTCAAAGAAAGCCCTCACTTCTAAGCAACCCACAAACACCAAAACGCCCTCTCCTAGTAACATGAAGAAAAGGACTGCTCAAGGTATGGAGGTAGATAGCACTCAGATGCAGCTCACGATTGTAGATGATACAGAGGCAGAGTAGGAAATAGTACAACACATGGAAGAGGAACCAGAGAACTTCGACATCGGAGATCTAGATATACTGGGACTTGAATAGGCTTATAAGAAAAAGGAATATGACAAAATTCCTGAGCGACAGCTAGAGAAATTAGAAGTAATTCTCTCAAGAGCACAGAAGCAAAGATCATTAGGCGTCCAAACTGGTAGTCAGTGGGATGGAAGAAATATCTTCAAAGACAACAAGAAATGAGGACAGAAAACCGATATTCAGAGAACCATCCGCATAGGGGAGTGCTGGTGGAATCTAGAAGATACTCCAAGCTCACCAAATATTATAATCCCCTTCCCAATCATGAATCATGAAGCTCATCTCATGGGACATCAGAGGGCTCAACAACCCGGGGAAGGGACGATTAATAAAGAACATGATACAAAAGGAAAAGCCTCAAATTCTCTTCTTGTAGGAGACCAAGTGTAATTCCACAACGTTGGATTAGATCCTTGCCAAAGCGTGGCCAGGAAGCAAAGAAGTGGTGGTGGAAGCCATGGGAGCCTCGGGAGGGCTAGCCATCGTTTGGGATGATAGAGCTATAACACTTACCAACATACATGCCAGTAAGCACTTTATTCAGGCCAAGTTTCATTTAACAGGGACAAATGTTCATGGACACTTAACTAATGTCTACTTCCCCCAGGAGGCAACAAACAAAGTAGACACACTGAACACCCTAACTCAGATCAACTCAGAAAGATCCCACCCACTTTGGATCACAGGAGGGGACTTCAACATGATTACAAGATTGGAGGAAAAAAGAGGAGGACAGATCAAGCTACACTGTGAAAGCACGTACTTCAAAAACTACATTCATAACAACAGGCTTATAGATATGGAATTCAACAATGGCGTTTATAATTGGAACAACAAGCGTGCAGATGCCCACCAAATTGCATCTCGTTTAGACAAATTCCTGATATCTGATAATGTAATACATCTTGGCAGGGATCTCTTGGCCTCTATATTGCCACTCTCTAGCTCGGACCATTGGCCTATTAGGCTTCACTGGCAAAGATTGGGAGACAATGTTTGCAGGCCCTTTCGCTTTGAAGCCTTTTGGTTGAATCACCCCAATTTTCATAACCTGATAACAGAGACATGGAGAAATTTCACACCACCAGAAGGCGCAAAAATGTACAAGCTCCAATGTCGACCTTTTGATCAGGCACGAGATTTTGAACCAAAGCTCCCGCGCCTTTGCAACCTCGCCTCCTGTGGCCCTCCGCAGGCCTCCTACCTCGCAGCCCCTGCTGCTGGGCCTCTAGTCTTCCTCCTCGACACCCCCGCAGTCGGGTTCTGCCCTCCTCCTCCGGCCAGTGCTGCGACTAGCTTCCTTTTGGCCTTTCTATGGCTGAGATCGACCCCTCCCAGATGCAAGACAATGGAGACCACGCTGAGATCTTCGCCTCTCTCATTTCTGAAAATGCTACCATCCAAAACAAACCCACAGCTTCAAAGTTCGTCAAGAAACTGGCTGACATCCCAGAAATCTCCCTTCCCCCTAGTCTCCCAAGGAAGGCAACGATCTCTCTAGCAGAGAGAGGTCTAGTTAGAAAATTTACTGGCGTGTGACCCTCTCCCAGAGCTGTACAGAAATGGGTGGAGCACAACTGGAATGCAAACATCCAAGGAAAAATCACAATAAGATTATGTGGAAGGGGTTACTACACATTCCTCTTTGAAACCAAAGAAGACCGGAATCTCATCTTCAGAAATGGTCCCTACTTCATGGATTCGAGAGGTCTCTATCTGAACAGATGGTCCCCTGACTTCGACCCAGAAATGGATATACCTAATGCAATCCCAGTTTAGGTTCTCTTGCCCCATCTTCCTCTTCATTGCTGGGGAGATGAATCGGTCAAAGCCATTGGGAACGCTGTCGGAAAATACATCGACAGATGCGAACCAAAGGACAACATGCACGCATGTGCAAGGATCTGTGTTGAAGTCGACTTAGGAAAGGGCCTTCCAGAAGCAATCAAGATCAAAGTGGACCAATGGACCCATATTCAGTAGTTGGACTATGAACAAATCCCGTTCAAATGTAAGGTATGCCTTGAATATGGTCATTTTGCTAATAGGTGTAGTAAACTAAAAGAAAATGAAAAGAATGAAAATGCTGAAGCCAGTGAAGACACATGGGAACAAGTCAAAAAAGGAAAGCAAACCCCAAACAGTCTGGCCCAAAACCAAAGCCTCCCCCAGAAATCCAAGTTGCATCCTTCTGCCCCCTTCCCACCTTGACTCAGCCATTACCCTCTACATCAAACCCCTTCGAATCTTTGGAGGAAGAAGACCCCTCATCCCCCCACTCTCCTCCTGATCCCCAAGATCCCCCTCTCCCTGAAAGCCAATGCCAAGACACTATTGAATCCTCATTGCCTCTTACTATTTCCTCTCAGCCTCTTCTTGATCCTCCCCTCAACAGAATCACTAGAAGCCCATCCAAAGATCATGAGGGTTTTAGTGAACCCTCCAAGAAACCTGGCCCAGGAAGGAAATCTGCTAAGCAGCACAGGGATGAGAGCGCGCAAAAGGACATAGCAATGGGAACACAGACACCCATAGAAACTTATATCCTAGGGCAACATGACAAAAAATCAATCAACAAGGACCAAGGGGGGCAAGCACCTCCCCGCATACCACATATCCAATGATGAAAATATTATCTTGGAACATCAGGGGACTTGGGTACCCATCTAAGGTAGTAGCCCTGAGGGATCTTATCATTTCTGAGAAGCTAGGAATTATTATGTTACAAGAAACAAAATAAAACCATAAGGAAATGAATAAAGTCATTGAGCAGCAGAGACAGTATAGAGGAAGCATTAGTGAGGCAAGAGGAGCCTCACGAGGAATAACAACAATTTGGAATCAAGGTATATGGAACTGTATTACAGAAACAATAAATCAACACTGGATCAAAACAACTCTGGAAAATAAAGCAGATCAACAAGCCAATATCATCTACAACATATATGTGCCGAATCAATGTAGAGATAAGGATAGTTGTTGGCATGATCTAAAAGACAGTCTGGACAAGTGTCGCCTTTATCCTCCCAAAGTCTATAATCGACGCCGCACTTGCGGTAAGCTGCCACAAAGGTTGTTGCATTAAGTGAAGTATGTGTTATATGTTCTGGATGGTCTATGTTGTATCGATAAGTTTTCAAGTGTGTGATCATAGTGAAGTTTTATCACTATTCACATAAGTTCCACTAATCCCACACTTAGCTAAATTTCGGAGTTTCCTTAGCAACCTAGCCTCATCCAACTTTCATGAACTACACACTTCACATATGTAACCCTCAAGTTTTTCCGTTGCTTTTTTGAAGCGTGCAATGTGCAGAAATCCCAACCTCCCTTACCATTCAAAAATGTGTAGTGGTTTCCTCCGGTCTCCTTCCCTCAGCCGGAACCCACTGTCTCCAAAAACTGTGCAGTTTTGTCCCTTGACTACCCAGTCTACCTTGCATCTTGAAATTGCATAGATGTGTCCTCCCAGGGCCTCGTCCCAAGTAGTGCATTACATCCTAAAACTGTGTAAATGTGTCCTCCCAAGGCCTCATCTCGCAACAGCCACTGCCCGTTGAAACTACACAATTATGTCTCTCACAAGCCATGAAGAAAGATGACATGATAGATGACTCTCAAGGAGCTGAGGAGAAAAATAAGCAGACCAAGAAACCCAAGGTATGATAGAATATTAGGATCGCATGAAGACTCCATCTAATGCATAACCCTTTGGAGGCTAGGTATGGAAAAAAAAGCATGTCTTTTGAAATACACCTCTTCATGTAGCTTAAAAGTTTGCTTATCATTATCATATCATTCTGTCTTCAATGACATTCGTGGTTGCAAGAACTGAAAGTCATTCCATGTGTTTGATCTGTGTGTCTTTCTCCCTTTCACTTGTTTATTACATAGCTTAGAAGATGAAGAGTATTACCACTTGTTTATTTAAGCTACTGAGGTTGTGACCAACATGATCTTATGACTAGCCAGGCACGATGCAAGCCATCCTAAGTGGGATGAAAGATGTTTGATGATATGTATGTAGTTAGTACACTCCTCTGTATTACTCCTTTACATTAATCTTTGCTTTGTATCTTGCATGTACCCTCACCGCTTGTCAAATTTGGCTACATGCTGCCAATAGTCTCTTAGCTCTTTCCTGACAAAGCAGGTGAAGGAATTTCCTTCAACCTAATTTCTTCAAGGATCTTCATAGAAATTATAGAGCTAAGAGAAGGAGATGTGGAATCTCACTATCAAACTCTTGAAAATACTTTGCATGTTCGAATATATCCAAACAATTAAGCTACCACTCAACAACATTGTCAATCTTGGAAGACTCAAGAAAGATCACATCTCTAGATATTATAAACTTCTTATTCACTTCATCATAGAGATGGTATGCTTTGGAGGTATGAGTACCCAAAGAAGATACATTTGTGATTCCTTGCACTGAGTCTTTTTATCTGTTCCTTAGGTACAAAGGCATAATATGAGGAACCAAAAACCCTAAGATGCCTCATCGAAGGAATGTGGCCATACCACATTTCATAAGGAGTCTTGTTTCGAATAGCAAGATTTGGACACCTATTATTTATATACACAACACATAGAACCACATCAGCCAAAAAACTTATGAACTTAACATGTGAACTATGCCAAGTTCATAGTGAAAGTAATACATTCCAATGAACTATGTGTTGAAAAATGCAGCAAGAAATTCTCAATTTGATTTAAAAATTCAAATTTCCACATCAACAGACAACTTGGATGATGTTAACTTGTGTGAATTAACTTCGAGAGAGCAATAGAGTAGGTTTGTGTCTTGTGATTTTGATTAAAACTTCATAAGTAGTTTCAACTCTACACCATAATTTCTACAAGGATGGTGGAGGCAAATTATAGAATATTTGTTAGTAGACAATATCCCTACTTAAAAGTATCTATGACAACTTTTGTGAGAAGAAGACGTTGGGGATAAAATATTGGATTGTGGAAGAATTAGTCACAAAATTCACAAGGGCAGTAATTTTGGTTGCAGGTGTGGAGGTAGATGGATTAAATGTAATTATGCAGTAGACAAGTCACAGCTACTCCTTTGATATTTGTCGATGATGTGTTACTATTTGGTAGATTGACCTCTTTTGATCGGTATCTACACTCCTTATGAATAATAATAAATCTCATATGATTTCTTCTTACCGAGATGATGCATTAGTACTGGAGATTTATCATAATTTTGGTGTTATCTCCACTACATTTGATGCAGATTTTGAAAATCTTAGATTTATGCTCCAACCTAATTGTTATGGAATTAAGGATTGGAGTTGACTTATATAGAAAATCCACTGTAAACTTTTATCATGGGCACAGAGGTGGCTCTCCCTAGGAGGCAAGTTGACTCTAGTTTGAGCAGTCCTTAAGAGAATCTTTGTATATTGACTTCATATTTTCGCTCTGCTTAAGAATATCAGTAAATGTATATTTTTGGCTTCATCTTGGCATGAGACAATGTGTCGTAAAGGAAAGAATGGGCTTGGTTGTTGTTTACTATGTATGGAGGCAATGGATAACAAACTCATCTATTTATTTGATTCTCCTTAGAAAAATCATTTTGGAATGGTGTATTTAATATGTTGCATTTACATGAAAATTATAACTACTCTTTTGTGGTTGATTGTATTCGAGACTAGATTATTGAATATAAAAAATTTGGACCACTTCCAATATACATTGGGGTTTCGACCCAAAGAATGCATTATTGTCTTGAGCTCCTTTTTTGTGATACATCCACCTCCATCCTTGTCAAAAAAGGTAAAAGCCTTCCTGAACTTAGACATAACCTCCATCCCATATTCCTTTAGTAGATAAAACCCTTCTCTCATTTTCTGACCATGCCAATCTACCCTCCATCCCATATTCTCTCATGAGCCCTGTGTAAACCACCATTTCATTCAAGGATGGGGAATTTGATGCGTACTCTAACCATATTTGTTAGATACTTTCCCCCTTTTCTTGCTTATTCATTCATTGCCAAACACTATACCACTAGTTCTAAGAATCTTATGGATACTATCACCACAATAAATGTATATTTTATTTTAGACGAGATAAGAATTGTATATTTACCTTTGGGACACTCCAAAAATATTTTGATGCACCTTTGTGACCTTTATGACTTTATGACCTTAATTCCCATTCCATGTTCATCCATGTGGACACACTTTATGATGTTCTACGACAGCGTAATGTCCTTGTCAACTTCCTCTCATCTTCCTTGTCATGTTTTCAGGACTTGTGTATCCAACAAGAAATTTGGGAGATGAATGCCATCAAGGTAGAAAATCAAGGGGGTTTCAAGTCATTTATTTAGGGTTCCCACTAGCATAGTCCCACCATATGATCCACCCAATCCCTAAATTGGGGTCTACTGCTATTTCAATTAATTATTAGATGATCATGGTGGGCCATAATTCCAAGTTAAATATTATGACTCTTCATATGATATTATTGGAGATACTTGAGGAGACATATTTTTGGCTAAAGGGTTAAGGGAGGATTTTGACTTCAATATCGACCCATCAACCATATCCTCAACATTTGTCCCATCAACCATATCCTCAACATATCTAACCAACAATCAAGAAGACAACTGAGGTGAAGCATGGGCATCCTCTCTCGCCCACGTTGTTCAGCATATATATCAATCTATGAATGCCTCTACACTCCACCAACTGTGCATCAATAAAATTTTGGGTTTCCCCACTATCCTCCAAGATGGATACATGTTGTCCCTGCATTGTGCCTTTGATTGCAGAGTGGCTAATAATCATAGTTTATCGTGGATGATTGTGATCGTACGTAACATCCATGGTCCAATTCATTTGTTTGGTGCCCAATGTTGGTGAATCATTGTATTGCATCATGGTAGCATATATTGCCTTTTTTAAAGCAAAAATATATTGAAAATAAATTAAGTTATGTCTCATGCAAATGTTCAATATTATTGTGTTGTGAGAGCTTTGCATATTATATGTATCATATATATATAATCACTTATTTCAAGCCTACTTTAAGAAATAAAGGAAAAGGTGCAAGCCCTTGCCATAAGGACTCTCACCAACTCCTCTTCTCGTAGAAAATTTTCAAACGTTAGCCCATAAATCAAACACATGCCCTTGTTTCTCTAGTTTGGAAACCCTTGGATGTTTTTGACAATGAACTCCTCCCAACCACTACTTTAACCATCTATTGAATGCCTTTGATTGGTAAGAGGATACCAGATCAAAAATCATTTCACAATAATGAACTTTTGTTATTATTGTCTTTGGAAAAACATATGCAAGACTGGAGAATAAAGACATGTTTGTCTGAGATCAAGACCACAAAGTTGCAATCATAGGCTACTCAGCTCAAAAATGAGATTGAACTAATGAGACATAGATATTTCATTAAGCAGACTAGATGGCTTGATTGTTGCAATAGACACACAAGATTTTTGTCATCTTCAAATTCAAAAAGGAACTCAATACAACTTATAAGAAATTCAAACCTAGAGAGTTTGAATCATCGCGAGGTTGAGAATTCTAGGTGAAATATCTAAGGCATGTGCTCAAATTCACAGGTCTTGTAACACATTAAAAATATGTGAAAATCATAAGGTTTTGTGAAATTTTGTGAAGGTGATCAAGTTACTAGTTAAACTAATCTTTTCTGGACTATAGATAGTCCTAATAGGTAGCAAGGAAACTAATTTTAAAAAATACTAGGACCAAACTATATAGGGGCATAGTAGGATTATTTAGAAGGTTTGATCCAAAGCTCAAACACCCTAAAGGAACACAATTATCTTCAAAAATTATTATATTTATACAAGTCTTGCCAAATATAAACCTCTCACTCCATCAAATTGTGACACATTGAAGGAAGATCAATTTCACATCCTTTTGGGACTATTGAAAGCCCTAAAGGGACAAACTTGCAATAGAATTCTACAAATATTTCAAGGGACTAGACCTATTGTTAAAGGTTGCAAGAGGAGAAATTATATGTAAGTGTTGAGAAACTACATAACTATGACCTAAACTCAAGAAGAGGATCAGTCTATCACCTTGAGTAAAGATTCTTGACTTAGCACCTTGGAAGCTTCTACTACAGACAATATTATAGTAAGTATTAAGCTTGTAAAATAAGGTATCATCATCATCAGAAAGGAAATAACAGTCCACCGTAAGGTATTTTACAAGGCGTCTTATGGATATATTGAAGGGACAAGTGCATAGATATAATTCTGTGTCAGATAGAAGAAGACGCCTAGGAGAGGATCTAGGCTGACTTGAACAAACCTTATAGGCCTGTTCTATAATAATATATCAACCCCAGGCTAGTGGACTTGACTTGAGGAGCCTTGTTACTGGGTACTTTGATTAGTCTTGAGGGTACCGACAAAGCTTGTAGGTCATAGCTCATAGCCTTACCTTAGAGCTCTTCCTATCAAAATAGGACTGGCCTCAGATCAAGATTGACTAGGCTCATGACTTTTCATATGAGAAGGAATGACAATTAGTGCCAATATCAGGCACTAATTCCCCCATAGCCCCTCAAGATGGTCCCATAGCCCCTCAAGAGCTATCCATCAAGAGCTATACAATACAAAAGAACCACTAGCATATGTAGTGTTGATTTCGGTTGTCCTCGGTTCATATGGTGTTACATATTCTCCCTCACAGGTATGGGCGCCCACGAGATCATCAAATAAATCGGCCCTCTCATCCCATTCGTGGATTTCCTGTCAATCACCACATCTCAACATGCAATCAATGCATTAGTTATAATCATAGTACCAGACAAGTATTCCAAATGCCAGCACTTTCATTTCATCTTGATAACATAAAGTGATTGTTATCACAACATTTTGAATAGTAAAGATCTGCATACTCTTGAATGTCATAAAATTTGCATGCAATTACCCCATGTTTCACATCATAAAATACTCTCATAAGTTATAACATCAACATATCAGCATCAAGGATATATCATGACATCTCATAATAAATGAACCACATGTCAATTTACATCATGATCCCTATGCATATCATATCCATCATGAGAATTCAACATCATTATCATAACAAATAATTAAATAAGCACCACATATACATCGTTAACCTCTCATTAGAACTATATACATTTACCACATACCATCATATCACGAAACATCGTTAATATGAGAATCATCTCAATACTTATCAAATATAGAACAACAATACACTATAAGCATTCTTATCATGAATTAATTTCATTTACTTGTATAAACAGTTCAACATCCCTCTAGGATCTATGTGAGGATGTGTTCCAACTCTGAACAGGATTATGTTATCCCATGAGTACTATTAGTGTCATGTTTTCATCAAGGTACCAATTACTTTTTCAATATACAATTCTTGTTCTTTCTATTAGGAAGTTAACCATTACATCATAGGTATACTCATCTAAGTACATCATTAAATTTCAAATGAGTCTCATCATCTTGAGCCTTAACCTCTTATCGAATATTCTTCCTTCCCCAAGGACATTTGAGTCAAATTCAATGTTAAGATATTATCGTTTGTACAATCATTTAAATCATCAATATCATGTTAAAATTCCATGATCACTATACATATTGTGCTTATCCAAATGGAACACATACATGAGGTCATCCTTATTTAAGTCTTAGGTTATGCTTAATCCACCTGCATGAAGGCTTAATCCATTGTTATGCTTCCATTGTAGCCCAGTAGGTCAAGATACTTGGCTCTTACTAGAGCAGCTTGGGTTCAAGTCCCCACAATTGAAATGATGTGCTTGTTGTCCCCTAGTGATTTATCCATCACTTGCATGATTTTCATTGTGAATCTTGTCTTATCTCATCAAGTTCCCACTTGATATCTTTTATCATAGATTCATCCATCTTCAAGTTAGACTAGGGATTCTTCCACCTTAATTTTCACTCGTTAAATCTTTAGTTTATAGTTTGAAATGCTTGGAACCACTACCACCATTACCATCCATGAATGATTTGGTATGCCTAATATGTTTGACAATAAATTCTTTATCGATAATCAATTTAAACTTAAATTTATTATTAACTCAAAATACCACACACACAATATATTAAAAATAATATTAATGTAAATATTCACACTTCCAATAAATAATAAAGTAAAATAACAACTTATCAATTTCAACATAATATTTTAATATTAAATAAAAAAATTCAATTTTTATTCCTCATTTCAACATAATACTTTAATAATAATTAAACAAATTTAAGCTCTATTATCTAATTTATTAAATGACTAAATCCACATTATATAAATTCCTTCTCATTCCTTAAAACTTGGTGAGTCATTTTTATACTATACTTAATACATGTTTTATATAATATAAAATAACACTCATTATATATATATATAAACCTTTACTTATAATTTTAAAATTTAATTTAAATATATTTTCAAACAGTGAACACACTCTCGACCCGCCAAACTAGCTCGACGAGATCTGACCATCGAAAGCTTCCGCCAAAATGGATGGCGCTGAGGGATATCGGAGCACCAAGATGCAAGGAGAATAAGGCGCGGGGAAGGGTGGTTTGAAGATTCTGACCACCGCCACGTGGGGAGAGCTGAGTGGCATCGCTCTCGATGAGCCAAAACCACTTACATCCGAGAGCCTTGCGATCAACAAAGAAACTGCTTCAAGCCTGGTTTTCGAACCATAAGAAAAGCCACGAGGAAAAATCGAAGTGGGAGCCGACCAGCCTTTCCTCCCACTGAACCTGGAAACCCACTGCTTTTGGAAAACCTACAGTCAAGGCGTTTGGATTTCTTTTCTGGCCTCTAAAGTGGTTACAAGGCAAATGAGCCCCTGGCCTCGCCAGACATCTGGTTAAGACCACAATATTTCTTCTATAAGAGGTGGCCTCCCCATGATCTCGATGGATTTCCAGTTTTCAAGATCTCGGTGGATTTCCGGTTTTCAAGATTATGGCTTATTCGCAGCTTAGGGTTTGGGTGGATCTGCAATTTGAAAGATGCTTTTATTTTTGCAAGCAGTTTCGTGTCTATCGAAATCTCAAGGTTTGGAGAATATCTCTGTCGGCCAGCCTTGGAACGGTGGTTTGAAGAGTCCCTTGGAAGAAAGTGGTATTCCAGATTTTCTAGTTTCTTCAGAGCTGGAGGATGACAATCAAGGTTTCTTTTCAGTTCACGCATACACTTGCACCCCTTGTGGGCTCTTCCCTTTGTGGTTTGGCTATAAACTAGAGCTCTGGGCTACGTGTGGGGTTGACCAGAATTTGGTATGCTACATAGATTTGATGCTTAGCTCGTGGACTTGGTTTGAGATTGGAGCCATTTTTTTTTTTTGGTTTTGCCAATTTGTATTCAAAAGTATATACAGGAACATAGAGGGTTTCAAGGAACATATAGGGTTTCTGCAAGGAACAGAGGAACGAAAAAGATTGAGAAATGTTTGTAGATTCACGAAGATGGTGACAATGCCACACCAATGTCACTTTGTTTCTGTTGTGCTAAGAGATGGCTAGAGAATCGCCTCGATTTGTTCCAGAGGGATTCTCCAGACGGCACGAGAAATAAATTGGGCTTTTGGGAGGAATTGATGGAACGGAATCCAGCGGTGGGCCTGGCGGAACTACTCCATTCCCTGCCTGATTCCTGCCACGACTTTCCATTACGAATCCAGTGGAAAATGGTGCTGCATCTTCATCAACCAAACCTTCCTCCACACTGCAATGAACCAACACCTTTGCTTCTACAACCAAACCTTCCTCCTCGTCATCAACCAAACCTTCCTCCTCGTTTGCCCCATTGCAATGGAGGGTTTGTCGAGAAAATGGAGAGACAAACACCAATGTTTGAGAGCCACGAGACTAGGGTTTCTGTGATGGGCATTAAGGGCATGAGGCCCAATGGCAGCAGAGTACATACTCATTTATTCGTGGGTGGCGGGAGATAGATATTAAGACCCTCATTCTTATGAAAAGTGGGAGACATGGGCGGGAAATAGCAGGAAACAACGGGCTAGGCCATCTTAAAATGGAAACAAGACAGCTGAAACCACCAAAAATTTTTTGGTGTAGAGGCCGAAAATCTTTTTGGCGCTAAATTGTTTTAGTTTTTATATGCTGGGGCTTTCACTGTTATTTTGCAAAGGAACTCGAAGCTGAGCTAGAAGTTTCAAGGAAGACAGCAAAGGGTTTATTTTCCACAGGTATTTTCCTTTCAATTTGATGTATTTCCCTTGCAAAGATGTTGGCATTGGTATTATTTTCCTTGCGTAGCTGTATTCATTGGTATAGTTGTAGGAATTGGGATTATTTTGAACAGTCTCCTCAGCTGTGACTACTTTTTCAAGAACAGATTCATCCATACTTGAACAAGGAACACATCATTACTGTCGGTAAGGTTGGGCTTGTTTAATGGAGTATTGAAATCATTATAGCAAAGGGAACACATCATTAATATTAATACTAGGGGAACTAGAACAGAGTCAATGCCTTCAGCGGGTGGTTGAGAACTGCATAGATTGACTTTGAAGTTAAAGCTGTTGTGCGTGATTTTATTTTATTGAAGTTAAAGCTTCTATGCATGATTTTATTCACAAAAACTACAACAACGATTGCAAAGACATGGACATTATCACTTCTCATACAACAATAAAAAAAATCGGGGGCCTATTCTGTATATGTGTATTGTATCACTTTGAAAACATATCCAAACATACCAACAAGGTGGGGCGTTTATAGAGTGAGAAGCTATCCACCAGGGTTCCATCCTCACTATCATCCACCCATCCACATAGCATAACTAATCAATCCACACATGTTTCTCAAAGCATTGCCCAAAAAGGAAAAAGTTTCGATTTTAGATATCATCAAAATTAGTATCAAAGGCAAGCAAAGCCTCATATTCCAACCCTATTTTCATAAAAGGGTTTCCTAGCTTTTCTCTAAGTCATATGAATTGTGAATTATTGTTACCAATAATGGGCCACCTATTCTCTTGGATGCAACAAGGACTAATGATTTCCCATGTGATAGTGTTTTCTGGTCTGTTCATTAAATTCATCAGAGAAAGGCAATAGTTGTTAATGATTTCCCATGTGATAGTGTTTTCTGGTCTGTTCATTAAATTCATCAGAGAAAGGCAATAGTTGTTAATGATTTCCCATGTGATAGTGTTTTCTGGTCTGTTCATTAAATTCATCAGAGAAAGGCAATAGCTGTTAAAGACATTAAAACCTACCTATTTCCCCATGAAAGACCTGCATAACTGAAAATAACTGTAACAAACCTGTAAAAAAAAATAAAAAAAATATAATTAGTCTTCAAACCACCTATGCCAGACATTCCAGACATGAGTTCTTAAAGACATTAAAACCTACCTATTGCCCCATGAAAGACCTCCATAACTGAAAATAACTGTAACAAACCTATCAAAAAAATAAAAAAATATAATTAGTCTTCAAACCACCTATGCCAGACATTCCAGACATGAGTTCTCAAAGATAGAATTCGTACAGATAAGTTGCCCAGCAGCATCATAGGTTCCATCAATGGATTTCGTGGATGAGACATAGTCAAGAGTTTTATGAGAGCCACTGTCCTGCAGTACCAAATGCCATGTTTTGCAAAACGATTCAGAGAGTGTTAACTAAGTTGAAATTATAAAAACTACTGGCCAAATGTTCTGAAATACCTACCATCCTCTTGCCTGAACTGTATTGTAAGTGAAAAGATATAGTGTTTCCAAACGACCCATTGGAATTATGTATTGTTTGACAATTAAAAATGAATGAACTTGGTTAGGGTATTTTAAATAGTGCCATAATGAGAATATCTTTAATAGCCAGAGTGGGGTCAATCTTGTGATTTCCACGGCAACAAAACTTGGACTAGTTGTAGGAAATTTTCAGTTGTGATGAATTCAGAGAGATCTGACATGTGTTGCTCGTGGAGTTTTGGGCCTCCCATGTATAGCAACAATACTGCTTCTGAGGAAGAAGCAGTAAGAAATCTCTTTGCTTTCCAATTATAAATTTATTGATGAATATTATGGAGTATATGTTGTTGGCTCTGCAAAATAAGATGTTGCCATTTTTGGAATTATATTTACTGCCAAACAGAGTGCTACTTATAATTCTCAATCAAATATAGTAAAGCAAACTTTAGTAAAAAGAAATTTCAGTATAATAGATTTGAATTTGCTATAGATCAATAAACAAAATTTATAGAAATGGACAATGTTTCAGCAAAGAGCACTGTATTGGACACCTGATTTCTCAACAATACACAACATGTTATTTGAGACATCTGATTTTCCAGTAACACGACATACTATATTTGCTGCCTGTGATGCTTTCCGAATATGGTAGAAAAAAGAGCACTGCTTCAGGCACTAGATTTCTTAGAACAATAATTTCTTAGTAGTACAACATACTGTGAGGGGCATGATTTTTCATTATCAGAGTTTATATTATTCAGGGTATATGATTTTTTTAGCAGTGAGTCATAATACCTATCTCATTGCCTACGATCTTTCCAATTATGAAATTAAATACAGGACAGATCAATTTGAGGCACATGATTTTTGTACAGATATTGAATCTATATGAATTGCTTTGAAAAAACTTGAATGGTAGAGATATTGAATCTATATGAATTTCTTTGAAAAACTTTGAATTTATAAATATTGAATCATATATTTCTATACCCTAAAAAAACAAATATTGAATCTACATTTCTATATATTCAGGACATGAAAAGACAGATATATTTCTATAAATTCAGTTCCCTGAAAAAGAAAATAGTTGAATTACTTCAAATTCAATGACCTAAAGCAAAAAACACAAATATTGAATCTACATGTATTCAGGACATGTGTTATTTCTTGGTCTTGGAGGTTTGGCTGAGTTGAGGTGAGGTGGTCCTCGAATAGGGGTAAGTAAGCAATTGAGATTCTGAAGAAGTTTTGGATAATGGACAATAAACCATAGGCTACTTTTATGATACATATTTTGAAGTTATCAGTAGATTAAGATTCAAATTTGGTTGATTCGTTAGCGTACAAAAAGTATATAGGTTCCCTAACATATCTGGTAGAATTTAGCAGTCAAATTGCTGTGTGCCTGAGATCCCTTGTCTCACAAACAAGGGGGGCTCAGACACCAATTTATTGTCCAGCTTTGCTCCTAATATATGGTTGAGCTGAGGTTGCTGCAAATATGCTCCATGGTCTGAGGTATGCGAGGTACTTAAAGGGCACACTAGCATAGTGCTTTGAGCTGTTGCATGCTTTAGTGGATTTTGACAGGGCCAGAGATGCAGGTGGCAGGAAGAGTGATTCATGGTTTTGTTTTAGCTTGGGTTCAAATATAATATCTTTGTTAGGATGGGATACCCATGTGTGCAAGTTGAAGAAGTCCCTTTTTGGGCTAAAGTAGCCTCTTGTGCTTGGTACTCATGGATTTATGAGTACTTACAGATTATGGGCATCACTAAGACCGTTGCAGGTCCTAAATTTTATTATTTGTTTGATTATGATAAATTTGATATGCAATTTTGAAAACGCTACTATATTGGGATTATGCTTTACCATGTGAATTCGATATGTGCTATTTCATGATGCAAATGGAATGTTTACCCAGTTTTCACAAAAATCCCGTATCCTACTCCTTCCGTAAGATCTTCCCAATTTGATGGTTGAATTTTTATCTGATATATGAAATAAAAACCTATCATCATACTCCTTCATGATAGTTGTGAATGATGATAATTAGGCCACTTGAGCATTCTCATTGTCTTAGCTGTCAGTAAAATTGTACATCTATACTGGGTCTGAAAGAGAAATGCATACAGAGACCAATAAGCCTGGCATCTGTTAAGTAGCCCTGCCCCTTAGGCATCCCCATATAAGCTGTATTATTGGAAGATTGAGATATTCGCACTATCAACTAAAACAGTTACAAAATGGCTTTTGATCCTTCTCAACATTGGTGAGGTCAGAGGACATTGCAAAATTTAATCTCCAGCCAGAGTGTGTAAATAAAACACCATCGGGTGAGACTTTTGTGAAGCCAACTTTATAGAAGGTATACACTTTCTCCTTGCTTGTGATTTGTTATAACTCACAAATCTATGTAGGCTTTGGCATTTATTTGAAGCTGGATCAGGATGGGCTTATTTTTCATAGATGACTTTTTACGACGATCGCTGATACTTATTTCATTATTTACTTTTTAACCATCATATGCTGACCATTTTCGATGATGCTAAATTGAATGCTCTTTTTCCTGTTACCTAGGGCATATTACCAGAGATCCTAGAAGAGTTACTGGCTGCCAGGAAAAGAGCCAAGGCAGACCTAAAGGTGGTGAACTAAGTGCTTCCTATGTTCATGTTACATGCTTGTATTTTTTCCACTTAGCATCTCAGTTTTTAACTTCCTGTAATCTTGTTTAGGAGGCTAAAGATCCTTTTGAAAAGGCTGTCTTGGATGGCCAACAATTGGCTTTGAAGGTAATTATAGCTTTGTCAAGTCTGTATTAATTATGGCTTGGACATGGAATAAAAGTAAAACTAGGTATGCTGGTGAAACGCATAAAATAGTTTTGACTGTGTGCACTTGCAGATCAGTGCGAATTCAGTTTATGGGTTTACTGGTGCCACTGTTGGCCAATTGCCCTGTTTGGAGATTTCGTCGAGTGTGATGAGCTATGGTAATTTCACAGTTCTTCCATGGAAAAAAAACATTAAATCCATGTACACCTTGATTCTCCCCTTGTTTTTCCTAGTTGTAATGTTATTGGTGCTTCTTTTATTTACAAGATAGAGATGCTTGCAATCCTCTCTTATTCTATATATGCATGTATCAGCCATTCACATTGATTATTTTTGGGCATCAATTATATCCATGTAATTCTTTTCTTCCTCCTGGCATAATGTTTTAGGTATGAACTGTAATTGACAATCTTGTACAAATAAGATCGAGTTCTTGAATTGCTTTAATTAGTCATGTGTACTTGTACAACTAAGATGATATGCTTAGGCCCTCTTATTATATTTTGATTACAAGTCCAGTTTGATCTTTTGACACATTCTCTGTTCCATCAGACAATATCGATTTTACGTATTGTTTTAAAATTTCATATCATTAATCATCTCATTTTTTTTTCCACCTGTCAGGCCGTCAAATGATAGAGCATACAAAGAGGCTAGTTGAAGAAAGGTTCACAATAGTTGGTGGTTACCAATACAATGCTGAGGTAGGCTATTATTTAGCAACTAAAGGCATTTGTAACCTTTGAACTGGATCAGTAATGACAGGAAGTACACTTGTTGTATTGGTGATAGTCCAAGTTCTTGAAATCATAATGGGTGATCTGATCCTAACCAAGATTTCTACTGTAAAGCTTGATATTATATTTTTATATTTGAATCTAGGTTGTATATGGAGATACAGATTCAGTTATGATACAGTTTGGTGTACCAAATATAGAAGAGGCCATGACGCTAGGGAGGGAAGCCTCAGATTATATTAGTGGTACATTTACAAAGGTACAGTGTCAAGAATTTTAAATATCCGTGAAGCCTCTAGAGTTGTTAATGATGTTTTTGTAGGGATGAATGTTTTAATATCACCTTTCTTTTTAAAACTAATCTTCTTTTGACATTCCACTTCCATGAGATCTTTGTAAATATGCACAGGACAAGATGATCAGTTATGCTTTCCTGTGGCTTATCTACATCTATTTGGTGCATCTTTGGCATCTAATCAGTGTGTTATTTAACATATGATTTTATGGAGCCTATTAAACTAGAATTTGAAAAAATATACTACCCATACTTGTTGATCAGCAAGAAAAGATATGCTGGGTTGTTGTGGACAAAGCCAGATGCTTATGACAAAATGGATACTAAAGGTGAGAAACCTGATTTTTTTGTTTCAAAGACAGGCCTTAGTATTTGTGAAGGCTCAAAATGCTCTTAGAAAAATAATTTATTTGATGCCTTCTTAATTATTAAATATTCCTAATCTTTTAAATATTCCATATCAACAGGCATTGAAACAGTGCGAAGGGACAATTGCCTGTTGGTGAAGAACTCGGTTACAGAGTGCCTTCACAAAATACTCATTGATCGTGACATACCTGGTGCAGTGCAGTATGTCAAGAACACTATTTCTGACTTGTTAATTTACAGAATGGATTTGTCACTTTTGGTGATAACTAAGGTGAGAACAATGAATCCTTCTGCATGTTTATGACCAAATTTGTTTGACCATTTGTTACTTTTGAAATGGAGAAAATATGATAGGGGGAAGAGGAGATTTACATTGCGAGCAAGTCACTTATTACATATTCCTGGTTTCAAGTGTTAGAAGTATATACTATATACCTAGTTGGGGCAGGCCATGGAAGTTTCCTTTTTAAGTCTGTCATGTTTCTTCTCCCTACATTCTGTACTTGGAAGGGATTCAGTCAATATTTACTGCTAGCAATGGGAGGAAGAAGTGTCAAGGGAGGCTCTTATACAATTGAAGAGAATCAAAACATGACAATATATAATATATCTGCATTTCTAATCTCATCCTGAGAAAAATTGATTACTGTTTAGCTGCAGCAGAAACAGATGTTTGTAGGTCATCTCCTTTATCAAGGCTAACAGCATATTCTTAAGGGAATTGTTGTTTTCCTGTGCTAACAATCTCTTTGTTGAGTCAGGGTCTGACAAAGACTGGAGGTGACTATGTAGTCAAGGCAGCACATGTGGAACTAGCTGAGCGCATGCGGAAGATAAATATTGGAAATAACTTCTCAGAACAAGTATAATGAACGGTGCAATGCCTTCTGGTTCCTTTCAATCCTATCTCTCTATTTTTATTACTGCAATGCATCTAAAGACTCTTGTAATATTTTTCTTTTTATTGACAATGAGTCCATTGTTGGATTTTTTAAATTGATGTCGTGTTTTAAAGCCAAGTAGCCCCTGGTTTACAAAGGGATGCTGCAACTGCTCCAACTGTGGGAGATCGTATTCCATATGTCATCATAAAGGTTGCAAAAGGTGCCAAGGTAAAAATTAACCCCTTCTGTGCTCAGCATAAGTCTTGATATTGCACTAAAAAATGGTTATTTTAATTATTTTGTTATGTTTTATTTGGAGGCATAATTTACAGAGGGATTATGGATATAATGAATAATGTGTTTACTTGGGCTCAGGCATATGAGAAATCTGAGGATCCAATTTATGTACTGGAGAATAACATCCCTATTGATCCACAATATTATCTGGAGAATCAACTGAGCAAGGTGAAAGACCAAAGCATCATCACTTGCAGTTTATGCTCTTTTTGAAAATTTCACCAGTGTTTCAAATATATCTTGATAGATAGTAATTCTTTCCAGCTAAGTGTTTTTTATTAGTGCCTGTTTTTGCTCTGTAGTTGCTGTTGAGAATATTTGAGCCCATTTTGAAGAATGCAAGCAAGGAGCTTCTTCATGGTAGTCACACACGAGCAGTTTCCATATCAACTCCTTCAAATAGTGGAATTATGAAATTTGCCAAGAAACAACTCAGTTGTATTGGTTGTAAAACACCTATCAGGTATTTAGTTAATACAAGTAGAGGGTGTCCTGCATGTGGTTTCCTTGATTATAGTAGTGCACAATTGAGAGTAACTATTATTTGAGTTTGGCGCTTTAGAAAGCTACTAGGGTTCATCTTTTTGATGTGGAAAAATCTATGAGGTTGCATGATTCCATGCCTGCTCTCCTTGTAAGAAACTATCTAGCTTTCTTATAATAAGAATGTCTGGTTAGGTTGCTTCATACTGAAATTCATGATGTTACCTGATTTCATGTTTCCATTGCAGCAAAGAAGATCAAACACTTTGTTCACATTGCAAAGGAAGAGAAGCAGAATTGTATCAGGAAACAGTTGCAAATGGTAAGCTGGTATTCTAATACCATTACTCTTTATTTGGAGAATTTAAAGTAGGCCTTGTTTTTATTGTTCTCACCTAGATTTTCTATCATATGACACTAATATTTGATCAATGTCAGTGAGGGAATTAGAAATGCTCTTTGGTAAACTATGGACACAATGTCAGCGGTGCCAAGGCTCTCTGCACCAAGATGTTCTTTGCACAAGGTTTTTGAATGCTATATTTCAAGTATTACATTTTCATAACATGATTTAAATTTACATTATGGATGTATTTTGTAACATTTGTGTGATCATGTATTTGTTTTAATTAATAGGATTTTTTTTAATTTTTTTTTACAATTACTATCTCTTTTATACTTACATTGATGTCCTATCCTTATTGCAGTCATGACTGCCCAATATTTTATCGTAGGAAGAAAGCTCAGAAAGACCTAACTGAAGCAGAGGTGCAACTAGAGCGCTGGCAGTTTTGAGGATGCTGCCTGTGTAGCTTGTAATTTTTTGTATTATCGAATATTTTTGTTTTCCTGAATTTTCTCTGGTGTATGTTTCTCTGATTTAATGGACTAGGGAATTTATTTGGTCCCTGAATCAGGATGAGCATGGTTTATTTATTGTACAGTAATTGTCAAGTCCTTGTTATTTAATGTTAACCAGTTCGATATATCTTTTCTCCTTGCAAATGAGATGGAGAAAAAGTCAAAATGGATACATACTTCCCAAGGCACACCCTATAAATGCAATGTGCATGCATATCCCAAATTTTAGGAGAGCACACACTATAAAACATAGATCTGCAGGCTTACATATGTATATCCAGACATGCATATAGTTGAATGGATGGATGGATGGATAGGTAGATAGAGATGGATACACAGATAGATTGGCAGGAGCAAATCCGAGCCAGAGAAGGATGCAAAAGGATAGGCACTACGCACAAAGAAGCCATCATATTTCTCCCTCTTTCAACAATTTATGCTAATTTGAAAACTTTACTGGTCATTGCATGATTGCACCCGTCAAATGAATAATCCGATGATGATTTGACAATTATACCACAAAATTAAAGGGTATATATTAGAAAGGCCCTTAGAACATTTCTCCCCATCCTCAAAGCAAATTCAGAGTCTCGTATGTCATCTTCATGATACTAATTAGAACGCTTAGATGACCAGCCTTAGCAATCACGATTCACAATGATCATGAATAGAACTGAACCAACCATCTATTGATTTTCATATCAATATTTTTCTGGCTGGTATATTGGATATAAAGTTCCTTGTGATGCTCTGCTCAACAAAATTCATGCTACCACTCATTTCTTTGGGCATTTTCTAATGAAGTGTGCTACTTGAAGCATACATTTTTTGACTTTCAACTTCTTGTGCACAAGAACATGGCCTTACATATAGTGCCATTTTAACTATTACAAAGCTGTCTATTCACATTTATTACCAAGGTTTTGGTTAACACCTTTAGGAGAAATCAAACTTGTTGCATTTTTTACATAATGGTGTGCATAAATCAACTAGGGTTGTGTGAAATTATAATTATATTAACCTTAAGGTGAAAGAATTTTGTGGACCAAGAAAGGTTAGACTAATTGTTTTCAGTATAGATGATAAAGTTTGCGTGATGGTCATATAGCCTTTAGGGTGTACTTTAGTCACGCACATTTATAAAGTACGTGGTACCACAATGGTACTTTGCTGCTATGTCACAAGATTCATTGAACTTCAACCTTGGGGTTTGAATTTTGGCGAACCTTAATTTTTTTTGAGGTTTGGCGAACCTCATGATCATTGACCAAGTCCATAGATTAAAACTCATAACGTCATGTCACAACTCAAGCTTGTAATCTATCCTTGCAATTTCCATGTTCGTGAGAGCATTTTGTATGTTTATTGATGTTGATATCTTAGTATTTTATCCTATATTTCATTTTAAACTTTATATATGTATATATGAATCTAATTGCAAACCTCATTTGAACCTCATCAAAAAATTCGAATTCGAACTGAACCTAATCATTGCCAAACCCATACTTGAACCCAAACCATGTGACTTAGCTTTGTTGTTATGTAATGAGTTAGATTAGTTTAAGTTGCTTTTGATTAGGCTTAGGTTAGTGGAATATGAAGTGTCACTTGGCAATATGAAGAGTCACTTTGATTTGGACAGATATAATGATTTTTTAAAATGGTAATCTGTCTCGTCTTTAGGTATTCCCTATTTCATTGTTGGTGCTTTTAGTTTTCTGTGATTGTTTTATGCATTTACAACATATTGGAGAAAGGGTAGCATGACCAAAGGATTGGTTGGCATGTGTACAACAATGAAGAGTCAAGCAAACACTAAGATGAAGACATCACATCCCAAAGTTGGTTTGTAGTTAGTTTTGAATTTTTATTTGTCAGTTAATGCTGTGATTTAATATTTGATGGGTCAACATAAAATTACTATTACTATTTTTCTAGGAAAAATTAGTATTTATTCAGCCACAAATCACTATAGAAGTGTAGTAAGAGTTGTAGAATTGCCACAAAAACACCAATCACGGCACCAGGGCTTAGGTACTACAATAAACACACTTCCTCAGGCTTGTGTACATCACATTAACAACATGCAGGCTTCTTGAGGTAGTTGTTCATTGCAGTGATACGAAGTTGTGGCAGTGATACAAAGTTGTGGGTAGGGCTGTAACAAGTCATATACAAGAAAAATAATTGCATACATTTCACAGATAAGGAAAAAAATGTCTGGGAACTCTTTTAGAGGTGTCGGAAGGATTGTACAGGCCTTGGGCAACAATAGGAAACTCTCAACAAGCGTGAGTAGGGTTGTACAGGACCACAGGCCCCTGGTGTTAATTGCAAACACTCAAGCAACGTGGGTATGTACTATGCATTCAGGCTCTTCAATGACAAGCTTGAGAAGTTTGTCATCGACCTTGATTAGCAATAAATAGAAGTCAGACAGATAACCTAGAACAGTCTCAGGTAGGGAGAAAGAAAGGTTGAGCAGTTTGTAACAGACCTTAACCAATGAGAAACAGAGGCTGGGTGATTTGTAATAGGCAATAACAGTGAGAAACAGAGGTTGGGTAGGCTGTAGTAGGTTGTATCAGCGTTGGAAAAGGGCTTCAGGGATGCTGTAAAAGGCATCTACAGAGAGTTAACAACCATGAAAAAATGGCATAAATAAGTACCCTTAGTAATTTCATGGAGTTCAATTAAAATTTTATTGGACATAATTTCAGCACATAGAAGCAATATAAAATCAAATAGGAAAGCCTTTAGGCAATTGGATCTAAATGAATTTTTAGTACCTGAATTCAATATCCTCATTGAGCGGGAAGAATTTCACTACAAAGTTCAAGACACAGTAGTGGTTATTAAGATGTCGATCATTGTCAGATGCTTCTGTAGTGCAAGATGCATCTCAGTATGGACAAGGGTACAACGGATGCATAAAACTTCTGAGAAGTTTGGGCTTATTGCCTTGAAAGGATGTTTTTAATGCAAATGAAGGGAAGGGAATTGATTTCAGATCAATTGGTGAAATTGAAAGACATTATGGACCTGATATGGACGAGTGGTAATTGAAGAAGACATGGTGATAATTATCTTCAAAAGTTTGCCTTTATTTCAATTTTTTTGTAGAATCTTCTAATATCACTTCCGAAACCACTGCCATAATATTTGAGTTGTCCTGTCAACTAGTGCAGTAAGTAGAATGTTATTTTCTTATTATTTTTTGTTAACTTTTATTGAAATAATTTGTTCCATTTCTAAAAGATTGAAACTTTGGCTTACAATATTTTATGTTGTTAGGTACAAGGTAGAACTTGTAGCAGCTGCGGCCCAACCCCTTCCACTCCAAATTACTAGCAAGTTTTATAACCTTAAGATAGTTTTGTGTTTAGTCATGTTGTAAGTTGGATGAAAATGATTAGTTATCTTGATAGCCTCAAGTTAGTGTTGTGTTTCTTTATGATGTAAGTCGGCTGAAAATGATTAATAATCTTGATGAATTTATTTCACGATGCATTCAGGGATTCCCACCAAGTGCTTCCTAGCATTGATGATGGAAACATTGAAAACCAATTGGCAGTTGTTGAACACGTTGAAGATATATACAAATTCTACAGGACAATTGAGGTATGTTTCTATGTCAATGATTGCAGTTTCTTTTTAGGGTGAAGGTAAAGTTTTATTTTCCTTAACTAAAATTTGGCATTCATGTATGCCCAGGACATGAGTTGTGTACCTCCAGATTATATGAGAAACCAGGTTAAAATCAACGTAAAGATGAGGGCAGTCGTGATTGATTGGTTGGTGGAGCTACAACTTTGTTCCTATGCTAGTTCCAACTTCCATTTGCTGTCAAACTTAGATCTAAAAGAGATTTATATGGTCTATCTCTTAGGACTGACGTCAAAATCTTAAAATTTTTAGGTGCATCTGGAATTGGAATTAATGCCAGAGATGTTGTATCTCACTGTGAACATCATTGACAAATACCTTTCTATTCAGAGTATTGCAAGGAAGAATTTTTGATTACTTGCTATCGCTGCAATGTTTATAGCTAGCAAATATGAAGAAGTCTGTCCTCCACAGGTAGGATGACTTGCTGACATCTGTAAGAAAGGATGTGTATATATCTAATTAAAAGAACACTTTGTTGGTTGTATAAAAGTACATACACCAGCAATATCTACTCCTACAGAAGATTACGCTTTATGCTGGAATCAGCACAAAAATTATATTATAATAGGTAACACAATATTGATAAGAGCTAGTTTATACTTGGCTACAGGTCAATGACTTCATCCGCATCTTCCCAAATGAATGCACGTCAGAACAGATAGTGACCATGGTAATTAGCTCTAACTGATAATTCTTTGTCATTGATTGCAACATAGTCTCCAAACATTCAAATTGACTGATCAATTGATAATAACTCTTCGCAGGAGTCTATGATATTAAAGCAACTGAACTTCAAGCTTACAGTTCCCACTCCATATGTATTCCTCCTCAGGTTTCTAAAGGCAGCTGATTCCAACAAAGTGGTAAAGTTTTGAATGACACCACTTTTTATATTGTTGAAAGCAGCCTGTGTGGCATTGATCAAATCTACTTTCGAAAATGCCTCATAAAATCTAGCATTCATGTTTTAAATTACTTTTCTTCATTGTATTCCTAATAATACCCTGTTGTACTGACAAGTCGTACTATCTATTATTCAGATGGAAAATCTGGCATTCTTCTTGGTTGAACTGTGTTTGCTTCAGTACATAATGAGCAAGTACAATCCATCAATGCTTGCTGCTGTTGCTGTCTACACTGCTTGATGCACTTTGAGGAAGGATCCATGTTGGAACAAAACACTTACCCTTCATACAGGCTACTCTGAAGCAGACCTGAAGTAAGCCTTAAAATTTTTAAAGCATCATGCTTTTAGTGATTTTACCCTTCAAAAAAAATCCTACTCCTGGACATTTTAGATTTCTTCATCAATTACAGGCAGGCATTGTTGATCAACTACGACCAGAACATTGTGTCTTGATCAACTATATGTTGGAACTCAGCTACTAACACCCTGTCTGAATTGAATCTTTATTTAATACTAATGTGCATACTAAGCGTCTAGAGGTGTACGCACATTTTGTTAACTCTGTACATTGAGGTAATAACATTTATGTGCATTGTTCCAGGGAATGTGCGTATTTCATGGTTGATTTTCACCTAAATGCGAGAGGAAATAAGCTGAGAGTTGTTCATAAGAAGTATTCAGATCCATTTTTTGGCTATGTTGCTTTTTTAAGCCCTACCAAGTTATCTGCTGAAGACAATTGCAGTTCCAACAACTGATGAATATGTGCACCAGATTTACTTTTGGAGTCTAATTGAAGGTGGCCTATATGTTCTAAAATGAAGCTCTGTTGCATATATTTTGTCCTGTTCAACCTGCAAACTAAATCTGTGGCCAAAAATTTATGTTACGCTCGTGATTCCTTTATGCAGATATCAAGGGGCTAGCGCGGATTCTATGCCGATGAGTAATGCAAAGAAGACACACGTGAAACTATGCAAGAAGGAAGGAAACCTCGAGAATGGAAGGATTTTAAATGAGATCCATCCTAGTACCCTTTTGGAAGGAAGGACAATAAGGACGAAAGGAGGGTCATCAACAAGCAGCAACAGTAACCACCAGAAAACTCTCGAATACGTAAACTCCATTCTGGAACCGTTCCGTGAGAAGAGTGAAGATAGAAAGACTAACCAAGAAAACCAGCCCTCAAGGCATTGCGTTGCAAAACGAGGAGATCTTCTCCTACAATGAGGCCAAAACAAGAGGCCTCGTGGTTATAGAGCAGAATACAGAAGCGTGGTTGAAGAATCTTCTATTCAGGCTAAGAAAATTATTCGGATCGATAGACATAATGTAAGGCATGACCAGCACACATTCAAAATGATTTTATTTATTTATTTTAAAATATTTTTTTATATTGTCTCTAGAGAGGCAATAGTTTGAATTATGGACATTTATTTTTTTTTAAATAAATTTTTATATTATCTCTAGAGAGACAATAGTTTGAATTATGGACATTTATTTTTTTTAAATAATTTTTTATATTCTCTCTAGAGAGACAATAGTTTGAATTATGGAATTGTCTTTAAAAAGACAAAAATGTAATTGTCTCTAAAGAGACACAAATGAAGTTGTCTCTAGAGGGACAAATGAAATTGTCTCTAGAGAGACAAATCAAATTGTCTTTTAATAGACAATAATTCTTGTCTTTATAGAGACAATAATAATATGTGTTCTATATTGTATTATACATTATATTTAATACAAATTTTTGAGACATTATATTTTGAAACACCAGCTTAGAGACAATATTTAAGACAATACACAAGTTTCTTTTTGTCTTAAGTTAAGACAATTGACTTAAATATTGTCTTAAAACCCCCTACATGTAATAGTGAGAGAAACCAAGCTCTCCGCACACATCGCTATAATACGGGAAGTCTCCCATATCAAACGTCACGCATGCCGCTTCAGAATCCCCGTCTGCTGTTAATTCGCCATGCTTGTTTGAACCCATCTCTTCAGTGCTGCTCTCTTCATCGGTGAACTCGATATTATTATCTGTTTGTGCTTTCAACCAAATTTCGTCTTCCACAGAATTTATAACCACTTTCATCTTCATCTCCCCCTGGACATTATTCAGAACACTATGGTTATCTTCTAGATCAGTGTTGATGTTATCCATATTATCGATCTTGTCAAGCAAGGCGGTGATATTACAGTCATACCCCAGCGTTCTGCTATTAGTTCATTTCGCATCTGGAGAAGCTAGTCCGCTATTCAAATATTCATCTCTCCCTCTCTTATTCTGATAAATTTGAGAGAATGCAGCCATCTCTGCTAACAAATGTTGTATATAAAACGTAGCCGATGCAACAATACAGACTCTTGTTTGTATTAGTGATGCTTGTTCCCTTGGGCTTTGAGAGTTAATGTGAATAACGGTGTTACTAAAATTTTCGACCACACAGTGCTCACGATCACCCCCACTCCTTGTTCACAATATATATAGATATATGTGGCAGTTCATAGATCACGAGAAACACGATTGAACATGTTTTTAAAAGCATTTTGCTTTTGTAAACTTCGTTGATAAGGCAAACCATAGGAAACGCGCAAACCCAAATGGAGATGACGTGTTGGCAGCCACAACCCTCACTCTCCCACCTTCATCACGCCAGTGGTTAAGATGGAATTAAGTATAACGTTGAATCTTTAAAGAGGCTCCATCTTGGTCCGTCCTTCCAACTTTTCCCCGTAGTTTCATCGTAACAATTTATCGTATTTATTTTTATTACAATTGAAATAAAGTTAATACACATTATCAATTATAAGTAATTTTTCTTCCCTCTCGCATCGTATCAAGTAAATGACATAGAATGATCCATCTCATTAGAAAAATAAAAATAAAAATAACATTTAGATGGTAGTTATTTACGTTCATTAACAAATACAAAATATTAAAAATTAATTAATAATAATATTAGTCATAAAAATAACATTTAGATTTAGATGGTAGTTATTTATATTAATTAATTAATATTATCATTTTTTGATAATAATGTTAGTTTAAATTGATTTTAGAGTTGCAAATCTCTTTTAAAATGAAAGAGATTTTATTTATAGTATTTTTTATTAGATAAGAATATCATTGACAATGGATTTTCAGCACTTTCTTCTCGCCTTGGCGATTTCAAACTCTGAGCGCGCCTTCTCCCTTTGGCTCCTGGGGCCTCCTGCTCCCGGGGTTTGTTGCCCTCGACCGGTACACAATGGACCATGCAGAGCCTCCTCCTGTGGGTGCATCTATTCCTGCCTCAACTACTGGAACTTCAACTCAACTAGGAAAAAATGCGGAAGCTTTTGCCTCTCTGATCTCCTCCCTTGGACTGTCTCATCCGAGGTCGTCCATATCAAAGTTTGTTAAGAAGATTAATGAAATACCTGAAATAATTCTTCCTCCCTCCCTTCCTCGTCGCGCTACTCTGTCCCTCTTTGAACGAGGACCAGTTGGTCAGTTTATTGGACTCTGGTCCTCTCCCCATTCTGTTCTCAAATGGGTGGAAAGAAACTAGGCCTCATCTATCATGGGGAAATCTCCATCAAGTTTTGTGGAAGAGGTTATTTTACCTTCCACTTCAAATCGAAAGAGGATAGAGATTTAATCTTCAGAAACGAACCATATTTCATGGATTCGAGAGTGCTTTATCTCAACAGATAGACTTTGAACTTCAATCCAGAGTTGGACGTGCCAAATGCAGTGCCAGTATGGGTGAGGCCTCCCCATATTCCTCTACATTCTTGGGAAGATGAATCTACTAAAGCAAGAGGAAATGCAGTGGGCAAATATATCGACAGAAGTGAGCCAAAGGAAAACATGCATACCTAAGCGAGTATATGTGTAGAAGTTAATTTAGAGAAAAGACTTCCGAAAGTAGTGAAGATCAAAGTGGATAGTTTAATTCACATTCAATAGCTAGATTACGAGCAAATTCCATTTAAATGCAAGGTATGTCATGAATCTGGTCATTTTGCTAATAAATGTGCTAAAAATTAGGAATCAGAAGATATAGAAAACTAGGAACCAAAATGGGAGCAGGTCAAGAAGAAAAAGTCATCATCCAAACCCTCATCCCATACTTCTTCTGTCTCCATCCTCCCATCCTTGACCCTTCTCAACCTCGCCCCCCCTCCTCGACTCCTTTGCCTTCTCCTTCTAAAACTCCCCCCCTCCTTCCTCATCTTTACCTCCTTTTACTATCCTCCCCTCGCCCTCCAACATCGCCTCCCCCAGGTCTTTGGATCTTTTGGCTTCTAACCCCTTTAGCTCTCTTGGGGACCCTAATCTTCCCTCCTCCCCTCCTTCCTCCAGTCCTCTCTTCCCCTTGCCCTCTATTCCCTCCCCCTCCTCTCTCATCCTCTCACATAGCCCCTCCCATTCCTCCTTCGACTGAATAATCACTCGAACCATCTCCAAAGATCTCCTCTCCTCCCTTGACCACCCTAAACAAGTAGGCAGAAAATCCAAGCGAGAAATCTGAGATGGAGCAGTGGCAAAGGATATGGCTCTGGGCACCCAACAACCACTACATACCTTTCTAAAAAAAACAATGAAAAAACCGCTTAACCCAACAGAGGGAAAGGTCCCTCTACTCTAAACTCCAAGGGATAATGAATATAGTCTCCTAGAACTACAAAGGAATGGGAAGCATGCCAAAATTCAAGGCAATGAAGGACTTAATAGCGTCAAAGAAGCCTGATATTTTTATGATCCAGGAGACAAAGATAAATGAAAAGGAAATGTAAACCATGACTCAAAAAACGAGAAACTACCAAGGAACATCAATCCCAGCAATAGGAGTTTCAGGAGGGATTTGTACACTATGGAAAATTCAGAAGTGAGAGTTGATTCAAGAAAAAAAGTGCTGCATTGGATGAAAATAGACCTACAAAAAAAAGTCAAAGGATATATATTGCATTGTTAACATTTATGCCCCAAATCATTACAAGGATAAGGAAGTCTGTTGGGACACCTTAAAAAATCATCTATTGCAAGTCCAAAACAGAGGCATAATAATAGGAGGGGATCTGAACTTGGTACTGAATGCAGAGGAGACGTTTGGTGGGAAATATAATGCTGATCCATCAAGGGAAATGGTAGAAACTATCATGGAAACTTGTAGATTAAATGACATGCCTCCTAGCAATGGGAAGTATACATGGAGTAACAAAAGAATTGGTAAAAATAATATAAAGGAAAGGCTGGACATATTCCTAATCCAAGACACAATAGCCACCTCCTTCAGTGAATTAAAATCCAAAATCATTCATAACATTGCATCAGATCACAAACTAGGGGCACTTTCACTTGGGTTATTAGAGAACTTTAGCCATGTTCCTTTTAGATTCATTTCCATTTGGAATAACAATGAAGAAAAAAAAATGTTGGAGATATTTTGGAAAATCAAGTCATTGGCTCTCCTAATTATGTCTGGGAAACTAAACTTAAATCATTGAAAAATGAGCTGAAACAGTGGGCAAGGAGAAAACAAATAGAAACGCAAAACAGAAAGCTAGAAATAACAGAAAAAATAGAGAGAATCCAAGTTGAAAAAGAGCAGCAAGCGGAAACATGGGAGAGTCTATGGCAGGAAAAACAAGCGTATTGGGAATTGTATAGGAAAAAAAGAGGGGAAGAAGAAGAGTGGAGACTAAAGTCCAGAAGTTTACGGCTTAAAGAAAGCAATAAGAACATAACCTTCTTCCATAATACTGCCAGGATCAGGAGAATACAAAATCATATTGACAGAATTATGGATAATGGGGGCAAAGAAGTGAGGGGACAAGAGGAAATAAAGAAGGAGGATTTCAGATATTACAAAAAAATTTCATCATCCTCAGTAACAAATAGTGAGTATGAATAATTTCTACAACATACCCCAAACAAAATCAGCGATGGAGAAAACAATGAATTTACAAAAGAAGTTGAAGAGAAGGAAGTGGTTGCTATTATTTGGGATCTCCATCCAAACAAGGCTCCAGGCTCGGACGGGTTCCCTATCTCCTTCTATAAAATAATTGGAGTATCATAAAAAAGGTTTGATAAGAATGATCAGAAATGTTTTTGGGAAATCCAAGATAGGAGGATTCATAAATTCCTCCTTCCTTGCTCTAGTCCCAAAAGAACCGAATGAAAACACTTTTAGCATGTTCAGGATGATCTCTCTATGTAATTCCTCCTACAAAATTATTACAAAGCTTCTGGAAAATTGAATAAAAGTAGTGCTCCCATAAATTATCTGAGAAAACCAAGGAGGATTTGTACCCAAAAGACAAATCCTTGACAATACCCTAATTATCCAAGAATACCTACACTCTAGCCTTCTTAAAAAGGAAAAAGGTATGATTATAAAGCTTGATATGGTAAATTCCTTTGACAGGGTCAGCCTCGACTTCCTTGTGGCAGTCCTTCAGAGATTTGGTTTCTCAAAAACGACAATAGATATAAGTAAGGCCTGTATAGTAGGTCCCTGGATTTCTCCATTGATCAATGGAAGACCAAGTGAATGTTCCAAAGTTTAAGAGGGCTTCGTCAGGGCTACCCCCTCTCTTGTTTCCTATATATTATAATGGCGGACTCTTTGAACTAAAATCTCGATAAATGCAAACAAGAGTGGTCTATCACAGATCTCTCAATCTCCCCTGAAGTAAAAATCATAAACCACTCTCTATTCGTAGATGACACCTTGGTCATGGGAGGGGCCTCTTGTATAATGGAAAGAAGAATAAAAAAGGTGTTGAACAATTTTATGGAAGTCTCTGGTGGACTTCTAAATAATAAAAAATGTAGAATCTTTGGATGGAACTCTCCTCTTCGTGATCTACAAAAAATTTCAGAAATTTTGGAAATTACCTTATAAGAAAAATGGAGCCATTTTAATTATTTAGGCCTCCCTATCTCCAAAGAAAATTTGAAGATTGAGATGTGGAACAAGTACATACAAAAAAATGAAAAACAAGTTGCAAAACTGGGGAATGAACTAGCTAAACATGGTAGGAAGGGTGGTTTTAATCAAAGAATTACTCACGTCACTCCCATATCAATACACAACAATACTAGCTCTGGGAAGCATACATAAACAAATTGAGCTAGTAATCTGGGGTTTCCTATGACAAGGAGGTAAAGTAGAAACAAAGAAGCACAGTCTAGTGAAATGGGATGAAGTAACACAACCCTATGAGAAAGGTGGCTTGGCTATAATACTTCCTGGGATAATGAATTTGGTATTGGGGGCAAAAATAACTTGGAGATTTATAACTGGAGAGAGTTTCTGGTGGAAGCAAATCCCGAAAGCAAAATATATGAATGATAATAGAAGTCTATTATTAGAAAAAGGTTTCGCAATAAGGCCATTTTACCAGATCTAGAGTTTGATTAAAAACACCCTTCCCCTAATCAAAGAAAAGTCCTCTAAGATCCCTGGGAATGGTAGACTCATCAAAATATGGAAGGACAAAATAATGGGAAATCATCCTATAGCTTTTCAAGAAAATATTCAAGACCTGAGAAGGTGGATGAATTCAAAAGGTATCAGTACGCTGGAAGACATCTCTATTTGGAGAGATGGATATTGGGAGGACTGGAGAGTCCACAATCTTCCCCAAGGCCTTGTCCCTCAATGGAGGTCACTAATCTGGCATCTTAAAGGGGTTTCCCCTTTGAGCTTAGACAAAAATGACTCTTTGCATTGGGATCTTGATGGAGGAGTTCTTTCAGTCAAACTAGGATATGCCACCTTACATCAGCAAGAAAATAGTGATTGGGATCACTGGAGGGAGGCATGGAAAATAGAATCCCTACCAAAAATCAAAGTGTTCATGTGGAAACTCCTCAAAGGAAAGATTATTACTGCTGATAATATTAAAAAGAAAGGCTATGAAGGCCCTTTACGACATGCAATGTGTCAGAAAAGTGAAGAAAACATCCAACATCTCTTCATGGGATGTCCCTTTGATTGTGCTTGTTGGCAAGAGCTTGTAAGACCTATGGGTGTAAGTACTCATCATTCCCTACCTCTGCAAACACTCTTAATAAATTGGAAAAAAAAGTATCCATATACATTAAAAAGTAAAGAAACAATCAAAAGATATTGGCTGAGCTTGCCCTCATTTATTTGCTGGAAAATTTGGTTAGCAAGAAACAAGAGGATCTTCAAAGATCATATTCCAAGAAACAGAACAGTACTGGCTAAACCCTAGAGCATGACAATCGAGTTCATCAAATCCAAAGGAGTTAAAGCAATAGATATCAAACATATGCAGCAAGAGGAAAGAACCTGGTTAGAATTTATGATGAGAAATCAACAAAAAAAACACCAGTAAATCAACCATCAGTAGATCTGTTATTAGCACTCAGAGTTGGAAAATCAAAATTAAAAAAGAGGATGTTAAAGCATGGTTAGAAAAATTAAATAGACCCTTCTTATTTTTTGATGGAGCTTCTAAGTCTAACCCAGGCAAGGCTTGAGCTGGAGGTCTCATCTTCAATCCAAGAGGAATAAATCCCATCACTTATGAATGGGGATTAGGAGAATTATCCAACAATAGGGCAAAAGCATACAACCTCCTCTTGGGAATGGAAATATTAAGGCAACGAGGTATGAAGAACCGAGTCATAATGGGGGATTTGGCAATAATTATTCAATCTATGGTGGAACAAAGAAGCCTCAAGAACCGAAATCTGAGTCAAATAATAAAAAGGGTGGAAAAAAATCTTCAGTTGCTTGGAGAAGTCACCTTCAATCATATCCTAAGAGAAAATAATGGTACAACAGATATGTAGGCCAATTTGGCTGTTAATCGTCCTATGGTAGAATCCAGAATTGACAATGAAACTGCTAAAAACCCATCCCATAGGACTTCAAGTCGTCAAGTGCAGAGAATTTCACTCAAGCCGAGGACATCAAGGTGGGCATCAGTCACCTCAATATGAAAAGCTAGAACTCAGAAGCATAATAGAATCAGGAAAATCACAATGTATAAACAGCACTGTCAAACTTTGTCAATCAAGCGAGTCTCAACTACTCAGGCTCCCCGTGAAATGAACAAATTATCTATCCTGTAAAGGCCCTCAGAACATCTATATAATCTTGTTATCTCTGTGCTTGTTCCCATATCTTCATTGCTCTTTCTCTCTGTCTTTCTCCTATCCCTGGGCTTAGTTCTGCCAGGTCCTAGAAATAGATTACAAATTTCCTTCAACTGCCTTTGTGCCCCTTGGGTGATCAAGGTTATCCTCTCTAATATTTTCTGGCCTCTTCCATTCGTGCAACTCTGGTGGTATATGTTTCTCCCCTTCGCGCTGAGCTAGTGGTCTTTGCTTCTTCTCCTCCTTGCGTAGCTCTAAGGGATCATGCTTATGTCTTTTTCTAAAAAAACGCTTCTATAGCCTTCACTTCTTTGTTCTATTCTCACTAGCAACTCTCTGTTGGCCTCCCTTGTGGCCGGGTTAGCATTTACTCTCATCTTATTACAGCCTCTTCATCTCCCTGTCGAAAATGACACCTTCACCTCTCTAGTCGCTTTATATCCTACGTTATCCTTTATTCTCCACCTAGTCTCAGAAGAAGCTCTCAATCTCCCTATAACTGTCACTGCACTCCTTTGGTGACCAAGCTTATCCTCTCTATTTTAGTCTTGCCCCTCCCCTTCCCGTAGCTCTAGTGGTATTTGTTTCTCCCCTTCACGCTGCTTTGGTGGTATTTGCCTCTCCTGATCACACAGCTCTAGAGGTTTGTGCCTCCCCTTGTGCAGTCCTGGTGTTCCGAGCTTATTCCCTTCGTGTTGCTCTGGTGGCTTATTTCCAATTTCGACTCTTGGATTATTTCATTTTCTCCAAAGAGAGCCTCGTTTGGTGTTGATCCTCTGTTCTCCTCTCAGTGGAAGCTATTAATTATTGGTGATCTATCTTGTGGAAAAATTAACATCTATTCTCATGTATTTTCTGCCTCTTCTTCTCCCTGCTGAAAAGAACACCTTCATCCCTTAGGAAAAATGGAATGGAATCCTCTCAAAAATGTACCTAAGTGTGAGAGCTGCGCTGTGTGTAGAGACAAAAAATTCATGATCGAACAAATAAGAGAAATGATTAAGGACTATAAATTTGAAGCAAAATCTGATAACTCATTCCTAAAGAGACAACTGGAAGAGCAGAGGAAGGAAATTGCAGACCTAAAGCACAAATGCAAGCATATGGATGAAGCGATCAACTATTTGAAGAATTTACTAATCAATCAAATGGGAGAGAAATTTAAATATCAAAGCAGCAATAATCATCTTCCGTCTTGTCATGAAGCTTCAGTCAACAAATTTCTGCTCTTCTTATCTCTTATTATGTTCTATAAATGTATATTCATGTTGAATTAGTTCATAGGTATTTATAAGGATAGCGCAATTGGTACTTTCAGAAAGAAGAAGAAAAAAAAAAGTGAACGACTTGGAAGATAGGGAATGTTCTCGCTCTGGTTTCCTTCCAGGTCACCCCTCTCCATTTTGCATCGATGTAATGGGAGCTTGCCTTCGCTTTTCTTTTTTGGAATCGAAATCCAATAACCGACTTGTTAAAAAAGAGAATATTAACGATAAAGCCATGATTGTGAGAAGTGGAGTTCAAGAACCACCAATGGTAAATTGGCTATTTTATCTCAATTTTAATTTAATTACTAATTTTATTTTTAAATTTTTCAAAATACAATTTTTTTTAGTATATAAATAAATTAAACTGGTTATTGTAAATATTAATTTTATTTATTTATTTATTAAATAAATATGAATATTAGTTTGAAATATATATCATATATTTATTAATTAGATGTTTTGAAATATTATAATTATCAATATGAACCATTATTAGTTAAACTTATTTTAATATGATAGGCATATTATTAATAAAAGCAAATTATTGTTTTTTATTTTTATTATTTTTTAATTTAGTTGATATTATTATTATTATTTGATCTAATGTTTCATCCTAACACTACAATATCTCTTAGTATAACCAGAATTTTAAATGTTTATATTCATTTACAACCATTACAACATCTTCTCTACACTAAAGTGTATGTAACCACAAAAATATAAAAAAAATTATATAACTTGAAGTAAAAAAATAAATAATGATAAATATTAAAAATGAGTTTAGGAGAAATATATACTATAGTGCGGGATGTTCAAAGGACATATAAAACCATTAATGCTTTTCCATGTAACCTCAATTTAGTATTGTTTATCCTAAACTATCTACATGTTAGATGTCACTTATACATAGTTTATAAAATAATTTTCTTTTTATTATATTACCATTTATTTGGTGGTGTCACTTGCACTGCTTATAAAATTTTTCTAGATATTAGAGGTTGAGAAATTACAATATATGAAAAAATGTTAATATTAAATTAGCGTAACTATATAAATTAAATAGTTAGTAAAAATTGGCAAATGTCAATTCATAATAGACATTAAGAAACTTATCTCATGATACATTTCACATTACCAAAATTAAAAAAATCATACAAATAAATTAAACCATAACTTAATTTTAAATTATTATTATTCTTAATTATGAAAAGAATTAATATATGAGTTAGCATATTTACATTTATAAAAACTTGTAGCAAGAAAAGCATAATAGAGCAACAATAATTCTTTGACACTTGTGAACATGATATTCCTTTTAATTAAATTGAAAAGTAAAAAGGGCATAATTACCTTTGACATAAATCTCAGCCTTCCATCGTGAATACTACTAAAAATATTCCATGATATTATGGGGAGGTTAAATCCCTACCATCCATCTAATAAATATGGATAATATACTTGTCTTGTGTGTGATAAAAATATTTGGTGATTTTTCATGGAGGTTAAATCCCTACCATTCACCTAATAATTATTGATAATATACTTGTTTTAGGTGTGATAATTCGTTTGAGACTGAATATGTTCCTATTATTTAGGAGTTGGTTTTAAATCTAGTTAGATGTGAGAGGTATTCTCCAACTAGATGCGTCCTATATTCGTCAAAAACTCCAAAGGCCGGAGTTGCTGATGGGACTTGATTTTTTATTTCTTGTATCTTCCTACACTGAGATAACACTATTTATTTATGTAACAATATTTTGATTAATTAATCAATAAGAGTGTGCTTATGAACTTCTATAAGAGTTTATTTCTGGATATAGAGAACCTATCATGATCACACAAATATATAGCTGAGCATGATCACACAAATATATAGTTGAGCAAATATATCCACCTTGAACCAATCTAGGAGCTATCTTGTTGGAGAATCTCTCACATCCAACTAGTTCCAACAACCTCCTACAAAATGGGAATAGACTCCTCAAACTAATTATCACACCACACAACTAGAAGTTATTTACTCTAACACTCCCCTTTAAAGATTACTTGTATTAATCTTGATTAAATGAGTTGTTCGCCAATCGCTTCTCCTCTTCAATACATGGTCTACTTTGAACTGGAGTGCCTCTCGATTAGAAAATTCTATGTTTGGTCCAACTTGACATTTACAAACATCAACAAAATGTTGGCATCCATATAAAGAAAAAACTATCTGGTGAAATGCCTAAGTAACTAGCCACTAGAGTTGTCGATCTACTAGGATGTCCCTCCATGTACATGGTTCATTCATCCATCCTTCCATGACATATATTCATACATATACATGTACTTATAAGTCACACTACATCACCACCATCATCATCGCACTTTTGTTCACTCTACCCATAACCATGCTTTGGATTTTGTTGGTTTACCCTCAACCACTCTCGAGATGCTCATGCATCATACTCCCAAGGAACAAAAAATCTCTATAGGAAACCCTATCCATATGTTCCCAGACTCTTGCAAACTAGTGTTTATTCATCACATTCACATGTGGTTTTTGCTTACCATGAAAAGCACATCAAGTGATATTGGATGACCAAAAATCATCACACCTAGTAGTTTCTAAGTGACCATAAACATTCCTCTATCATTTGGTTTCTATCTTACCATAAACCTTCATTACAAAGTGGTTTTTAAATTTCAAGAAACTTTACAACATGACAAATTTCATCAACTCAAACAATGCTCTATAGACTTGCTTACAATCACAATATGTGAATCACATCACAATATTCCACAAACTTTTAGCTTTGATGTCCATTATCATTTGACTTCCACTACTGCCATATTCATTACTGCCACAAGCTAATCTTGTCTACTACGCTGGGAATCATGCCTATGACTTCACTTGTGCTTTCTTCACTATGGGATATCTTCTTCTTCCTTTTGTACCTACATACACAAACTTTCTACTTGTTTCTACAAATAATTGACCATTAATGTCCATATAAAAAAGATCCATCTATTGATGTAAATAGGTTCGAACCACTGTACTCACCAGTTCTCTAAAAATCCTTTTTAGCTACATTGTTCGTCAACATTTTAAATTCTCTCACTAATTTAGTCCCAACCTTCTCAAGCTATGAGATTATTCCATCTAACGTTCCCCCCTTAATTGCAGACTCAACTTCTCTAATTCCATATCTAGCTTAGATATGAGCTCATTTTCCACCCTAATACCTATTTGACTAAAATTCCACAACTCAATGCCACTTCCACTCTATCCATAAGAAGGATACACACTACATGAATACACGTGCTTGTTAAGTGTGAAGCCAAATTCACACAGGATTCTAGATCCTTCTAGATCAAATCTTTCTAGATCTCCACACTGCCATTAGTTTATAGATCTTTCTATATCTCCACACTACCATTAGTTTCTAGATCATTCCATATCTCAATATGAATGACATACAGGAATCTAGATCCTTCTTCTGCCTCTATAAATTTGTAATTTCTCTGGCCAAGAAAAGGAAGCCAAGGCCCAAGCCTGTTATGTAATGCAAAGTGATTTCTGTTCTCCAGTGATTGTTTTGTCTATTCCGCTGTTTCTGACTGAGTAATCTTGTTGTTTCCCCATTTGTCTGTATTCGTAAATTATTCTTTGTTATTGCCGTCTAAGTCTCTGAGTATAAATCTGTTGTGTGTTATGTATGCTCTGGTCTAACAACTGCTATCAGAGCTAGGGTTGAATATCTACTATACAAGCCGCTTAGCGCCATCGCCATACTCTGGCAGCGTTCGTTAAAATGTTGGTTGTTAACCCTGGAGATGTTGAAGGATCTGTCCAAGAAATAGCTGAGGAACGTTGGAACTAAAAGACAGTTGCTGCAAGAAAAACAAGTTCGTGGACCTATGTTGAAACGTGTTGTTGGAGTTTGAAAAGTGGAGATTCGTGGAGATTGGAGTTGAAACGTGGTGTTCATAAGTTTTTTTTACATCAAACTTGCACGTATACGTCAAGTTTTTTCTCAAACCAACATATGTATGTGTGAAATGTGAAAAGGTTAAAACATTATATATGTTTTTATATTTATTATGAAACATATATAATTATATGTTGGAATTTTGAAAAGTATATTCTAAAAAGGAGCAGGAATTTTGAAAAGGGTATTTTAAAAGGAGGAAGGTCATTATTACTAAATTTTAAAGAGTAATAATTAAAGTTTTATTTTTACGAGGAATTTTTGTGTTTTGGGGCGTGAATTTGATTGAAAATGGAGACAGCAGTTACAGATATGGAGAAGTTTAGCGGGGCTAATTTTTCCCTATGGAAATTATAGATGGAGGATATATTGATTTTAAAGGATCATTATTTGCCAATTGAGGGCACAACAAAGAAACCCTCATCGATGACAAATGAAGAGTGGAATAAGCTAGATAGAAAGGCGATTGCAACAATCCGTCAATATTTAGCAAAGAATGTTTATTTCAATGTGTCTGGAGAAAAGATGGCTAAAGGATTATGGAAGAAGCTCCATGATCTATATGAGAAGAACACAGCATCAAACAAAGTGTTCTTGATGAAGAAGCTTTATAATCTCAAAATGAAGGAGGGTGCTTCAGTTGTTGAGCACTTGAATGCATTTAATATTATTACTAATCAACTTGCCTCTGTTAAAATCATTTTAGATGATGAAATTAGAGCTATTTTGCTAATGTGTTCTATGCCAGACAGCTGGGAAAATTTAATTGTAGCTATGAGCACTTCAACAACTACAGGGACCCTGAAGTTTGATGATGTCAGCAGCAGTTTAATGAATGAGGAGCTGCGATGCAAGTCAATTGCAAAAACCAGGGAGAAGAGGCTCTAGCTCTAGCTGATTGTGGTAGGAGAATGGATCGAGGCTGGAAAAGGCGATCAAGATCAAGAGGCCAATCAAAATCAAGGAGAGGTAGAATCATCTGTTTTCATTGTGGCAAACCCAGGCACATGAAGAAAGAATGTCGATTTTTGAAGAAAGCACAAAAGGATCAAAGACCATCTAATACAAATCACAAGTCATCCAGCACAAATGAAGGTGAGACCACTGATGTAGCCACAGATGGTAATGTGTTGTTTACTATTTCAATAGAGGATGCATGTGTATATACATCTAGCAGTAGCTTTGATTGGATCCTTGAATTTGGGGCATCTCACCATGTAACCCCATGCAAAGATAGTTTTGTTTCATATAATCTCGGTGATTATGGTAGAGTGCATTTGGGGAATAATAATTTTTGCAGTATTGTTGGAGTGGGAGATGTCCAGATCAAGATGAAAGATTGACAAGATATATTGTTGAAACAGGTCAGGCATGTACCAAAAATGCACATGAGTTTAATCTCTGTGGGACGACTGGATGATGAAGGCTATTCAACAAGCTTTGGAAAAGGAGGCTAGAAAATTAGAAAAGGTGCATTGGTCGTGGCCAAAGGACCCAAGATAGGAACATTATACACATTGAAGACACTGATAGGAAAATCAAATTTGGCTGTTGTCACAAAAGAAGGAAATTCAGCAGATCTGTGGCATAAGCATTTGGGTCACATGAGCGAGAAGGGCTTAAAAATCCTTGGTAAAAAATTATTGCCAGGTTTGAAATCCTACAATCTTGATCTTTGTGAGCATTGTATATATGGTAGACAAAGAAGGGTTTCATTCCTTAGAGGTGGCCATGACAGAAAGAAAAATGTGTTAGAATTGGTACACTCACATGTGTTTGGGCCTGTTAATATCAAGTCATTAGGAAGAGCATCATATTTTGTAACATTTATAGATGATGAATCCAGGAAGGTTTGGGCATATCCTATGAAAAATAAAAGTGAAGTGTTTGGAATATTTCAAAAATTCCATGTTGTTGTTGAAAGAGAGACTATTAAATTGCTGAAGTGTTTAAGAACAGATAATGGTGGAGAATATTGCTCAAATGCATTTAAGGAATATTGTAACAAGTTCGGCATAAAGCATGAGAAGACTGTGCCTAGTACTCCTCAACAGAATGGCGTCGCAAAAAGGATGAATCGCACCATTATGGAAAAGGTGCGAAGTATATTGTCCAATTCCGGTTTGGAGAAGAATTTTTGGGCTGAAGCAGTCAAGACCGCTTGCTACCTCATAAGTCGATCTCCAACTACAGCCTTGGATGGCAGTATCCCTGAAGAAGTTTCGTCTGGTAAGAATTTGAATTATTCTCACTTGAAAATCTTTGGATGTGAAGCATTCGTACATATTCCCAAAGAAAATAGAATTAAGCTAGATGACAAATCTATGAAATGCATTTTTTTGCGATATGCAGATGAAGATAATGGTTATTGTCTATGGGATCCAGCCAAACACAAAATTATTAGAAGCAGAGATGTTATATTTTTTGAGTTAGAAATGTTCAAGAGGACTGTAGGTGAATTGGAGGTCAAGAAGGTTATTGACAGGTTTGAAGAGCAGCAGGAAATCATACCACCAATACAAGAAAATGAACAACAAATTGAGGAGCATGAAGAACAACAAGTGGAAAATGATGAACAAAAAGAAGAAGGAATCTTGCAAGAACCTTTACAGGAGATTCAACCTGAGAATGCACCACCACAGTTGGTTCACAGATCTTCTAGGCCTCATAAGGCTTCACAAAAGTATCCTCCTTCAAACTATATTTTGTTGACTGATGAAGGTGAACCTAATTGTTTTCAAGAAGCTTGTAAAGTTGAGCACAGTGAAGAATGGAAGAAAGCAATGGAAGAAGAAATGAACTCTTTGCTGGAAAATAAAACATGCGAGTTGGTAAACCTTCCAAAAGGTAGAAAGGCTCTAAAAAAAAAATGGGTTTACAGGATTAAGCATGAAGGTGACAAAAAGAAGGAGAGGCATAAAGCAAGGCTGGTGGTGAAAGGTTTTGCGCAAAAAGAAGGTATTGACTTCACTGAAATTTTCTCACCTGTTTTTAAAATGTTATCCATTAGAGTCATTCTTGGTCTAGTTGCTGCTTTAGACCTAGAATGTGAACAGTTAGATGTAAAAACTGCACTCCTTCAAGGTGAATTAGAGGAAGAAATTTATATGGAGTAGCCAGAAGGCTTCATAGAAAAAGGAAAAGAAGGCCTTGTTTGTAGGTTGAAGAAGAGTCATTATGGGCTGAAACAGGCACCTCGACAATGGTACAAGAAATTTGATTCATTCATGTTGGAACGTGCTTTTTAGAGGTTGGAAGCTGACCATTGTATCTATATCAAGAGGTATGATCAAGGAAAGTATATCATATTATTGTTATATGTGGATGACATGTTGATTGTTGGGCATGATAAGAATAAGATCAATAGGTTGAAGAAATATTTGGGTAGCAAATTTGCAATGAAGGATTTGGGACCAGCACAACAGATATTGGGCATGCGGATTATGCGTGACAGGAAAAACAAAAGGTTGTGGTTGTCACAAGAAAAATATATCAAGAAGGTGATTGATAGGTTTAATATGAAGGATGCCAAGCCAGTTGGTACACCCCTTGCAGCCCACTTCAAGATGAGTACTGAATTATGTCCTAGTGATGACAAGGAGAAAGAAGAGATGAGCAAGATTCCTTATGCTTCAGCAGTTGGCAGCTTAATGTATGCCATGGTATGCACACAACCAAACATTGCATATTCAGTGGGAGTAGTGAGCAGGTTCCTTGCCAATCTAGGCAAACAACATTGGCAAGCAGTAAAATGGATTTTGAGGTATCTCAAGGGTACTAGTCATTATTGTTTATGTTTTGGTCATGATGAGATTGTGCTTGAAGGATTTACAGATGTGGATATGGTTGGAGATATGGATACCAGAAAGTCCACTACATGTTATTTTTATATATTTGCAGGTGCAGCAGTATCTTAGGTGTCAAGGCTACAAAGAATAGTAGCCATCCCTACAATAGAAGCAGAGTACATAACTACAACAGAAGCTTGTAAAGAGATATTATGGATGCAGCGATTCCTAAGAGAGATAGGAATAAATCAGGACAAGTATGTGTTATATTGTGATAGTCAGAGTGCCATTCACTTGGCGAAAAACCCAACATTTCATTCAAAAACCAAGCACATTGACTTAAGGTACCATTGGATTTGGCATGTGTTGGAGGAAGAACAGTTATCCTTGGAAAAGATCTGTACAGATAGGAACTCTGTTGATATGCTCACTAAGATTCTACTACGAAATAAACATGAGTTATGTAGAGGCATGGTAGGACTCGGTGTGACTTGATTCATGACTCATATTTGGCTTCAAGTAGGAGAATGTTAAGTGTGAAGCCAAATTCACGCAGGATTCTAGATCCTTCTAGATCATATCTTTCTAGATCTCCACACCGCGATTAGTTTCTAGATCTTTCTAGATCTCCACACCGCCATTAGTTTATAAATCATTCTAGATCTCCATTTGAATCACATACAGGAATCTAGATCCTTCTTCTGCCTCTATAAATTTGTAATTTCTCTGGCCAAGGAGAGCAAGCCAAGGCCCAAGCCTGTTATGTAATGCAAAGTGATTTCTGTTCTCCAGTGATTGTTTTGTCTATTCCGATGTTTCTCACTGAGTAATCCTGTTGTTTCTCCATTTGTCTGTCTTTGTAAATTATTCTTTGCTATTGCCGTCTAAGTCTCTGAGTATAAATCCGCTGTGTGTTATGTATGCTCTGGTCTAACAGTGCTACCACATTAATCTATGCTAGACCTTTACTCAACCTAGCTTACAAACACCTGGGTAGGTCAAGATGCCTATAGCTATACTTTTACAGCTTGGACCAAAACTCTAGGATGTTAGGTTCAATCAATCACCCACCTCTTACAACACATTGTTTCAATTATAACATCTCAATACATATGCAACAAAAATTCAAAATAATTTACTAAATACCCAACAAATTACAAGACATTTATATCTTATCACCACATACGACTTCATTCATTGTGTATTACCGTTGGACCAAACCTACAACTTTAATCCTTCACAACTTGGATCCTCTGCTTATCATTTCAGACACACCAAGACAATTATCTATCACTACTCTCACCAACTGATGCTTTCTTTAGTTTTGTATTTAATTTGCCATGCCCATTTGTCATCTATAATACTCAATTCTAAAAAAAGATGCATTCACCTATTATGTTGACTGGGCTCTCAATATATATCTTTTACACAGTGAGAAAACTCAAGATCATAATTTAACTTCACTTTTCGAAGCATGCATTTAAAAACTGATCCATGTGATTCATGTTCCATCGTAGTTGTAACATCTGTGTCGATCCATTACCAATGCATTCAATGCAAAAGTTGTTCTCATTTTTATAAATCTTTGACTTGATATACGATATGGTTAACTACGGTAGAATTTGACAAGCTGCTCATCCAATCTCCATCTTGCAAAGCTCTACTTTTCATCTCTATGTAGGGTAGAATTTGACAGGTTGCTCATCCAATCTCCATCTTGCAAAGCTCTACTTTTCATCTCTACGCACAAGTCTCGTGATCCACACATGAAAAAGCAACTATAGCTCCATGCAATCTTGATCACTCCTTGTGCCTTTTTCATTGACAATGGGAGGTTACGCTTCTACAAATCTATGTCTACGATCTATAGCTCTTCTCCAGATGAAACACTTCCACAGTTAGCACATCTTCAATGCATCGTCCTACTTTCTTAACCTTCCTTTTCTGCGATGGGTCTGTCAACTTCAATAGCAACCACCATAAATGCTCTGCGTTCGAGCTGGGCCTCAACCTCAATGAAATCCAAATCCTTTTGGGCCTTGATTTTTTTATCCAATAACTTCCTCAATCACCTACCCCACATTCTTGTAGGTCTAACGCTAGCAGGTTCTCGTAATGGGCTACAATGAGTGCAATTTCCTCTTCACTGAAGTCGTCGAGCTTCTTATCAAAATTGATGCAAGACAAGGGAGCAATGATATTGATTGTAAATAACCTCAGAAGAATCAAACTCGTCATTTTCATTGTTAGATCACTTAATCGGTTGGTAGAGAATCTAGACATCATCATATTCACCTCTGGGTTCGGATTCTCATGCAAAACTCGTTATGTCTCTCCCTTACCCAGCTCCGTATTGGGGGGCTCGCTTCGCTCAACGGCAATCCCCCACCCCTTTTCTATTTATATAAGGGCTGTTAGCTTATACTAGAACTACACCAATCTTGAAGCCAATCTTGGATGATTGGATGGGATGGGATTTCTTGATTGAATCGATGCTTTATTTCACCGATTCTTCTTTGTACCACCACCATTCACTTCTGGTCCGGCCGAGCTTGATGGATTATATTCGTCTGCTTTTCATTTCATGATTCTCCCCTTGGGTGAGGTGGAATACGTCTCCATAGTGATTGATTGGGAATGGATAATCGATCCAATCCAACTAGATTGTAATAGTACATGAACGACTGGCTGGAAAGTGCAGATGTGTTCTCTCCGAAACCCATTCATACTTCTTTTACTCCAGTCCGTCGCTTTCAACCACTCCTATCTAACTCAAGTGAAGGTGAAAGGTACTATCCTAGACTGGTTGTTTCAATTACTTCATAATCATGTAATCTCGTTGCTTGGTAAATAGACTATTAAGATAACCCGACCTCCCCGGGAAAGAGACCCTTCCCGGAAAAGATAGATAAGCACATAATGACATATCTCGAATGACGTAATTACGTATATAATGAATGATTGTTGTTTGGTGGTTTCTCCTGCTCCTCAGTGAGGTACCGTTTGGGTGTTACTAGAAAGAGGTCTAGGTGTGTAACTATCGCTCTGCAAACTGCCCATCACTGAACCCGCCCGAATGCGTGTGTAACTATCGCTCAAATCGGCTATAAAAACAAAAGATCTCTTAGCTTCCCTGCACGTGATCTAGCATCATTGCACATATAGACATAATTCACTATTTACTCTCCCTATGTTACTCGACCCTCGTGTGAGGGAGTGATGCCTTGTCAAACTCTAATACCAAATTAAAAATGAATAAGCATAAAAAGTGCATAAGTATATTCTCAGGTAATTAATAAAATAATATTACATATTTATATTTAAATGAATTTTCAAGATAGAAAAATTATCTTGTACAAGTATTTAGCTGAGCAAATATCTCAATCTCGTACCAATATAGAAAATATCTTATTAAAAATCATATTTCACATCGAACTCATAACAACAACCTCCTACTAGCTAAAAACAAACTCCTTCACGAACTAAAAATTACACTTAAAACAAATAAAATTTACATACATATCCAATATTATATAACCCGTCATAAACAATATAATAAACAAAAACTGTAAAATCAATTAAAATTGCATTTTTATCGACACTTATTTATAATCAAATCAATTAAGATTCAATGAAAATAACTCGTTTAATTATTATTTATTTATTTATAATAATTTATTTAACAATAAATTAAAACGCAAAAAAACTAAATTATAATATTTTAAATAATTTTTTATGTTTTTGATAAAAAAATTGGAATCATTAAACATAAATATTATTTTTCTTTGAATAAGTTTAACCAAAAAAAATCTAAAGAAAAATCGAACTTTTTATTAAAAAAATAAAAAGTTACATAATATATTCATTAAGCATTCAATTTGGCTGTATGAAAGTAGATCATACAGCCCGCAGGATACAGTCTTACCTAAAAGCATAAAAAGAAAGTGCCACTCCTTTTATCCGGAGTGCAACCCACAAAAAACCAGTTGGCATAAGTCTTCCTGCCCTTCTTCTTCTCCACTTTTTGCCAACCATCCACGTTGGGAGTGGAGTCAATAATGGCAAGCTGGTTTTCCATTGTGTTCATTTGTTGCTCCTTATCTGAATCCGATCCTTCAGGACTGTGACTTCGTTTATTACCACTTATTTCCAGCTGGAGTTCTTGTTCCTTTTCCTCATTAATCTCCTTATCCTTATTGTCCTGATCTTTATCCTTTGTTGTATTATGTTCTTCTTTCTTTGCTGTAGTTGCCTTCTTAAATGCAACATCTATGTTCTGCCATCCTTTCGGCTTCCTTTGTTGTTGCTTTCTCTTGTTGAGGTTTGGACATGCATTGTACAAATGACCTATTTGTTGGCATCCCCGGCATCTGAAAGCTGTATTATCATAGTCCAAAGGTTGTTTCCACTGTGTATTATTGAAATTCAGGATGATGCTTTCAGGTAGTCCTCGGCTAAGATCTACCTCGACACATATTCTCGCAAAGGTAAATATTCCTTTGAGATGTCTCTTTCCGCCTATCTTTAACATTCTCCCCAAGGTATTTCCAATTGCTATTAGAGCCTTTGAATGCCAAAAATGTAAAGGAAGATTATGCATCCTAACCCATACTGGCATCCTTGATACCACCATGGTGTTGGCATCAAAATCAGGAAACCAAGGGGTAATAAAATGTCCAGCACTGCCCCAGAACCATGGCCCTTTGTTGAGAATTGTTTCCTTTTCTTCTTCTGTGTGAAAACATACTATAAAAAACCCCTTAGGGTATAGGTAGATTTGGCAATTTTTTGTCTAAACCGAGTGGATCCATTGATACAATGCATCAGTTCTAGGCCAAAAGCCATTGAATCTACAAATAACTGCATTTTTTTGTAGATCTGAATATATATTATTTACCTCTGGTATTTCGATGGAGATAGATGGGCTCTCCGGCATTTGATCTACAATGTACTGCCCCGGGGGTTCAGTGACAACTGTGGGGTTTTTTCCTTTGCCCTTCACTGCTTCCTTAAAAGACCCTTTGCTTTGCAAGCTAGTTCCTGCGCTTTTGGCTCCTCCTCATAATCTCATATTGAGAATGATTGTAGAGCCTGGCTTGATGTTGTATTCTTGCATGGTTCTACATTCCTGCAGCGATCTGCCCTCATTTAATAGGTGTTGTTTCTCAGCCGGATAACCAATCTGATCGGCGATATTGTTCTTCAAATCTGAAACCCTGTCGCTGTCATAAGTCCAGATCACGATTGTGTTTCCTTTTGGCGTCTTTACAAAGATTTGGAAACCGGACCTGGCAATCTGGGGTGGCTCGATTCTTGTCAGATCTGAGCCATCCAACTCCGTATCCGATCTGTTTAAAACCTTCATTTCCTGAGCATAGCTTTGGATCTCACTTGCCTTACGGAGATCCTCTGCGCCTGAAAATGGATTCGTGGTAAAATAATTTGATTTGTTCCCAGATCCATACTTTGGTTCTACTCGAATCCCAAAACAAACCTGCAGCAACTTCTGAAAATCCAAAATACTGGCGGCTTCATCTCCGTTTGTTGTTGCCGCTGAGCAGACAATCAATCGCCCGATCCGCAGATCTTTCTTTGGCGAACCGCTTCATTAACTCCAATCGATGCTCATCCAGTGCAGGGTTCCAATTGAGGAAGATCAGCACGCAGAGGAATCGTCCAAGTTCCCAAATCTGGCTGTTTTTGTAGCTCCAAGTTCAGCAATCGGTTTGGCAACCCCGCTCTTGACAGCGCATCTGGGCTTCGTGCGAGATTAGGCATGGATTCACCGAGGTTTTGAGAGACGCAGGGAGCCATTGCGTCTGGTTAGGGTTTTGCAGATTGTTTTCAAATAAGTTTAACCATGTTAAATCATTATAATTATTATAGTATTAATTTAAAATGCAATAATTTTTTAAAATATTATTATATGAACATTTAATTATGTGGTTAAAAATTGAAGAAGAAATAAAATAGGTTTTTTTTAATATTAACAATGTGAACTATTTATTATGAATTTTATAATAAAATTAAGTGTTGGTCTATTTTTAAGACTTTTTTGGGATGAAATATTTTGTCACAGTGGTATTAAAGGAATTGAAAATGAAAATTTGAAAACAATTTTTCACAAATTTTGTTGATTTTTTAATAAAGCAAATTTATAGTGATCCTAGACCACTTCTCTTAAAATTTAAATAAACTTTTAAATAATTCCATAATATCTTATTTTCAATTGGTATTAAAATACTAATAACTAATTCAAACATATAAATTAAATAGATGCTAAATGTCCCTATATATAAATCCATAATAATAATTAAGACATTTATCTCACGATGCATTTCACATTACCAAAAAAAATTAAATTATAACTTTATTTTAAATTATTACCGTTATCATTCTTAATTATAAAAAAATATACCTTTAAAAAAACATAGTCTAACTTATGAAGATACTGGCCTTTTTCAAAGTTAAATTTGATCCCACAAGTTACAAATCTACATCATTTCCTTTTTTAAATATTAAAAAAGTCGGCGGCTCGAGAAAACATGAAGAAAAGGGCATATGTCATAATGGAGAGGGACAAAGAATGTGGACGCGAACACGCAACCAAAAGCAAAGTAAAAATACGAGACTTCAAAGTTTCAAAGAAAACACAACCGCTATAGGTTTGCCCAAATTAGATCGCGAGTCCTCCTCATAAATGAAAAGTGAACTGAACAACGTACCAAGTAATTTCAGTGGCCGTCTTTCTTTTGCCGAAAAGTTCGCCGACAATTGATGTGGCATCCTCGACACAGCGGCCGCCGGAACCAGGTAAATTTCGCTGACAAGAGTTAATCGTTGTACACACGTTACATGTTAATACAGCGCAGGATTGGAATTTGGGTTGGATTTATTTGCCATACAGTTTTTGTTTTTTTTGGGTTTTTATACTTTTTTGTCGAGGTTAGGTTTAAGTGATGTCAGGTTTAAAGTAATGTTTTGATAATAAATTAAATTTTTATATTTTTTTGAAAAATTAACAAATTTTATATTAAAAATATAAGAGTTGTTTTATTTTTTTTAAATGTTATTTCATATGTATCATGATTTATCAAAAATCTTTCATTAATAAAAATTTGATTAAAAAATTGCTGTTCACTAACACATCCATTATAATGTAAAAATTTCCTAAATACAAGTTATTAGAAAATTAATTTTCAAATTGATTGCAATCAACGTTTTTCAGAGTTACAAATTTTTAAATACAACAAAAGTGTGATAATAAAATGAACCTTAAACGAAAGTTATAAGGTCACGTATATTAAGTCGTGCAGGATATGATTAAGCTATCTAAAAAACAATCACCAAAGGCCAGACACATGATTGAATTACTAAACATCATTAATCAATACTTTATAGTAGTCCCTTTTTTGTTTGATGGAGGAATTCTTACTCCAATGTTTTTCCAAGTTTCTAGGACATGGGGATACAAGAATGTAGGGATCCATTTGAGGGACGTGTAGATACACCCCATAAATTTAAGGGAACATGACAAAGGACTTCAGGGTGCTCAGCATAGGGGAGTCCCTGAAATGCTAAAAATAGCATGCAACCTTAGGATGGGTTTGTTGGGGGTTATATAAGCCAAGTTGTTGTGACTTATGGAAATGCCTAATATCCTAAGGCTGAAAACCCAACCTTGCATACCAACACCACCCTACTCATGAGACTTAGCACCACATACATCAAAGCTCCAAGGCACTTCTACTCAAGTTGTGAACTATGATAGGATTTCTAAATCTTTTCTCCACTTGGAGATCAGCTAGACCCTGTACATTCAGTTGAATGAAATAGAATTAAGGCACACTGCGTAGTAATCTTTTTTCCCATCTCTTGGACTAACGTGTAAACTATCTAAATCATCTAGTGCAATTCAACTTGCAGAAGTTGTAAAATCGAGCCTGCCACATCTTCCTTTTTTGAAGTTGTGAAATTGAGATAGATCCTTTCTGTTGAAGCTCCAGCTTTTTTACATATTTATGTTTATGCCACAATGTCCCTAGTAGACTGTCCTTTCATGAATAGTGGTAATTCTTATTTGATGTAATGCTTACTGTGTAATTTTGGAGAGACGGAAATTGGATCACATCCACCTTAGTTGCATTGAGAAAGAGCTGATGTTGGGTCCCTATAATACTAGTGATTACCCCATTACTATTGTAGTTATACCCCTTATTTATATTGTTGTGCCCCTATTACCCCCATGTTGTTATTTCTGTGCCCCATAGAATCCCTTTATTGTTATTTTTGTGGCTTTATATTATTATTGTTAGGTCGGCTGGATTATATTGTGACTCCTTAGACTCCTATATATAGAAATGAGGTTTTGTCATTTGTATCATCCAAGAATTGTTCGTTTATGTAATGTAAAGGAGGTTACCCCCTCGAAGAGTCTGAATTCTAAGGCGTGGATCTCTCTTTTCTATCTTTTTGTGCGCTGTTTTCATAACATTTGGTATCAGAGCTTTGGATTCTAGGGTTTCGTTGCTCCAAACAGGTCATCGTGGCATTTTCTCTATAACTTTTTTCTGTGACGTTTCAGAAGTCGCAAAAAAAACCCATTTGAGAAGAAATCGCGTTGAAACTTGGGTTTGAATTTCAGAGCTTTTCGCGCGATATTTGCGGAGATATGATCTGAGGAAGTTGGTCCTTTTGCAAACTCCTGAATTACATTCAAAACAGATGACCTGGGTAAAATCGTCATAACATCCTCTCTGGGGATCCGATTGAAATTTTGTAAGAAGGTACAGAAAGAGGACGGACTGTAGTTTCTTGTATGCGTGTTTCAGATTCAAAGGTTGAAACAGTGACTCGTGACACGTCGTACAAGTTCGCTCTACTGAACTAGTCTAAAAGTAAGTCACTGTGGGAGATACATAACTCTGCTTTGGAGAATCCAATTTGGGTCAGACTTGTGGCATTGGAAAGAGGACACAGAAGGCTACTACAAGTCGCAATTTCAGAACTGGATGATTCGAAATTACAGAGATACATCAGATTCAATATCAGGCTTCTATAAAGTGAAAAAAAGGTGTAGTTTTTTTTTTTAATTTTTGTGTAAGCTTGGTTTAACGGAATTCAAAGGGCATAGTAAAGCATTATTATCGGTAACTGATGCCCCGAGGAAAGAAAATGCAAACACCTAGTAAGGAACCTGAAAGCTCTAGCATGACTCATGAAGAAGAGGAAGAAATGCTACATGATATATCAAAATTACAAGAACAAGTGCAACAAATGTCACGCTCACAAAAGCTAACAGAAGCTAAGATAAGTGGCGTGGAATCTAAGATAAATGGCATGGAATCTAAGATAAATGGCGTGGAAGCTAAGATGGACGATTTGAAGATAGATTTGAAGACAGATTTGAAGAAAGACATGGCAAATTTGAAGACAGATTTGAAAACAGACATGGCAGATTTGAAGACATATTTGACAAATTTTCTACAAGAGATACTTACTAATGGTGAAAAGGTTGTAAAGGAAACTCATGATGTGAACAAAAGTAATGTTAATCATGATTCCATAGATTCTAATGTTGGATCGAAGACCCACCATATTCCAAAAATTGATATGAGGAAGTTTGATGGCAAGGATCCCGCCACATGGATATTACAGATGGAGCAGTTCTTCGATCTCAATAATGTGCAAAACACACAAAAGGTACGTATGGCAACTGTATATTTGGAACCAAATCAGTTTGTATGGTATCAATGGCTTTTCTCTCGTAAAAAAATTATCACTTGGGCAATTTTTACGAAAGAATTGATAGCACATTATGAAGATACAAAAAGCAACACTTTTTTTAGCCAATTGATAAGTCTCAAACAAAAGGGTTCAGTAATGGAGCACATTGAGGAGTTCCAAAAATTGAACATAAGGGTAAAAGATATTCCAGAGGAGCATAGGATTGATGTGTTCATAGGGTCTTTAAAGGATAATATCCAACATGATGTTCGCCTTTGGGAACCTGATTCATTAGAGAAGGCATTCAGGTTAGCAAGAAAAATGGAAAGCAAAATTATGGCAACCAGGAAGCATACCACTCACAACTATAAAGACGGAAGTGTTGTTGCCCCTAGTCTTCCACAACCTATAAGGTTGACACCACAACAATTGGAAGAAAAAAGAGCAAAAGGGCTTTGTTACAGTTGTGATAGCAAATACACTAAAGGTCATAAGTGTGCTGAGAAGAAATTTTCTACATAGATTGTGAAGAGGAAGAAGAAAAGGAGCAAGAAAGGTCAAAAGAAGAAGATATACTCCAGGAACAAAGCCTAGATGAAGAACAAATAAATCCAACCATATCTTGTAATGCATTGGCGGGAATTACCACTCCTCAAACCATCAAGATAGAAGGACAAATCAAGAAGAAAAAGGTAATAGTGTTGATTGATTCAGGAAGCACCCACAATTTTATTCATTGTAGGGTAGCAAAAGAATTGAATTGCTTCCTATATCCAGCACCAGAGTGTCAAGTGATGATTGCAAATGGAGGAACAATAAATTGCTCTGGAAAGTGCCATAATATCAAGCTATCCATGGGAGAATATGTATTGACTAGCCCAATGCTTTCCATTCCAATGGGAGGTGCTGATGTTGTACTAGGAGTCCAATGGCTACAATCCTTGGGTACAATAGCTTTTAATTTTCAAGAACTTTTCATCAAATTTTCTACGGAAGGAAAGGAAGTTGAATTAAGGGGTATTGCAGGGAAACCAGGAAAGATAATCAGCTCTAATGGTATGACAAAGCTTCTAAAAAAGGAGCAAAGAGGTGTAATTGCACAATTATGTTCGCTAGATGTTTCCACATCAGAATCATCTATTTCTCCAGATCTCCAAAAAGTCCTGGACAATCATTCCAAGGTATTTGAGACTCCCAAAGGTCTCCCACCTATGCGTGATCATGATCATGCTATTCATCTGATTCCAGGAAGTGTTCCTCCAAACATCAGGCCGTACAGATATCCCTATGTCCAAAAAAGTGAAATTGAACGTATGGTTGCAGAAATGCTAGAGGCTGGTATAATTCAACCAAGTCAAAGTTCTTTCTCTGCTCCAGTAGTATTGGTGCACAAGAAGGATGGATCATGGCGCATGTGTCTGGATTATAGGGAGCTCAACAAGCTCACTATTAAAGATAAGTTCCCCATTCCTGTCATTGATGAATTACTGGATGAATTGCATGGATCAATTTACTTCACCAAGTTGGATCTTCGTTCGAGATATCATCAAATCAGAATGAAGATTGAAGACATTCCGAAAACAACATTTAGAACTCATGAGGGTCATTATGAATTTTTGGTCATGCCTTTTGGCCTTACCAATGCACCTTCAACATTTCAAGGTTTGATGAATTCAATTTTCAAACCATTCCTTAGAAAATTTGTGTTAGTATTTTTTGATGATATACTAATCTACAGCAAGTCTTGGAAGGATCATGTTGAACATGTTGACAGGGTGCTACAACTATTGGAGGAGAAACAATTATATGCAAAAAGATCCAAATGTTTCTTTGGAGTCCAGGAGGTGGAATATTTGGGTCATATTGTATCTCATGAAGGAGTTAAGGTAGACCCTAGCAAAATTAAAGCCATTAAGGAATGAAAAATCCCCACATCCATAAAGCATCTGCGAGGATTTCTTGGGTTGACAGGGTATTATCGCAAGTTTGTTAAGAATTATGGGAGAATAGCAGCACCTCTAACAACATTATTGAAGAAAGATGCATTTTCATGGACTCCGGAAGCAACAAAGGCCTTTGAACATCTTAAAGAGGCAATGTGCCAAGCACCAGTCTTAGCTACACCGGACTTCACAAAAACCTTTATTGTGGAATGTGATGCTTCAGGAAATGGAATTGGTGTTGTTCTAATGCAAGATGAAAGACCCATTGCTTTTGAAAGTCGTCCAATCAAGGGAAAGTTTTTAAGCAAAGCTATTTATGAGAAGGAAATGTTGGCAATACTCCATGCACTTAAGAAATGGCGACCCTACCTAATGGGAAGACACTTCAAGGTAAAAACGGATCATGATAGCCTTAAATACTTTTTAGAACAAAGATTATCCTCTGAAGAGCAACAAAAGTGGGTCACAAAGATGTTGGGTTATGACTTTGGTGGCAGATGCACTCTCAAGAAAGGATGAGGATGTGGAAGCATTGTTGTGCGCCATTTCTATTATCCAACCAGATTGGATAAACGAAGCAAGGGAGGAATGGAAGAATGATGAAGAAGTGTGGGCACTTATTCGAAAGCTACAACAAGATTCCAGTACGTCTGATACATTTAGCTGGAAAAATGATTCGTTATGGTACAAAGATCGCTTATACCTCTGTAAGAATTCCCAGCTAAAACAAAAGATTCTTATGGAATTGCACACTTCTCCCTTAGGAGGGCACTCAGGATTTTTAAAAACTTACCACAGGGTTAAGAAGGAATTTTTTTGGGATGGCCTTAAATCAGATATTCAAAAGTTTGTGGCGGAATGTTTGGTTTGCCAACAAAATAAAGTTGAAACAATTAAGACACCCGGTCTATTACAACCTTTATCCATTCCAAGCCAACGTTGGGAGGAGGTTTCAATGGATTTTATCACAGGTTTACCCAAGTCTGAGGGAAAGAGTGTCATCATGGTGGTAGTTGACAGACTTACCAAGTATGCACACTTTTGTGCATTATCACATCCATTTAAAGCCAGTACAGTTTCTACTGCATTTATGGAAACAATTCAAAAGCTACATGGAAACCCAAAGATTATTGTAAGTGACAGAGATCCCATTTTCACTGGAAATTTTTGGACAGAATTATTTTCTTGTCTTGGTACTCAGTTAGCTCATAGCTCATCTTATCATCCTCAATCTGATGGGCAAACTGAGATAGTAAACAAATGTTTGGAAGGATATCTTCGTTGCTTTGTATCTGATAAACAGACACAATGGGTCAAATGGTTGCCTCTGGCTGAATGGTGGTATAACACTTCCTTCCATACAGCAACAAAAATGACCCCATTTATGGCACTTTATGGGTATCAACCACCATCCATCACATCATATTTAAGAGAAAATTCTAAGGTTCAGGCAGTGGAACATCACATCGAACATCAACAACAAGTCCTCCAACTCTTAAAGGATAACCTCGTGTTGGCACAAAATAGAATGAAACAACAGGCAGATCAACATCGCAGTGAAAGAAGTTTTGATGTAGGTGATTGGGTATTCCTACGGCTACAACCATATAAGCAAATGTCCCTAAAGCAAGCTAAGAAGGATAATAAATTATCACCAAAGTATTATGGTCCGTACAAGGTGTTGCAAAAGATTGGTACTATGGCATACAAATTGGAGCTTCCTGCAGCTTCTCGATTGCACCCAGTTTTCCATGTTTCATGTTTAAAGAAGGTTATAGGCGACAAGCTCCCAGTTCAAACAATATTGCCAGAACTTGATGAGGAAGGAAAAATTATATTGGAACCGGAAGCAGTCACAGAAACAAGAACTCGACAGCTACGAAATCGATCAATTTCAGAGTATCTTATCAAGTGGAAGAACTTATCCGCTGAAGATTCCACATGGGAGGATGAGAATTTTATGCAGAAGTATCCAGAACTACTCAAGCGTTGAGGACAACACTTTTTTGAAGGAGAGGGGCATGTTGGGTCCCTATAATACTAGTGATTACCCCATTACTATTGTAGTTATACCCCTTATTTATATTGTTGTGCCCCTATTACCCCCATGTTGTTATTTCTGTGCCCCATAGAATCCCTCTATTGTTATTTTTGTGGCTTTATATTATTATTGTTAGGTCGGCTGGATTATATTGTGACTCCTTAGACTCCTATATATAGAAAGGAGGTTTTGTCATTTGTATCATCCAAGAATTGTTCATTTATGTAATGTAAAGGGGGTTGCCCCCTCGAAGAGGCTGAATTCTAAGGCGTGGATCTCTCTTTTCTATCTTTTTGTGAGCTGGTTTCATAACAGCTGAGGTCCATGCTAATAGCCTGGACATGGGTGGGAATTGTAGTGTTTGTATGTTCAGGTGATGGGACATTAAATATAGAAATGCATTGACTGCATGAATATGATGTTTGCACACACCCATATAGATTCAGGTTTGATATTGACATGGGGGTTCCTAAGCTTGAGGATCCATCAAATGCACACAAATCACCGAGTTCTGAAATATAGAATAGGAGACATGAAACTTCTAGCTTCACAAAATGGGAAGTGCATCTCAGACACAGGTCTAGACTCTATATATATTTTTGCTTGATGTAGGGGCAGTAGAGCATGACACACATCCAAATTATTGACCCATTTATGGGAGTTGTTGGGTCTGTTAATCATGAGGAGCTAGGAATGGATTTTGAAACCAAATGGCAAGAAGAGAAACTACAACAAGACCATGAAGAAAGATTCATATGCACTATGTAGTGGGTATCTAACACCCAAAAAATGTGGCAACGTTGGTGTTTGGGGGTTTAGATGTATTTATTTCAAGAAATTTGGGATATAATGATTGTAATCTCTGTATATAAGGGGACAAGCCTACCTCATGTAACAGAGATAGAGAGATAATCTGTTCAATGGAGCCTTAGTATGTCTGTGGCATTAATCATTTGCTAGAAACCATGGTTTGGACCTGTGTGCTGCATTAAAGATTAGAGGAAGAGCTAATAAATAAAGGGATTTTGTTTATGATTCCACGTGTTGTTTCTTCATGTTCATTTATCTGCTAGAAATAGGTGTTAAATCTCTCTTGATTCCTCCAATTATAATGTTGTGTGGCAGAATGTGTTTCTTAGTTGTATTGATACATAGGGTGCAAATTGACATGGTCCTAGCTCAAACATTTCTTAAAAAAATTGGTTGGTCTCTATATCTCCTAGGAAGATACACAAGATGTAGATCCATAATTTTATTCAGTTTGCAAGGAAATATTGGAAATGGATTCAAATATTCTAGACTCAGATCTACTATGACTCATGTTTGTGACAAAAGTTGAAGAAATGGGTTCCCAAAAGGTCATGGAAATTTGTCAAGGAGGCAGAGACTAACTAAATATCAAAACTTGATCCACATTGTAAACAAGATTCCTTTCTTTCATGCATAGACATTGGGAAAATGAAAATTCTCAATTAGCTTAAAACCCTGAAATAATAAATATTTTACTTAAAAGCCTTAAAAATAGGATCATTCAAAAAAAAATCTCATAATTATCACTTACCTCACTTAAATTTTGTTGAAAAAACATAATCTCATAATTATCCTTATGACTAGCTGGAAAATTTTCAAACAAACAAACAAAAACATCAGTGTGTCTGGCTACCCAATAAAAACTCCCACCCTTTTCTGCACCAACATTATCGTTTAGATTTATTTATTTTGTATTTTTTCCTTCCCAGTTATGTGATTCAATATATCTTAAAGGTTACAGAGATCTAGTCATTTTTATAGGCCATTGAGTTGGGATGACTAAAATTAGCACATACCACCCTCAAAACATTCAAAAGCCTCAATAGGTGGACAGTGGTTCCACTAAAGCTGCCCTAAATTTAGTATGATCTAATCCTTAGGTAACCAACCTCAGACATATCGTTGGTTAATTTATGTTGTTTGAAGTTTACTGAGTTTGAGTTTTATCATGAAACTACTGGAAATGTACTAGTATGGGTGAGTTGACTTAATCTTGATAGCAATGTTGTGGTTTGATCTAGTCCTTGAAAGGAACTTATTGTTGATGGTCAAAATTTCACATTCTTTTCATTTTTTTATCTTCACATATAACAGATATCCTTAACTTATAGCCTCTACCTAGATATATACAGTAATCGCCACTCAGAAGTTGGATGCCATCATTTTAGAGTTTGAGCTTACTCAACTTACCTTTGTTTCTATGGAAAATTTGATTAGATCTCATTATATTTTCTATTGTAAAGCATGAATCTACTTTCCTTTTTTCTTTTTTAGTTAAAAATGTGATTAGATCTCGCTATATCATATTTTATAGAGCATGAATCCAATTTATTAGAGTCCACTTGTCTGAGGTATAAAAATGCTACTTTAATTTGTTAAACTTACTTTTCATATTCTTTTTGCTGATTGTGATTCTGCAGGCCACATATGCACTGGAAAAGGGGCATATTTACTAAAGTGTGGAAGGAGAGGGAAGCTTCAGTTCTGTCCTTTCAATCTTTCTAAGGTATATAATATAATTTTAAATTTTTTTTCCATAGAATATTGTGCTTTAACTTTTTCTTTTGATATTGGATTATTTATGTGACCTCCTCTCTCACAGACAACCAGAGTTTAGACATGCATGGTTTTTTGGGATATGTGAACAATGGACAGATTTAAGCTAGCCATTTATCTAGAAATTTGTAGTGTATGAGATTAGGCATTTAAAATTGAATATTTCCTTGTCACTGAATTAGAGTTGTAGAGTCAGACTCCTATTTGTTAGGCATATACCTCATTTTTAAATCAATTTATAGTTGATTATGTATAGAATTGCCATGGGATGGAAAAGAGCGATCACTATCGCTGCTCAATATTTCTGCTGACCAAGTAAGGATTCCAAATGTGTATAAATTAGTGGCTCCTTGGAGAATCCCAAGAGTGGTGCTATTGTAGCAACAATAAATTTGTTTATTTTGAGTTCTTCATTAGTGCATTGATAGTATATTGTTTATTCCATGCAATACCTCAACAGTGCATGATCAAATTACAGTTAAGCCATGTGACCATCTAGAGATAGTGAGGGGAGAAAAGAGGAGGAAAGCAAACAGGGATGCATAGACTACCTTGAGTTCTTCAAAGGGCATTACTCAACCCATGCTCCTCCTTATGTATGATGACCAATCAGAACAATATACCATGACTAATATAGAGCCTTACTGAAGAAACCATACTCGAAATGGGTCCTAAGCACTGGAAATCTATTGAAGTCACATTTGAAACAATTGAATTTCTCCTTGAAGATAATGTTTAAATGGAAAACAACTCTAGTAGCATGTTATATAACAAGTGTGTAAGGGTTGTTCAAGAATGGCATGGCAAGGGCCTTAGAGGTGGAAAAGGAGAAGTTGCAGGATAGATTGGCCTCCTTAGGAAGGGACCTGTAGGTGGTCACTGAAGCTATAACCCTTCTCAAGGAGAAGGATGCAAGGATTAAGTTTCTAGAGAGCAGTCAATGATCCCTGTCTTCATTTTTAGACAACAGATGATTGAGGAGAAACAACAATTAATTGGGGAAGTTAAGAGAAAAAATGACATCTTCAATGCTAAGGGCCAAACCACGGAGGAAAGAATAACAAATTTGGAGGTTGAATGGAGAAAGTGATAGAAATATCCTCATAACAAGTGAGGCGAATGAAAGAAAAAAGAATTTACAATTTTAACTTGTGTAGGAGAAGTTAAAAAAACCATGGCTTCTAGTTCTTTAATGAATGAGATAGAAAAATAGAACTAGATGATGTTGTAGATATACAATAGAAGGTAGAGTATTTTTTGAAGAAAGTCGAAGAATGGAGACCAATGCACCAAGACAACCCACTTTACTAGTTCCCAAAACCTAGTTGATAAAAGAAAAGAAGAGCAAAAAAGAAAGTTTAAAGATGGATGAAACATATAAGAAATGGTATGAGGAGAAGAAACTTACATAAACACTAGCAGAAAGATGCTTCAAGGACAAGGTATTGAAAGACATTGGCAGATTCTAAATTGCTAGTTATAATTTAAAATACTGAAAGCATAGTTTTTGGCTATGTGGTGATGGCATCCCAAACTTATAGATCACTTGCAATATTATTTAGTTTGACAACCTCCATAAGAAGGTGAGGAAATATATTGATGATAAGAGAGAGGACGTGGAGAACAAGGCCAGGGTGGTGGAGAGAGTAGAAAAGGCCCTAAAGAAGTTACTAGTTGAAGCATTGGAATTATTAGGGGTGAGGGATTAAACATCTGTTTCCATGGATGGTGATGCATGTACCAAAAAATTTAAGAGTTGGAAAATCACTAATAAAAATGACTTAGTTGTAGACCATCCAATCAAGAGTTTCATGACTACCATGAGCACAATGATTAGACACGACCTTCTATTTTCATGGGACTATTAACTGAGAGAATACTCACTAGATAAGTACAAGGGGTTGATAACAGAAGTTGCATCTGGACTAACACATGTAGATGACACAAGGGCCATTCCTTCACTCTAGGATGTATATGATCAGAATGTATCCCCCAATTACCATGTGGAACCTCAGTGCACGCTTTTCCCATTCCTTAGGCCTAGATGAATACATAGAGAAATCAATGTTTAATAATTCTTTCAGAATCATAAGGGGGGTAAAATAGTCAGTGAGTAGGGATGGCGAATGATCAATATCGTATATGATCATATAATAAAGAAACCCCAGAGAAGCTCACCTTAGGAAATCACCCACCCCCCCCTCTTTTCCAAATGTCACTTTGTCAGTAAGTACCTTTTTAGCCACTTGTAGTAGTGACTTCATCTCAGGTATTGCCCCATTGACAAACTGAAAAAAAAATTGGTACTAAACGAGGGTTACCTAAATGGTAAGAAATTTCTTTTTGTTAGACTTCCCACATGTGCCCTTAAATTTGCGAGATTGAGGCAAAGAGGTGGAAAAAAACAAGAATTGAGCCCTCAGTGAGAAAATATCAAGAAGTCACAGTAGTAGGCTCACTGACTTCTATATAAGTAGCCCTTGGAAACAAAACAAAAGAACAAAAATATTTATACTGCTAGGTTGTTGAAATTTTGAGAGAGAGTTATCCCTCTCAATTTTTGTATTGTTCCTTGACCCCATGTTGGGATGATAGGTTGATTTTGTGTCTATATTCTTTATATTCTCTTTCTTTCTCTTTTGTAAGAAACATTGTAAGCTCCAGCTCTTGGGAAAAAATAGTAAAGGCCCAAGACCAATGTTTCATGGTCCCCATCTGGTACTGTCATTGTAATTCAAAGAATTATTGAATTTATTGTGTAATCAGGACTGAGGCACATTACCCTTGGTGAAATAATGAAACTCAAGAAAGTTATTCATGTTGTCTTCCAACGTCTATCTTATATTTTGTATTGAATGAATCAATGGATCTGTGCTTTCTTTTCCCATTTGATTTTTAGTGTTAAATGAACTTGATAAATAAGAAAGTAGTTTGTGGCTTCTTCTTATGATGAATGTTTATTTTCTCGCACCGACTTTTTGAATATGGAGTCATGATTAAAGCACCTTTTACATTGGGTTAATGAACACTACCTTCATTAATCTCTTAAGTTATTATCAGACCAGGCAGTAACTCCATAAGGCAAAAATGGTTCGTGTATTATTCCATCAGGTAGGTCTTCATTATATACATGGGGGAGAGACTGTTTAGTTCATCTCTCGATGACTGTTCGTATTTCTTATTTATCTATTTACATATATTCACCCAATCACAAGGATTAGGTGTCAAAATTCCCCCCCTTAATCTAAAGGGATGTTGGTGAGTCCAAGCATCATTCTGAATCGTTCAAGATTTTCTCTTCCAAGCACTTTGGTGAAGATGTCTGCAATTTGCTCATTTGTGGAGCAATGACGGAGATGGATTGTTTTGGCCTCAACATGATGTCGAATCAGATGATATTTAGTATTTATGTGCTTCATTCGATCATGGAACTTTGGGTTCTTGGCCAACTTTATTGCAGAGGTATTGTCAATCATGAGTGGAGTTGATTGTACTTGTTTTACTTGCAAATCTTCAAGAATTTTCCTGAGCCACATAATTTCTTTTGTTGCTTCAGTTGCTGCCACGTATTCTGCTTCTATTGTGGAATCTGCTGGAACTGATTGTTTGTGTGATCTCCAGGAGACAGCTCCTGATCCAAGACTCATAGCATATCCTGAAGTAGATACCCCAGTTTCTTTGTCTCCATCGAAGTCTGAATCAGAGTATCCAATCAAGCTGAAGTCGTCCACCTGTGTATACTTGATTCCAAAGTCTTGAGTTCCATTCAAGTACCTTAGAACTCTTTTTGCAGCAGACCAATGTCCCTCACAAGGCTTTTGCATAAACCTGGAGAGGATTCCAATAACAAATGAAATGTTTGGTCTGGTAGTAGTTAGGTAGTTGAGACTTCCTACAAGTTGTCTATACTTTGTTGCATCCTCAAATTCTTTTCCTTCAATAGATATGAGCTTTAAGTTTTGTTCCATTGGAGTAGTAAGAGGATTGCACTCTGTCATGCCAAACCTGTTCAACAGATCTCCAATGTATTTCTTTTGAGAAAGAAATATGGACTTTGGATGTTGGGTTACTTCAATGCCAAGATAGTAGTGAACATAGCCCAACTCAGTCATTTCAAAAATTTTCCCCAATTCCTTCTGTATGGATGTAATGTAGCTTTCATTGTTCCCTGTCATCAAAATATCATCTACATATACCACAAGATATACACCTGTTTTGCCAACTTTCTCGACAAATAAAGTTGCATCATCAAGATCATAATGTTTGAAATTGAGTTTCAGAAGATGCTCAGTTAGTTTTTCATACCAGGCTCGCGATGCTTGTTTAAGGCCATACAAGGAATTCACCAGTTTGCATACTTTATGTTCATGTCCTTTCACAGCAAATCCTTCAAGCTAGGACATAAAAACATCCTCTTTTAGATCTCCATTTAATAAAGCAGTTTTTACATCCATTTGGTGGACTTTCCAACCATTCTGAGCTGCTAGTGCAAAGAGTGTTCAGATGGTAGCCCATTTTGCTGTGGGGGCAAAAGTCTCCTCATAATCGACCCCTTCCTTCTGTGTAAAACCTTTTGCCACAAGCCTAGCTTTGTGCTTGTCAAGTGAGCCATAAGCTTTATACTTGTTCTTGTAGACCCACTTGCAACCAATTGATTTGGTTCCTAATGGAGGATCAACCATCTTCCAAGTGTCGTTCCTTATGAGGGAATTATAGTCCTTTTGCATTGCTTCTTTCCATTCATCATGAGAAGTAGCTTATTTGAAGGAAGTTGGTTCAAAATCTGTAGACAAGTTCAATTCACAATCATAAGAAACATACATATCAACACGTGAATTAGAGTCATCCACATCACCTCCATTTTGCCAGTTTGAATTTCTAGTTCCTATCTTTCCAACCTCATCAGGATGAACACTTTCAAGTGTCTTTGTCAACCACTTTCGGGGACCTTTTTCAGATGGTCCAGGCTGCTCCGTTGATTGAGTTGGGACTGAATCAAGATTGAGTCTCCCAATTCTATCAATCACATCACTTAAAGCATCATCTGTTGTTGGAGTTTCATGCGGGGGAGAGTGTTCTTCAGAAGAAGTTTCCACATGTTGATCTAGTATAGGAATCCCCCCTTCAAGATGTGGAATCTGATTATCAAATTCTTGAAATGATTTTGCTTTTGCAAATCTATCCAAGCGATCAAGTTGCCGCTCAACAACATTGTCAGTTTTGGATGATTCAAGAAAAATTACATCTCTAGATACAACAAACTTCTTATTTACTTCATCATAGAGGCGGTATGCTTTGGAAGTGTTTGAATACGCCAGAAAGATACACTTACGACTTTTAGCACCAAGTTTGTTTCTATGTACCTTTGGTATCAAGGAATAACAGGTGGAACCAAAGACCCTAAGATGCTTTATCGAAGGAACATGTCCATACCACATTTCATATGGAGTCTTGTTTCTTATAACATTAGATGGACATCTATTCTTTATATATGCAGCGCATAGAACAACATCAGCCCAAAACATTATCTTTACATTTTTGAAGAAGAGCATGGAATGTACCATATTTAAGATTGTCTTATTCATTCTTTCAACTACACCATTCTGTTGGGGATTATAAGGCACAGTTGTTTGATGTTTGATCCCATGTTGGCGAAGATAGTTTTCAAATTCATTTGATGTGTATTATTTTCCATTATCGGTGCGAATAGACCCAATATGAGATAGTTCATCATCTTCAATCCATTTATGAAAATTTTAAATGTTTGAAAAGCATCAAATTTGTTCTTTAATAAATAAACCCAACACATTCTGGTATAGTCATCAATAAATGTCATGATATATTTATTTCCATTTGCAAAAGGAACAGGCATTGGACCACATAAATCTGAATGAATGAGTTCAAGTTTTCTATGTGCTCTTGAATGTGAATCATGAAAAGACTGTTTTCTATGATTTCCTAGAATGCAAGCATCACATTGCTTAAGTTTCCTAGGCATTGTAGGCAAACCAGCAACACCATTTTTCTTCAATAAGCGGAGACTGTCATAGTTCAAATGTCCAAATCTAACATGCCATAATAAACTTGATGAAAGTGTACCTTCTTCATGATGAGAATTGTATGAGAAATGTTGTGTATGAGCAGAGGTTCCTTGCAGCTTGAGAAGCCTTTCTTCTTCTATTCCCCTCATGAAAAATGAGTGGTCAGATGCTTTTCTTACCTCAAGCTTGCCATCAAACATATGAATGGGGTGACCTTGCTGGCGGATGTGGACCAAGGACAGCAAGTTTCTCTTGAGTTGTGGGAGATATAGAACATGCTGCAAAAGAAAGTCTGGAAGACCAGGCAGTTTAAGCCTGATTGTGCCAAGCCTTGATGGCTTAATTTTTTATTGATTTGCAAAGTATACTGCTCCATCAACATTATCAGTGAAATCTTCAAAAAAATGTTTTCTATGAGTCATGTGGCAGGTTGCTCCTGAATCAAGCAACAATTCATTTTTCCAACAAGCAAGTGAAGCATTAAATAAATCTTCATTTACTCCAATGTTGCATTGTGCCACAACATAGTGAGCAGATTCAGGTGCTTTACCTTTGTCTATATCATCAGTTTTACCTTTTTGTTGATTTCTTTTCTGCTCAATTTTGTCCCATGGTAGCTTGCATGTAGAGGCATCATGTGATCCATTTCTTTTGCAGCGTATGCAGTGCAAATCTGCCTTTTCTCCTTGAGAATCTCTGCCCCCCAGCCTCTGAAATATCTTCCTCTTCCTCTTCGACCACCTCTTCCTCTTGTAGAATCTTGAGCAGGATGCTTTTCTTTATGAGAAAGGCACATAACCTCTTGAGAAGATTCAGGGGTTGTCTTCTTTCCAAAAGCTTTCTCTCTTTCAGCAAACTTTCTCACAAGAGAGTCAAAGGTTATATCTTTGAGATTTCCATTTGCTTGCAATGACTCAAGATAATTGGAGTAAGTAGGATAAAGTGCCTTGAGAAAAGTAATAAGAGAAATATCTAATTCAACCTTAGTGGATTTGATAACATGCATTATAGACTTTACTTCAGATGCAAGAGCAAGAGGGCCATTATTTGTAGTTCAAGAGTGAAGAGTTTAATCATGAGTTGAACAACTTCAAGTGCAGAATGTGAGTCATAGAGTTCTTTCAGCTTTTGTAGGGCTTCAAAGGCAGTTGAATATGATGAAATATGGTGACTCACCTCTTCATTTACAGATGTTGCGATTAATGCATAAGCTTTGCTGTTCTTGTTTTCCCAAATGACGAGTTCTTTGTCTGAGGTAGGCTGTACTGATTCATTGTCTCCGTCTCTGACACACACTCCTTTCCACAATTCATTGAAAATGAGGGTGTGTTTTATCATCCGGGACCATTCAAGATAGTTCTCCTTGCCAGTGAGAACTATTCCCACCATGGATATTATTGAATGCATTCTGTAAAAAAAAACTTCTTCTGATAGAAAAAATACTTCTGCCAATATACGGTAAAATTTTACTTCTGGTGGTATTTTTTTTTTTACCTTTCAAAAGGGCATTTTCTCCATGTACAGTCTTTGTCTTTAATGAAAATATAAAACATAGATCAGCTATGCATTCTCAGTAACTTCATAAGGTTTAAGATTGCAGCTACCATATGGACCCTTTAAAAATATTCAACACACAATATATATCGAATATATTTGGCTGCAATATATATCGAATACCATACAACATACTGTTGAGGCCACGAAATTCGTTGCAACAACATCGGGGAAACCACCCGGTCCGGAACTTAGTGCAGCTCCTTTTCCGTTTGGAATAGTGGCTCCGACTTGGGATAACGGGACCAGTTTCCCAAAAATTATAAGTGAACGGGATGGATGGATGATTTAAAATATGAAATGATAATAAACAAATAACTAAACTATAAAAGAAATACAAAAACTATAAGCTAATCCCGGGACTTATCAATTCAGACAGTACAGCGTTTGATAAACTATGCTTAATGACAGGCATATAGATGACACTAACAACAAGCATAGATGTTTAATCATTTGAGGTTGCTCTGCGTAAGTAGTTACGCAGAGCTATAATAGCGAATTACTGCACTCAGTCATTTATATCATTGATACATACATGAGTGAAAGATAACAAATCACAAAACATTCAATAGTGATATGAAATGCAGACTTGTTGTTGTATTACATACATGTATTCAATAATAGCAAAGTAATAACACAGCAATTCATATAACTGAAAAGAGAACAGATACAGATAATAGTACCATGCAAGCTGTTTGATCAATCCAATATATTAATCGCTATGTCGCAGTCCTTCCTTCCAACCAGAAAGCATTCCAAGCAAACGACAATAGTGCACAATTTACTTAAACAGCATTCCAAGTAAAATTAAGGACCAGTGGTCGAGTTTCAAAAAAGAATATAGACTGAAGCACAATAGTGCAAACTTCAGCCTTTTAGTCTTTTACAAAATTTTACGACCCTTTCCAAAACAATGAAAGGGTCTATAAATACTATGCTAATCTAACTACTAAATATCTAAAAACTGAAAACTAAGAAATCGGCATCAACAAATATCATTTTGCATTTGGGTGATTCGGCAGTCGGCGACGATGCTTCAGTCAGCTGTCTCTTTGCCTTTACTCTTTCGCTGACATATCGCCAGCATTGGCTCTACTTTTGGTGGAGTATTGAGGCGAGAAGTCAGCTGTGCATCATATGTGGCATCTTGGAAATCGGCGATCAGGTATCGGAGAGCGTCGGTTAGGCAGTTAAGAGCCGACCTTTGAGAATGCGGTTTAATCAGGAAAAGCCAGTATGCATCGGAGGTCAAGGTATTCACTCTAGCGATTAACCGCCCTTGTTCTTCCAGCTTAAGATAATTCTTGTGCTCCAGCATATTCGCGGTTGTTATGTTTCCAGGTGTGCATTGTGAAATCATGTTAGCCAGATACAATGTATCATTGACTATATTGATCATGTTTTTGGAAATTGTTTTGCACCTGGATGCTGCCCTTTCTGCCTTCATTACCTGTGTTTCCCATTCCATGAAAAGTATGTTCTTGTATGTTTCACTAATTCGGGCTAAATTAGCAGCTTGCCCTTCTGGAGTATCTTGCCATTCAATATATTCTATTATTTCATCTTCGGCCTGATCCAAGTTAGTCCTGGCTTTCTCGATTTGCCCACATACTGCTGTAGATATATCACAAAGTGACTCAGCTTCAACTAGCTGTTGGCACAAAAGTCTGATCTGGGATATCAAAGCGCCATTTATCAGAGTTGCCTCTGCTCTGAAATCTTCAATACTCTTGGCACCTTTGATACCTTCAAGCTGTGCTGAGAGCTGAACTATTTGATCCTCTTTAGATTTCATTAACAGCTCATTTGATGCCTCCAACTGTGATAATGCCTCTGCCAATTCTCGTGCTTTAATGTCACTTTGGTCTATCCTTAGTTTTTCAATTTGCTGGGTTAACAAATGATTCTCTTGTTGTTGAGCCAGCAATTGTTCTTCTGCCTGTGTCGCCTTATTCTTTGCCTCTATCACTTCTGCTTGCAATGCATATACCTCATGCTCTTTAGTCTTCAAAAGAAGACTCACTTCAGATGCTTTGTCAATGGTTGCTGCTGAATAAGCTCCCGCAAATTGCGACAGCTTTGTTAAATCTTCAGAGGGACTTAATTCTCCCTTCCAGACGACATTGCCCGTGACTGTTTGCTCATTTGAGACAGAAGGTTGATCAAGCCTTCGCCTCTTCCTTGAGCGTCTTACAACGGCTTTATGCTTAGGGCTGTAGAAAATGTCTAGAGGAAGAATTTCCTCTACCTGAAGATCAACTTGATCAGATGGATTCTGAGTAACTTCTTCAACGTTCTGTACTGTGGGTGGGCCGCTGGTTCCTTCAAGAACCGGAGAAACAATAGTATCGGGAGTCTTTAAGGCATCTGAGTCTTTGGAGGCTTCTTTACCACTTATAATGGAATCAAATTGATTCCATTCCTTAATTAATTCAGTATCAACAGAGATTTGCTTACTCTGTTCTTTTTCTTTTTCAATTCTCTGCTGTTCTTCAAATGCCTTCCGTTGTTGCTCCTCTTGTACTCTCTGTTGCTGTTCCTCCAATTCCTTTTTCTGCCTATCTTCTAGTTCTTTCCTTATTTTTTCTTCTCGTTTCCTCTGTTCTTCTATTTCTCTTTGTCTCTGTTCTTCTATCTCCCTTTGTCTTCTTTGCTCTTCTTGCTCAATTTGTGCTTTTTGCTGCCTTTCTATTTGTTCTCTTCTATGACCTTCTGCCTGCAGCTTTCTTTGACTTTCCTCCTGTTCTCTAATTGTAACGGGAGGTGAATTTATTTCTGGTTGATCAGGCTCGCTTGAGGATGAAGTTGGGGTTGTAGATAATAACTTTAGAGGCAAAGTTTGCAACCTTTGCTTTCTAAGTTTATTAAATTCAGTTAATTCCATATCTTCATATCTCATCGCAGCAAGTTGTTTGACTTGTCTTATTGAATCAGCACCCATGAACAGGTCGTCAAACTGGTCTTCTTGGTGAACAACCTTTGTCAGCTTAGCCTGTTCCAAGGCAATGAAAGCAGTCTTTTTCGGGTCATAGAGTCTGTTGGGAATAGAAACTAGAGATAGCATTTGGAGTTTTGTTGCTTCCTTTTCTGCATGCTTATAATTTAGCAGCGTATAAACTCCAATTCTTAAAGGAAATGATGGCCATCCTCTCTTCTTCTCCTCTTTGAGAGTTTGGGTAACACCTTCAGACATTATCTGATAAGAGATTTCTCGGGCTAACAGTTTGTCTGGCATGTATAAGGGAAGAACATGCGGCCTGGCCTTGCTTCCAAAAACTCTGATATAAGAAAAACATTCTTCGCCGAACCAATGGGCTACGGCTGGTAGGTCAAAAGAGGCTTCATAGGAAATCCTAGGGATAGGTCTGTCAAAAATAGAATAGTGAACGGGAACCATAAAACCATTGCAAATTTGGTACAAATGGTCTTTGTGAGAAGGTTTCCACAATTTACGATGATACAAATGAATAGGTGTTGGGTCATGGGTTGTCCATCTCCAACCAAGGACAGGAAACTCAGAATTAAAACAAAGGGCATCCATAATGTATGCAGAGTAATAAAAAGGTGGGATTTTTCTCTCAGTGACTCTGGTTTTGGCCCTAAACTCACGAATAGCTAAGACCAACTTATCAGACAGGATAGTGGCCCAATCCATAATTATACTATTAACGGCCGCTTCCATTAAGGGAACCATATCAACATGGATATTTGCAGAATCATGAAATCCCCACAATCTACACATCATAATTCCAGCATAGCAGTAAGGTGAAGCCAGAGAGGCATTGGAGTACTTACCCGACATATCCTGCTTGTGTTTTGCTGGATTTTGCCTCCAATCTCGGAGAGGTTCGGCTGGTGATTCATTCTCTCTGGCGAATTTCTCCACAAATGCTCTGTTATAGACTTGCTCGGGATTGGGCAAATGATACATTCGTCTCAAGTCGTCAGGCTTGAAGGAGCCGAAAATCCTTCCATCCTTAGAAACGAAGGTTCTATTAGTGAGAGGAATTTCTTCAATTGCCCAACCTACCACATCAGTATAAGGCAAGACTTGTTCCCTGGCTGCTATTCTGTGCAGAAAAGAATCAGCCAAATCTTTAAGAGTTGCCTCAGACTTTCTTAGTTCATCTGCACTTGCCTCCATTACTGTCGCTTCTGGTTGTTCTCCTTCTAGCAAATTGTATGTCCCTTGCCATGTAGTACCAGTAAGACCAGTGCATGTAGTATCTGAGATTAAGCCTTTCCTTGAAGCTGTAGCAGCTTGGCCTGAGGCAGGTGTCGCAGTAGAACCTGCCACCTTCTTGAACTTCTTTCCCATCATATTCAGACTTCTCTCGGTAGTCGAATTCTACACAAGTGCAAGAGAAATCGTAACAAAGAAATAACAATGACAATCCATAACGGGATAAATATAATTTGAAGCGTGGCGAGATTATTCCTAAAAGAAGCTGCGGATCTAATGATTTGAGAAGGCATCGTAGATGCAATAATGGTGATTTTACGGCCTGCAGCTTCATAAATGACCATTACTTAAGTTATTAAACCGAATGACCCCTTAAAGCGTGTAATAGATTTTTCAAAGGTCTAATCGTAATTGCTCGTTAATTCGAAGGGGCAAAGCTTTAAATACGCATGCATTACCTTATCCCTTTACTTAACGGTATCTTGAGATCTGTGTTGTTGTCAAATCGGATTTAAATCTAACTTTAATGCTTTGAAATAATCACCTTTTGGAACTGAGGTCATCATTAAGCGTCATCATATCGCATCGGAAGTGTGTGTGTGGCGTTATCACTTGGGAAAGTTCTTTAGCGAACGCCGATTGCGATATCGCATTCGGCGCGTGAACATAACCCCTAAATGTGTATCAATTGCTTTTAGCGAATGCCGATAGCGATATCGCATCGGGGAAAAGATATAAACGTCTTATGAAACTGCGTAGGATTGTGCCGATTGCCAATATGCGATATCGCATCGGGCCGGAGTGTCAAAACATTTTTCACAAGAAATAGTGCCGTGCCGATAGCCGATTGCCGATATCGCGTCGCATCGGGGAAAAGGTATGTGCCCTTTTGTGTGTGCATTGGCTATTGCCGATGGCCGATAGCGATATCGCATCGGGAAAAACCAAGATGGCAACCGAACTTGCGATTACTTTTTTGGACTTAACCAAAAATTGCTTAACATTTGTTCAACAAGGGTTTTTTGCATAAATTCATTTGATTATCATACCTTATTTGAACAAGTTTATTAATGCCAATTAAAATTTTTAAAAGGGACCCATTTCATATGTAAATTGTTTGTGATAAAAATGTTATGAAATGGGGGGTTGTTGTAGGGCACAACAATTGGCGATTCGCTGGCAGAACCAGTTATCTCTGAATTAACAATTATACTTACACTTTCTCAAATAGAATCTTTATAAAAGAAAGGAAATTTCTAATATAACTAGATATCTATTGATTCTAAATAAAACAGGTTTCTTCATTTAACTTCCTCTTTTTATAAATGCACTTCGAGTATTAAAATAAGTCCTTATTGGTTTGTAAAAGTAAAAATAGAAAACTTTTCCATATCAGCTTTTAAAATAAACTCCTCTGTCACAGGTAGAGCCTCTGCTGCCAGCAAACATTCATAGTCTCGGCAGGGTTACCTTTTAACCATGTTGTTGTCCATTGTTCCATTCACCTTAGAGTGTGACTAAACAGAATGAATTCAAAAGATATTCTCGTATTTTTTGAATTTCAATTTCTTTTTTCTTAAGATAAAAGCCATTGTCCTGGTTTGGTGGCCAGATAGGTGACAATGCCATTCACGGGTAGTAATTAAACTGAACAAGCTGGCTCGTGATGAGACCCCTTGTCTTGAAATTTCAAGCCATTACCCTGTTTGGTATGCAGTTTTGGTAATGTCAGTTAAATTATTTTCCTATGAACATGGTAAGCAGGCTTGTGATAAGACCTCTTATCTTTAATCTTTTATATTTTAGAATTACACTCTGAGTAATCAAAAACTGTTGGTGAATGGGATGAACAACTATCTTATTAAGAATAAATGGATGACAGGTTTAAGAGTTGAAGATGCTGAAGATGAATTAGCTCCTATTTTCGTATAGATAACCTTTGGGGACTGATTTCAACCACTCAAGATGATTCAAAGAACTTCTTTCAGAGTGAAGTTTACAAAGGTGAGTCTGTAATGCTCAGAATAAAAAGATATCTAATTTCCTAGAAATGATCTCTCTCGGTTCAGGATGCTATTTTTAAAAAGTAAATATTAATATTATTATGGCGAGACAGCTTTTGTTTACAGCGAAAGGTCAATGGGAATGTCCCACATTCTTATTCCTACAAATCCTACAAACTAGGAAAAACTAATAAGCTACGAAGAGAAGGGGTTACCTCCTCAGTTAAAGAATTTCTTCAGAATTAGACCATTGACAGGGAGAGAATCTCTCACCCCTGATAGATTTTGAAGTATGAATGTGGAATGGCCTACTTTTTCACAGATCTGAAATGGTCCTAGCCACAGTTTTTGGAATTTGGAATGTTTACCTTTGTCTTCATGGGCTTTGTCCCATTTCAGGACTAGATCTCCGACTTCAAATTGTCTAGGGCTGGATGAGGCTAGATCGAAAGCTGCTTTAATGACTTGCTGATGTCTTGCATGTGTAACCTTGGCTTTATCCCTTTCTTCTTCAAGTTTGAGTATTTGATCATGTCTAAACTGTATAGAAGAAGAGGGAGTTTCGTCTATAAATTGCACTAGGGCTAAAGATGGGAGAAGAAGATTGGTTGGTACGACTGCTTCTTTTCCATAAACAAGATTAAACGGAGAGGTCCCTATGGAAGCTTTCTGTGTAATTCTATCGGCCCATAATGCAAATACCAAGGATTTATGCCAGTTCTTATGATTCTCTTCAATTGTTCGCTTAATGATTTTGATTAGATTTTTATTAGTTGATTCTGCTAGGCCGTTACCCTGGGGGTAATAGTTGGCAGAATACTTTAATTTGAATCCTCTTTTGATAGCGAAATCAATCATTGCATTGCCTGAGAAGTAAGAAGCATTATCAAAGACAAGAGCGTTTGGGACACCAAACCTGGTTACGATGAACTGATCTATAAATTCGATGATTGCTTCCGAGTTTGTTGTCTTTAATGGAACTGCTTCTACCCACTTTGTAAAGTAATCAGTTGCTGTAAGGATATACTTGTGTTGCTTGGAAGATGAAGGATTTATTTCTCCAATGATGTCCAATCCCCATTGTTCAAAAGGTTGTTCAATGTTGATTGGTTGTAAAGGGAAAGCTGGCTTTTGTTGTCTTCCACTGGCAGTTTGGCACTTAATGCATTTCCTTACATATTCATGAGCATCCTTAAACAAAGTAGGCCAGTAATATCCGGCATGAATTACTTTATGAGCTGTTGTATCAGCTCCAAAATGTCCTCCTGCCGGTCCATCGTGTAGCTCCTGCAAAACCTTTTGAGCTTCAGGTTTCTCAAGGCATCTTAGTAATACAGAATCATAGTTTCTCCTGAAGAGCACATCCTTAATAAGAGAAAAACTCTTAGCTTTCAATCTAATGGCTCTTTTATTCTTGTAGGACAAATTGGTAGGTGCATAACCATTCTTTAAATAAAAGATTAGATCTGAATATTGAGATTCGGAATCCGGTATACTTAGCTGATTGACTTCTTGGTTTTGCTCTGTATCACCTGATTCAGGAATGTTTGATGCTCCTGCTAAGATCCTGCAAAAACCTTGACCTTTAACAAATTTTGCTGGCTTTATTTCTAGATCATATTCTTGGAGGGCTGCGACCCAATTTGCCCTCTTTTCTCCCAATTCCTTTTGAATTAATAGTTGCCTGACTGCGGAGAAAGGAACTATTACTTTAGTATGGGTTTTAAGAAGAAAGGGTCAATAATGTTTGACTGCTTTAAAGACAGCAGAAGCTTGTTTCTCAATTTCGGAATAATTCAATTCGGTGCCTTGAAAGTTAGAACTGAAGAACGAAATGGGCGCTTCCAAATTGTCATCATTCAACTGAGTTAGTACTGCTGCGTAAGATAAGTCGGATGCAATAGTATATAATGTAAAATGATTAGCAAGATTTGGAGTATTCAGGGCTGGGACATTGATTATGGATTGTTTAATATCATGAAAAGCTTGCTTTTCTTCTAGTCCCCATCTGAAGGTTGAATTCTTTTTAATCATCTTTTGCAGTGGTAGTACAATCTGTGAAAAATCTGGAACAAATCGCTTAACGAAATTAATTTGTCCTAAAAACGACTGCATCGATTTTTTATTGTGTGGAAAAGGAATTTCAGAAATTTCTTTAATTCGCTCAGGATCTACATAAATGCCATCCTTAGATACAATAAACCCTAAGAGCTTGCCTTGGTTGAGAGCGAAGAAAGACTTTTTCGGATTAAGAGAGATACCATATGTTTTGCATCGTTGAAAAATCTGATTTAAATCATGCAAGTGATTATATCTCTTTTTAGAATATACAGTAATGTCATCGAGGTAGACAACTACTGTTCGGTTAATTAACCCTCTAAAGGCTGTATCCATAGCTCTTTGAAATGTCGCTCCTGCATTTATGAGTCCGAAAGGCATCTTTTGGTATGCGTAAGTTCCCCATTTTGTTCTGAATGTAGTTTTTAATTGGTCATCAGGGTGGACCAGCACTTGATTGTATCCTGAGAAACCATCAAGAAAAGACATCAATTCAGATCCTGCTACCGATTGAAGGATTTGCTCCATGGTAGGCAGAGGGAAGTTATCTTTTAAGCTTGCCTTATTTAAATTTCTGAAATCAATACAGATTCTGATATCGCCGTTTTTCTTCCTGACGGGTACCATATTGGAGACCCAGTTTGAGTGTCGGACAGGGAAAATAATCTTGGCTTTTAAAAGCTTATTAAGTTCCGACTTTATCTGGCTCTCCAAATTTGGATGGATTTTTCTTAACTTCTGCTGGATTGGTTTTTGATCGGGAAGCATAGGAATAGTGTGTTGTATGATAGATGTATCATATGTCTTAAGGTCATCATACTTCCAAGCAAAAACTTGTTTGTTTTTTCTTAAAAGTTTGATAAATGCTTCCTTTTCTATTGTAGAAAGTCCTAATCCTAAATTTATATTTTGAGGAGTTTGAGCCGTTCCTAAATTAATCAATTCAAACCTAAGAGTAGAGCTCTGGAGTTTAGCATTAATTACAGGTTTAAACCTATCTTTGATGTCATAAAGGTCTTCAAGCTTTACCACAGGTTTAGGAATAACGTTATCTTGAGATGTTTGCTTCATTTGAGAATCATGCTCATCCTCTTCAATGACTTGATTGTCATAGGACTTTTCAGAGGTCAAAAATTGCAAAATATCCTCGTCATGGTTGAAAACCCTCCAGTTAGTGATGTTATCAGGAACTGAAGGTCTAAAAATTAACTCTACGGAAAATCTATCAAGACTATAGTCTTCGGAAGGGAGGAGTTTGGAAGCTACGTTGGCTAGCAAATCAGCTGCTGAATTTTGTGATCTTGGGATTGAAAAAATATTGAATGCTGAGAAATGCGAAGTGAGATCTTGCACTAGCGTTTGATAATGTTTAAGGTGGCTTGAGAGGCAATGAATTGTATTCCTTACCTGTTTAACAATGATCTCACTATCGCCGAATACTTTTAAATATTGGACTTTAAGGTCAATTGCCTTATATAATCCCTGCAGTAGTGCTTCGTATTCAGCTGTATTGTTGGTGCATTCAAATTCTAATCTACAAGAAAGCATCGTCTTTTCGCCTTTTGGACTAACCAAAATGCAACCTGCTCCTGAGCCCTTGCTGGACTTAGAGCCATCAAAATACAAAGACCAAAATAAAGGAGAATCAGAAATATTTACATCCTTTTGATCTACATTAAAGCATTTGGATAAATTTGATTGTGAAAAATTTTCTACTTGAGATGTACAATGATTAACTTGAAAAGGGGAAGATTGGGCAACAAAATTGCCAAAGAATGACTGTGAAGAATAATTTCCCAAAATGTTATTGTTGAAAGCCACCGGCTGGTTTTCTTGTTCGAAATCGGTTACTGTATGAGTCATATGCTTTTCACGGTCGATCCTTATTTGATTTGGCTTACCCTTGTAGGGGAGCCACATATGTGACCAATCCGTGGAAATATATCCATGCAGTTTCTCAGACCAGTCTCTGCTATAAATTAAACCGTAGAATTCAGGTATGTCGGCTATCAAAATGTCTATTCTCTGTACTATTCTGGGATCAGCAGACAACCTGATAGTCACGGAATTAATCTCTCCTATGACCTGTACTTTGGTTCTGTCTAACTGTACAATGTGGATGGCTGACTTCTGGGGTTCTATGTTCATCTTAGAACAAACTGAAGCTGGCATAATATTGGATGAAGCCCCAGAATCAATTAAACAGTTATGCAGATTTCGATTATAGATTTCATAGGTGAGCAAGAAAGGTGGGGTATGAGAATTGGATCTATCTCCAATCAGAACCGAATCGGTAGCCTCGACCATATCTGGAGGGGGTTGTCCTGAATCATTAGCAGCTTTTGAACTGGGGAGAGGGGAAGAGGGAATAGCATTAAATTCCCTTAGGAGCAATTTTTGCTGATGTTTTAATTTACCTAGTTCAAACATGGTTATGTTTGCCTTGGTCTTTTTCATGTCATCGACAATATTATACTCCATATGGTCAGATACCACTAGTGTTTTGGATGTTGAAGAAGAATTAGAAATTGGAGGCTGGTTTTGAGGGGCTGCTACCGGAGATTTCTTCGGAAGAACTTTTTCTTTTGGTGTGGCAGCACCTGCACTCCTCTTTTTTGTAGTTGTTTGAGTAGGTTCAGAAGCGATTTTACTTCTTGTAGTAACAGGAAAAGCTTCTTCTTGATTCTCAGTGTCAGAATTTGGGAGTATGAAATCCCACATACCATGACACTCAACTACTTCTTCTTCATCATCTGTCTGTGAGGATGATTCCTCTTCTTCATATTCCTGTTCAGAATCTGCGTTAGATATAACATTGGGTGGCTTTGTTTCTGTTTTCTTAAAAGTTCTAAATGGTCTTTTGGTTGAAGTTTCAGCCACCTGTTTTTTAATTTCGACCATTTCATTAGACAATGTTTTAAGGACCTTTTGTAAACCCTCCATGTCATAGGGGTCTTTTGGGGTTTTCTTCTTGGAGTCTTCTTTAAATGAAACTTTTTTAGATTTTCTATCTTCCAAAACTGCTTTCTTTTCTAGGGCATTTATCCGTTTTTCGACGGCAAGTGCTTCTTTCATATTCTCGGCTAAGGTAGGTTTGCCAGCCCTGTCAACAAAAATAGCTATGTTGGAAGGGAGAGCAGTAATGTACCATTCGCTTCTGATTTGTTCACTTGGCTTAGAAGCAGTGGGGATTTTATTTAAGAGTTTATTGAATCGGGCATTAAACTCTTTTACTGGTTCTCTATGTTCTATTCTCAAATTGGAGAGGTCGTTTATTAGAGTCGCCAGAGACCTGTCATCTCCATATTTGATAAGAAATTGCTCTTGGCACATAGCCCAGCTGGTAATAGAACTAGAAGGTAATGAGAAGTACCAGGATCCTGCCAATCCTTGCAGAGTATAAGGAAAAAGTCTTACAACAACATCTTGTTCTGTCACTCCTTTCAAGTTAATTGCTAACATGAAATTATTAATATGTTCTTCAGCTTGTGTTCCGTTATCTGGATTAAATTTAGGTAACCATTTTTCTGGAGCATCAGGTAGATCATGTAATGGTCCGGGCATATTGACTGCACCTGGCTGAGTCCATGGATCTGCCATTATGCTGGTGATATTAGTTGTTACTACTATTGGTATTCCAGATGACTGAGGAGAAGAAGTTGTTAGAGAGAGAGTAGGTTGAGATGCTGTAGTACTTATTCCTTGATGGACAACAATGTGTAATGGGGGAGTGGATGATTGACTTCGCAGAGGAGGAGTTGAGATGGAAGATATGGAAGAAAGATCTTCACTATCAGATACTTCAGTGATCTTCTTAGCCCTTTTCTTTTTGGGTAAAGGGAACTCAGTAGGTTCAATACCAAGTTTTTCGCTCTGAAGTCTGGTAAGTGGATGAGATAAGTTTAACTGCGAGGTCGCACTGCTTTGTGATACTTCAGATTTCTGAGGCGAAATCGAGAAGCTCTGAAGTTTATGGATAAGAGACTGAACTTCAGGGGATTCAAGACTTAAATGTTCTGAAATATTATGGGTGTGAGCAGTGGTGATTGATTCTTCTTTTTCTTGATCATGTGCTGGAGAACCAGCATGTGATTGAGAAGGAGAAGATGGTTTGGAGGGGGAATTACTCTTAGAATGGTTTGTGGACCTGGACCTACTTGCCATTCACAGTTGATGGCCCTCCTTCTAGCGCCAAAAATGTTGATGCCCCGAAATTCGTTGCAACAACATCGGGGAAACCACCCGGTCCGGAACTTAGTGCAGCTCCTTTTCCGTTTGGAATAGTGGCTCCGACTGGGGATAACGGGACCAGTTTCCCAAAAATTATAAGTGAATGGGATGGATGGATGATTTAAGATATGAAATGATAATAAACAAATAACTAAACTATAAAAGAAATACAAAAACTATAAGCTAATCCCGGGACTTATCAATTCAGACAGTACAGCGTTTGATAAACTATGCTTAATGGCAGGCATATAGATGACACTAACAACAAGCATAGATGTTTAATCATTTGAGGTTGCTCTGCGTAAGTAGTTACGCAGAGCTATAATAGCGAATTACTGCACTCAGTCATTTATATCATTGATACATACATGAGTGAAAGATAACAAATCACAAAACATTCAATAGTGATATGAAATGCAGACTTGTTGTTGTATTACATACATGCATTCAATAATAGCAAAGTAATAACACAGCAATTCATATAACTGAAAAGAGAACAGATACAGATAATAGTACCATGCAAGCTGTTTGATCAATCCAATATATTAATCGCTATGTCGCAGTCCTTCCTTCCAACCAGAAAGCATTCCAAGCAAACGACAATAGTGCACAATTTACTTAAACAACATTCCAAGTAAAATTAAGGACCAGTGGTCGAGTTTCAAAAAAGAATATAGACTGAAGCACAATAGTGCAAACTTCAGCCTTTTAGTCTTTTACAAAATTTTACGACCCTTTCCAAAACAATGAAAGGGTCTATAAATACTATGCTAATCTAACTACTAAATATCTAAAAACTGAAAACTAAGAAATCGGCATCAACAAATATCATTTTGCATTTGGGTGATTCGGCAGTCGGCGACGATGCTTCAGTCAGCTGTCTCTTTGCCTTTACTCTTTCGCTGACATATCGCCAGCATTGGCTCTACTTCTGGTGGAGTATTGAGGCGAGAAGTCAGCTGTGCATCATATGTGGCATCTTGGAAATCGGCGATCAGGTATCGGAGAGCGTCGGTTAGGCAGTTAAGAGCCGACCTTTGAGAATGCGGTTTAATCAGGAAAAGCCAGTATGCATCGGAGGTCAAGGTATTCACTCCAGCGATTAACCACCCTTGTTCTTCCAGCTTAAGATAATTCTTGTGCTCCAGCATATTCGCGGTTGTTATGTTTCCAGGTGTGCATTGTGAAATCATGTTAGCCAGATACAATGTATCATTGACTATATTGATCATGTTTTTGGAAATTGTTTTGCACCTGGATGCTGCCCTTTCTGCCTTCATTACCTGTGTTTCCCATTCCATGAAAAGTATGTTCTTGTATGTTTCACTAATTCGGGCTAAATTAGCAGCTTGCCCTTCTGGAGTATCTTGCCATTCAATATATTCTATTATTTCATCTTCGGCCTGATCCAAGTTAGTCCTGGCTTTCTCGATTTGCCGACATACTGCTGTAGATATATCACAAAGTGACTCAGCTTCAACTAGCTGTTGGCACAAAAGTCTGATCTGGGATATCAAAGCGCCATTTATCAGAGTTGCCTCTGCTCTGAAATCTTCAATACTCTTGGCACCTTTGATACCTTCAAGCTGTGCTGAGAGCTGAACTATTTGATCCTCTTTAGATTTCATTAACAGCTCATTTGATTCCTCCAACTGTGATAATGCCTCTGCCAATTCTCGTGCTTTAATGTCACTTTGGTCTATCCTTAGTTTTTCAATTTGCTGGGTTAACAAATGATTCTCTTGTTGTTGAGCCAGCAATTGTTCTTCTGCCTGTGTCACCTTATTCTTTGCCTCTATCACTTCTGCTTGCAATGCATATACCTCATGCTCTTTAGTCTTCAAAAGAAGACTCACTTCGGATGCTTTGTCAATGGTTGCTGCTGAATAAGCTCCCGCAAATTGCGACAGCTTTGTTAAATCTTCAGAGGGACTTAATTCTCCCTTCCAGACGACATTGCCCGTGACTGTTTGCTCATTTGAGACAGAAGGTTGATCAAGCCTTCGCCTCTTCCTTGAGCGTCTTACAACGGCTTTATGCTTAGGGCTGTAGAAAATGTCTAGAGGAGGAATTTCCTCTACCTGAAGATCAACTTGATCAGATGGATTCTGAGTAACTTCTTCAACGTTCTGTACTGTGGGTGGGCCGCTGGTTCCTTCAAGAACCGGAGAAACAATAGTATCGGGAGTCTTTAAGGCATCTGAGTCTTTGGAGGCTTCTTTACCACTTATAATGGAATCAAATTGATTCCATTCCTTAATTAATTCAGTATCAACAGAGATTTGCTTACTCTGTTCTTTTTCTTTTTCAATTCTCTGCTGTTCTTCAAATGCCTTCCGTTGTTGCTCCTCTTGTACTCTCTGTTGCTGTTCCTCCAATTCCTTTTTCTGCCTATCTTCCAGTTCTTTCCTTATTTTTTCTTCTCGTTTCCTCTGTTCTTCTATTTCTCTTTGTCTCTGTTCTTCTATCTCCCTTTGTCTTCTTTGCTCTTCTTGCTCAATTTGTGCTTTTTGCTGCCTTTCTATTTGTTCTCTTCTATGACTTTCTGCCTACAGCTTTCTTTGACTTTCCTCCTGTTCTCTAATTGTAACGGGAGGTGAATTTATTTCTGGTTGATCAGGCTCGCTTGAGGATGAAGTTGGGGTTGTAGATAATAACTTTAGAGGCAAAGTTTGCAACCTTTGCTTTCTAAGTTTATTAAATTCAGTTAATTCCATATCTTCATATCTCATCGCAGCAAGTTGTTTGACTTGGCTTATTGAATCAGCACCCATGAACAGGTCGTCAAACTGGTCTTCTTGGTGAACAACCTTTGTCAGCTTAGCCTGTTCCAAGGCAATGAAAGCAGTCTTTTTCGGGTCATAGAGTCTGTTGGGAATAGAAACTAGAGATAGCATTTGGAGTTTTGCTGCTTCCTTTTCTGCATGCTTATAATTTAGCAGCGTATAAACTCCAATTCTTAAAGGAAACGATGGCCATCCTCTCTTCTTCTCCTCTTTGAGAGTTTGGGTAACACCTTCAGACATTATCTGATAAGAGATTTCTCGGGCTAACAGTTTGTCTGGCATGTATAAGGGAAGAACATGCGGCCTGGCCTTGCTTCCAAAAACTCTGATATAAGAAAAACATTCTTCGCCGAACCAATGGGCTACGGCTGGTAGGTCAAAAGAGGCTTCATAGGAAATCCTAGGGATAGGTCTGTCAAAAATAGAATAGTGAACGGGAACCATAAAACCATTGCAAATTTGGTACAAATGGTCTTTGTGAGAAGGTTTCCACAATTTACGATGATACAAATGAATAGGTGTTGGGTCATGGGTTGTCCATCTCCAACCAAGGACAGGAAACTCAGAATTAAAACAAAGGGCATCCATAATGTATGCAGAGTAATAAAAAGGTGGGATTTTTCTCTCAGTGACTCTGGTTTTGGCCCTAAACTCACGAATAGCTAAGACCAACTTATCAGACAGGATAGTGGCCCAATCCATAATTATACTATTAACGGCCGCTTCCATTAAGGGAACCATATCAACATGGATATTTGCAGAATCATGAAATCCCCACAATCTACACATCATAATTCCAGCATAGCAGTAAGGTGAAGCCAGAGAGGCATTGGAGTACTTACCCGACATATCCTGCTTGTGTTTTGCTGGATTTTGCCTCCAATCTCGGAGAGGTTCGACTGGTGATTCATTCTCTCTGGCGAATTTCTCCACAAATGCTTTGTTATAGACTTGCTCGGGATTGGGCAAATGATACATTCGTCTCAAGTCGTCAGGCTTGAAGGAGCCGAAAATCCTTCCATCCTTAGAAACGAAGGTTCTATTAGTGAGAGGAATTTCTTCAATTGCCCAACGTACCACATCAGTATAAGGCAAGACTTGTTCCCTGGCTGCTATTCTGTGCAGAAAAGAATCAGCCAAATCTTTAAGAGTTGCCTCAGACTTTCTTAGTTCATCTGCACTTGCCTCCATTACTGTCGCTTCTGGTTGTTCTCCTTCTAGCAAATTGTATGTCCCTTGCCATGTAGTACCAGTAAGACCAGTGCATGTAGTATCTGAGATTAAGCCTTTCCTTGAAGCTGTAGCAGCTTGGCCTGAGGCAGGTGTCGCAGTAGAACCTGCCACCTTCTTGAACTTCTTTCCCATCATATTCAGACTTCTCTCGGTAGTCGAATTCTACACAAGTGCAAGAGAAATCGTAACAAAGAAATAACAATGACAATCCATAACGGGATAAATATAATTTGAAGCGTGGCGAGATTATTCCTAAAAGAAGCTGCGGATCTAATGATTTGAGAAGGCATCGTAGATGCAATAATGGTGATTTTACGGCCTGCAGCTTCATAAATGACCATTACTTAAGTTATTAAACCGAATGACCCCTTAAAGCGTGTAATAGATTTTTCAAAGGTCTAATCGTAATTGCTCGTTAATTCGAAGGGGCAAAGCTTTAAATACGCATGCATTACCTTATCCCTTTACTTAACGGTATCTTGAGATCTGTGTTGTTGTCAAATCGGATTTAAATCTAACTTTAATGCTTTGAAATAATCACCTTTTGGAACTGAGGTCATCATTAAGCGTCATCATATCGCATCGGAAGTGTGTGTGTGGCGTTATCACTTGGGAAAGTTCTTTAGCGAACGCCGATTGCGATATCGCATTCGGCGCGTGAACATAACCCCTAAATGTGTATCAATTGCTTTTAGCGAATGCCGATAGCGATATCGCATCGGGGAAAAGATATAAACGTCTTATGAAACTGCGTAGGATTGTGCCGATTGCCGATATGCGATATCGCATCGGGCCGGAGTGTCAAAACATTTTTCACAAGAAATAGTGCCGTGCCGATAGCCGATTGCCGATATCGCGTCGCATCGGGGAAAAGGTATGTGCCCTTTTGTGTGTGCATTGGCTATTGCCGATGGCCGATAGCGATATCGCATCGGGAAAAACCAAGATGGCAACCGAACTTGCGATTACTTTTTTGGACTTAACCAAAAATTGCTTAACATTTGTTCAACAAGGGTTTTTTGCATAAATTCATTTGATTATCATACCTTATTTGAACAAGTTTATTAATGCCAATTAAAATTTTTAAAAGGGACCCATTTCATATGTAAATTGTTTGTGATAAAAATGTTATGAAATGGGGGGTTGTTGTAGGGCACAACACATACCCACTTCACTCATAGAACGACCTTCAAGAAAGAAAGGAACACTAGCACATGACGACCATGTATAAAAGGATTGCAGCTATCATATGGCTTTCAAGGATTCATGCAGCATATCATTTAAAATTTCCCAGCATAACATTAATGCAGGATTCACACAGCGATTTGAACCAACCGTACTATTTTAAAGAAGAAGCATTCCATCATACGCTGCTCTCTTCAGCACATATGAACCAAAGCAGGAGTTTCAACCATAATTCATTCAATAAAATAAAATGATCTTCACCCCCACGACTGTGCACGATTGTTATGGCAGCTCATTACTCAGGGCAACAATCGACTTCATACATTTAAGCAATTTTCTTTCAAAGAATTAACACAGAGTTTCTAGAGTTTACAGGAGAAGGTTCAGCGGACATCAATGGAAAAAGGTGGAATATGCCGTGACGGAGAAAAATGATAGAGAAATCGAAACCGTCTCAGCATTAGAACTAAAATTGGTTTTGGAATATTCAGCAGAGGAACCTGATAACCTGCGTGGTGCAGCATTCTGGTGACGGTGGTAGTAGCGTTCAGGTGACTGTGGTAGCAACGTTCAGGTGACTGCGTGGAGCAGGCTACCAACATTTATGAACAGGCAGCGCCTTTGAATGGAGAGACAACGCTTTGTATGGAAGGCTATTTTAAATGGAGAGCAGAGGAGCAGAGGAGTAGAATAGGGAGTTACAAAGGGCATAAGAGCTAAAAAAAGGAGCTAACTCTAATACCATGTCAGGTCAGGCAGTAACTCCATAAGGCAAAAATGATTCGTGTATTATTCCATCAAGTAGGTCTTCATTATATACATGAGGGAGAGACTGTCAGTTCATCTCCTGATGACTGTTCATATTTCTTATTTATCCATTTACATATATTCACCCAATCACAAGGATTAGGTGTCAACAGTTTTTTTCCCATTCACACCTTTTCAAACAAATATAAATCAACATAGTTGTAAAGCGGGACATTTATTTTTGCTATAAATATTGTTTAATCTTCATTGGAAAAAGTTGCTCTAGATTAATATTCTACCAAAAATAACTTTAGAGTAAAGGAGGTTACACCTCCTTTGTCCCAATTACTTGCTTGAAGGCCTAGAACGGTGCAGGAAAGTGCTCATGCACATCTTGTCCTAGCATTGAGATCTTGAGTGAGAGAGAGCGGTACAACCCAGGGGAAAAGACTCTTATCACACATTTTTTAGCAAAGGGAAACCCCTTGGGCTTCTATGCTATAGAGGCTCAAGTCCCCTGGACCTCAAGTTAAGGTATTTATATCCCAAGCCACCAAAGGAAGTCCTTTTTCCCCTTGTTTTTTTACATGAGAGAAGGCTCCTTAGAATGCACTTGAGTGCTTATAAGTTGATTGAGAAGGAAAAGGAGAGGTTTTATAGGCTTTGAGTCATATAATATTCCCTTCCCATTTATTTTTGGGTATTTTCTGTGTTTTTTGGGTGTATCTTGAAAATTTCCTCACTATTTTTGAAACCCTCAACCTTTGTTGGGGACCTACAAATCTCTATTTTCTCATTACCTTTATTGCAGACATCAAAAATCTTGGTTTTCTCAGTGAGCGCCTTATAAAACCTCTATTTTCATTATTGAGAAGTTTCATATTTTTTTGTTGGTGGTCTGCTTCGAGGAATTTATGCTATCATTCAATTCTTTCAAGGGGCGATCAAACCACCCCTCAACAATTGGAATTGCTGGAAATTATGACGTTGTGCCTGATTTGAAAGAGTGTGGATATTATGACGTGCAACAAGTTTAGCTGATCATCTGACAATTGTTGAATACTTTAGCTGTAGATAGTGTGGAGAAAGCCTCTGCAGATCCATTCAAGCAACTAGCCTCTTTTGTGGAAGAATTGAAGAATGAAATGTTGGAATACTTGCATCAGCAAGTTGAAGCCTATGCAACTGGGAGTGGGAATGGTTAGTTCCAGAGCCCATTTAACGTCTTAGGGGATGCTTTACAAATATTTCTAAGGTCTAAGAGAAGTTTTTTTAGGCATGTTTTGAGAAATATTCTTTCTAGGGACATAAATGATGGGAGGATTGATGAATTTTCTCAAGAGATTGACAAGATAGGGTCATGGATGGTAGGAAAAAGAGAAGTTGTAGCCAAGGCTTTTCTTAAAAGGGCTGATCAGAGTAGAATTTATTATTGTCAAATGAGGTTTGAGAAGAGACTAGAGCTTGTAGAACACAACATGAAATGCCCATTAAGGCCTGTGATGTGTGCCAATGAAGGTTGTGCAGAGGTGTTGTTAGCTATTCACTGTGAGGAGCATGATGGTACATGTCCATTCAATTTGTTTCCCTTCAAGAAAAGTTGTAAAGCTAGTATCTTAAGGAAAGACATGGAGAACCATTGTTCCACAATCTGCCCAAATAAAGTGGTCCCCTACCCTTTCAACAAGGTTAATTGTGTTGTTGTGCTTACAAAAAGTTCATTGGATCAACACTTCAATGATTCTATTTCCTCCCATTGCTCAATGTCCTTCAAGTACTCCAAAATCAAGAGACTACGATTATGAACCAAGGAGAGCGCATTCACCTTCTTGAAAAGGTATGCCAATCAATTTCACACACATAGACTTTGATGCATGGAGTAGCGGTAGTTTTCATTTTCTTTGTTTTTCAATATAGATCCTATTTTACTCATGGCTTTATGCTCCAAAAGGTCCCTTGAGGTTTTCAGAATAATTACTTCAAAGATCCTTCCTCTAGGGCTGACTCCGAAAGGAAGAAAGATTAATTCATATCAATATTTCCAGGTTTCTTGGTCCATTGCTTTTCAGTGAAAGAAGCATTGAGCTTTGGGAATAAAGTCCACATGCATTCTCAAAACGTATATAGAGAATCAATTAATAGGGAGATATTGGTTCTAACTGTAAAATATCTTCTTCCTAGTATTTTATTTGGACATTGTGCATCTTATGCTATTTCTCTGCAGATGTGGAGTTGAAATATTTGGTTTTGGGATTTGGACATCAGAAAAATATCACAACCATGATTTCTGGCTTTATTTCTCTCATTGTTTTTAGTTATTAGAAGCTTTTGTTCCAATGTTATTCAAATCAATGTTAGTTGTTCAGCGATGGCACAAAGCTATACTGATTTTCTCATTAGTAACAGGAATATTCCAGGTTTATGTGATAGCATCCTTCCTCTCTCTAGTACTAGACATCGCTTTGGGATGTTTGCGTGCTTTGTGGATTCCCTTACTTGTAATTGTTTCTCTTTGTTATGATTTCTTAAATGAAATCATGTAACAATGAAAGTGGAATATCTCCCGTTGGAGATATTGTGTATTATTTCACTGAAAAGTGTACTATCTCTTAGTTATACTACAGTTAGGGGAAGCATTTGAATTTCATGAAGGTGATCTCATATATTTCTGCATTCTTTGCAAACCTTATCCATAAGTCAAAGATTTGAAGTTGTGGATGTTGGTTCTTTATCTCTCATTCTTAAGTAACAAGAAGCGAGAATAAAATCTCTGGAGAAAGAAGTCAGCAAACTACAATAAGATGTTAAGGCTATTGATGTGTTTGCTGAAGTATTGCAGCTACATAGAGAGTTACACAACTTACATAAGTAGATAGAAAATTTGGGTTATACTTCATGAGGCCTATTGGGGATGTATATTTAAAAATGATTTTCAAACTCTTGAGAAATTAACATAAACATCCTAGCATTTTGAAAAGAATAACCATGCCCACTTCCTGAATTGTTATAGTTGAGCACTACTTAATGTGGAACAATGACTGACATATAGTTCAATTATTTAAATTATAGGAGAGGGTAATAAATAAGTTTTTTTTCCTTTGAGGCTGAGGACCTTTCAAGACCTAACCTTTTATCTCTTTAAGGGGACAAATATATTTAGATAAATAAAGGAAGAAATTAATTATGGGAATAATTAGAGAATTTATTCTAATCTATCAAGAGTATGAGGTATATTAAGTTAGAGGGAGGTTCCCTGAATGGGTTGTAATGGGCACAAGCACATCTAAGAGAGTAATATCCTCCCTCAACTCATGCTCTTTTAATATGGGGAAAATATTTCCCACCGTGTTCTCCTGCTTGGCTATGTGAATGGTTTCCAAGTTTGGGATGTTGAGGAAACTAATGATGTGAGGGAGCTGATCTCGAAGCATGATAGTCCTATTTCATTCCTGCAAATGAAACCAAGGCCAATAACCTCAGGGAATGCAGATGATGGCTTCAATGTTGTTCAACCGCTATTTTTGGTTGTTATAGAAGATGGAACTCTCAATGGAGGTACTATTCAAGGTGGATTTGGCTCTGGATATGGGGGAGTCATTGATAGCCCTCCTCAGTCAGGGAGCAGTGGTTTTGTTCCCATGGTTGTTTGATTTTATTCCTTAAGATCACATAGTTATGTACATGTATTAAGGTTCAGGTCAGTTGTTTATGCAGTTCATTGCAGTTCTCGAATTATAGTTGTTGCCCTTGCTGCCTAAGTAAGCAATTTGTGTTCATTTACTGTTTTCTTTTTGTTTTTGTTAGTTCACATTCTATACACTAGCCTCCTCACTCTTATTTGGTATATATACTATTTTGATGTGGCTACTCTCCAGAACACTTTCAGTGTCCTCACTTACCCTATCCCTCAAGAAGGACAAGCTACATGAAGCATAAATATAGGCTAGGACAAGCTACAGGAAGCATAAATATAGGATTTATTTTAATTCACAATTTTTACCCTATTTCGCCATTCTCATTTTTATGTTTTATTGTAACGTCAAAGAAATTGGCCTCTTACCAATAGTTTTGTACTTCTATACATGCATAATACAACGCAAAGTGTACAATATGAGGAAATTATGACAATTTCTTGCCATCTCATACTTGCATACTTGCTCTCTTATGTGTGAGTATTCACATTTCTATTTTGTACTCATATCACCATCATGCACCATTATATGACATCATAGTTATGCATTTTTGCCACTAAGGTAGACCTTTGAGAGCCTTTTTTTTGGATATGGAGGATGGATTTTGAAAATTTGCTTGCATCATAATTTTCACCTCTACATCTACAACATTTTATCCAAATTGGGTTCAAAATGGAGTTCTCATTCCTCCACCTATAGGTCACCCTCAAGTGGAATGGTTATAACTTATGATAGATGCTAAAATTTTGTTAATGATCTTTTCCAAGAAAAACCTTCTCGGGAAATCCAACGGATGCTTCCCCACATTTGTGGATGGCATCTCTAGTAGACCCATTGGCATGGACTAGTGTGCCTCACTCCAGGGGATTAGAATTGGGTACCTACTGGCATGGAACAAGCCAAATGCCCAGCAACATGGGCGACAACCGGTTGAGCCAACCCTTTGGGCTAATTTTTTTATAATTGTTATGCCTATCTAATGTTCTTTCTATGTTACATATGTTATAAAAGTAATTTATCATTAATGTTGTTTGTAATTAAAAGTCAATTTAGTCAAAAGACATCATGAAACATTGTAGTTCTTGTGAAGATAGAGGAAGGAAGACTTTAAAGGTGGTTTTCAGATTTATGTTTTCACTTTTGTATGCATTGTCTTCCTGTAACAAGTGAATCTTGGAGTTTGTTGGTTGGATGAGTTCCCCTGCAACATAGAGCAACTGCCATTTTTCTCATGTGTTAATGTAGTTGTGTTTCCTGATGATTTTCTGTGTTTTTAGTTCTGTTACTTTATTATAGTAGTGATTTATGGACGAAGAAATGTTTTTAAAGATAATTTTCCAAGTTCTGCTATAATTTCTTAAAGTTTATCACGAGTATTTCAATTCTAAAAACTGTAAAAATGGAAAAATGAATTTCAGACTTGTAATTTATGGATGTAAGTTTATGGCTTCAGATTGACATTGTAGGGATTTTAATTTTGTGAACTCATTTGCCAACCTATAACCCTTGAAATTGCTTGACATTTTTGATGCCATTGCCAGGGATGTATGCCTCACACCCTTGTTGAAATTTTGTGCCCTAATGGAGATATCTGAAGACAAAAAGAGACAAATGGTACATCCATTTGAGGAACACGAATGTATCTTTGGCACAACAACAACATTTGAATCTTTGACCCTCCAAAACCATGGTGGACATTATGACAATTTCCAGTCATCTCATACTTGCATACTTGCTCTCTTGTGTGTGAGTATTCACAATATTGCTATTTTGTACTCTTATCACCATCATGCACCATTATGTGACATCATAGTTATGCATTTTGGCCACTAAGGTAGACCTTTGAGAGAATTTTTTTAGATATGGAGGATGAATTTTGAAATTTTGTCTACATCAGAATTTTCACCTCTACATCTGCAACATTCTATCCAAATTGGGTTCAAAATGGATTTCTCATTCCTCCACCTACAGGTCACCATCAAGTGGACTGGTTATAACTTATGATAGATGCTAAAATTTTGTTAATGATCTTTTCCAAGAAAAACCTTTTAGGGAAATCCAACGGATGCTTCCCCACATTTGTGGATGGCATCTCTAGTAGACCCATTGGCATGGACTAGTGTGCGTCACTCCGAGGGATTAGAATTGGGCACCTACTAGCATGGAACATGCCAAATGCCCAAAAACATGGGCCACAGCCGGTTGAGCCAACCCTTTGGGCTAATTGTTTTCTAATTGTTATACCTATCTAATGTTCTTTCTATGTTACGTATGTTATAAAACTAATTTATCATTAATGTTGTTTGTAATTAAAAGTCAATTTATTCAAAAGACATCATGAAACATTGTAGTTCTTGTGAAGACAGAGGAACGCAAACTTTAAAGGTGGCTTTTAGATTTATGATTTCACTTTTGTATGCATTGTTTTCAGGTAACAAGTGCATCTTGTAGTTTGTTGGTTGGATGAGTTCACCTGCAACAATAAACAACAACCATTTTTCTCATGTGTTGATGTAGTTGTGTTTCCTGATGATTTTCTGTGTTTTCAGTTTTGTTACTTTATAAAAGTAGTGATTTATGGATGAAGAAATGTTTTTAAAGATAATTTTCCAAGTTCTGCTATAATTTCTTAAAGTTTATCATGGGTATTTCGATTCTAAAAACTATAAAAATGGAAAAATGAATTTCAGTCCTATAATTTATGGATGTAAGTATAAGGCTCCAGATTGACATTGTAGGGATATTAATTTTGTGAACTCATTTGCCAACCTATAACCCTTGAAATTGCTTGACATTTTTGATGCCATTGTCGGGGATGTACGCCTCACACCCTTGTTGGAAATTTTGTACCCTAATGGAGATATTTGAAGACAAAAAGAGACAAATGGTGCATCCATTTGAGGAACACGAATGTATCTTTGGCACAACAACAACATTTGAATCTTTGACCCTCCAAAACCATGGTGAGCACACACAAAAATAGTGGCAACAATGATTCCATTATTTTTCCAGTTGCCATGTCCACCAACGATGATTCTTTGGGCAAAGGGAAAACAATCCCACTAAATACCCTACGATGATTCTACAGGAAGATGCATGAAGACTTGATTACATTCCTCTTTGAATTGGAGATTGTTTGTCAAGGTTATGATTATGTCAAAGATTAACAACCTAATGAGTGTTTTGAGCAGATTGATATCAGTTGTTGTGCCAAAATTCAACTAATATTGGGTAGGACGGTCCAATTGGTAGAAAAAAATAAACATAGACTAATTCTTACACCACAACATAATTCACACAACAACCATTAGTGGAATAACAAGGAGAAAAGGGAGTGGAAAAAAATCTCCACGCAAGGATCAGGTGCTGCTCCAATATGATATACCATTTCCTAAAAAAATACAACCAATTTATAAAATGGCAACATAATTAGGATTATAATCGCTTAAATTCAAGCAATAAGGATGACCTAATTTATGACAAAAAAAAAAAAAAAAGTGCTTGTCAGAACTTATATTGTACGAGATCCCATCTTGTGATTTTCATCACACTGATGGAGATTTGTTGTTGTTTCCCTTGGAGAATTAGACCAACTTGGCCCTGGCCATGGGGATGCTGCAAGTAGGGGGTGGGGGGCATTCATCTTCATGAGACCTCTTCTCTTCATCATCGCATCATATCACTTGATGGAGATCTTTGGTTGGGGGAATCTCACTTCTCCTTGGTTGAATCATGAATGGAATCTCACTTACATGTGCTTGCTTTGTTGATCACCCCTTGGTTACATTCTTGATGGATGTGGATCATACTATCTCGTAATGGTGGTTTGGTATATATGTTTATCTTAGATATGGATGAGGGTTCTAGGCCCCTAAAGGGGGTTAGATGATGATGGCTAGGAGATATATTTTTCATGATTGTTGAAGTTTCCTGGTAACTTTTGCATAATAATGTGGTATTATTGGGTTTCACTAGGAGAAATTCTACATGGTCCTTATGCTGGATGTGTGATGGGGGACACACTTTTAAGGTTGGATGCGTTAGCCATTCTAATATTTCCCTTTCTCTGATCATGTTGCTATGGTGGGATGATTTAGGGTGCCTTTGTGAGATTTTTCTAGGTGATTTAACTTTATAATGTCACATTTGCTAGACATCACCTAGGGGTAAGGTGTTTCATGATGTTAATACCCTCATTGATATGTTATATCTTAAGTTGTTAGAGTTATATAAGGGGTATTAATAATTATATTATGACTTGATGTGATCTAACCTTTTCGTAATGTTAGATGGTGATTTTGATTTAATAATCCCTTGTTGTTGGTGCACTCTAGGTTGGACCTTTTGTTTTGTTGTTATGATGGGGAGGTTTTCCTAAGGTAAATTTTGTCTTCTTCTTGTGCATTGTGATCTCTACTGTTCTATTGTTCTTGTATGGTTGAATTTTTGAAGTATAATTTTTGAATGATATATTGGAATAAAATAAAAGAAGATCAACATCAAAATTAATTATCATTATTTCAGAAATATTGTGCTAGTCTACATTGCACTTAGAAAATCAACATGGCTATGAAACTCAGGAGGCATAAATATAGGCTATGATCCTTCAAGAACCTAAGCCATCAACTTTGGAAATGTTTCTAGTAGGGATTCCTATGGTTTTTAATGTTGTGATTCTTTCACCTCATGGTTATTTTGGGCAAGAAAATGTTTTAGGAATGTTAGACCAGACATCGATGGTCAGGTAAACAATTTTTTTTATAATTGCAATGTCTATTCCATGATATCCTCTCTTTATTGTTCGATTTTATTTGGTATCATGTCCATCTAAACAACATCCAAAGCTAGAAGATGAAATTAGTATTACACGATATTGATTGAAATCCTTTTAACTCTTTTGTCTTAAAAGAATTTCATGGCTATTAGAAAAGTTTAATTTCACGTTGTTATTTGAGAACATGTTGTTTATATACTTGACCAAGTTCATGTGTTAAAGAATGAAATGTTGTTGTGAATAAAACGACAAGGATTAGACATCAAGCCTCAAATTATTTGTTTTCATAAGTTATTTACAACTTGAGCTTTTTAGCATGTAACTTACTTGACATGATTGTGCTTAAGATTTTCCTGAAGGTTGAATACTAAGTTAATAAGGTGTTTTAATCATTGGTGATGTTTTATTTTCTTTGTTTATATAGGTCATCTGACCACATAGTGGCCACTATCACTCAATCGAAGAAAATTTGTTTGAGTTTTTCTTTCTTTTATGGGGAAAAATGGCTTTGACATTGTTGATATTGAGGTATATGTCATATAAATCCTTTATAGTCTATTTTGGTTTATATTCTAGTATTCATCATCTTTCATGTCTTACACTCTGTATTTATCTTCTTTTGTTTTCAGAAAAGGAACTCAATATTGATGGTAAGAAGCAAGAATGGAAGAAAGAGGAGAACAATAACACTGGAGAGACAAATGCAAAAAGAGAGAGAGAAGAGAACCGATCTAGTGATACCCTTAGAGCCAATATCTTGCATAAGACACACACATAGAGATTGATGGCCAAGTCTTCAGAGTTGGTGAATTCGCCTGCAATGTCTTTGCAACACAATGATAATGTTTTGAAGTGATGAAACAACATTTCATGTGTAAATTGTAGTCCAACCAATATTAAGTTGGAAACTCATATTGTAATACTTGACATTTCATATAATATAATTTATATGGTTGAAATTATTTATATTTTCACTTGATATTGTTTAGTATTTTAATTAACATATGTAACTCTTCATTTTCATATTAGACGAACATACATGTTGTATGACATTTTTTTAATTTAGTTGCAAAATCATACTAATTAATTTATGTTGATTAATAATGAACATATAAAATCAATTTAAAACTACTAAATTAGTAATTTATATCGATTAATGATGAAGAAAAATAAAATGAATATACGACTAAATTAGTTGTTTATATTGATTATTAATGAAAGTAAATGAAATGAATATAAACTACTAAATTAGTCGTTTATATAATGAATATGAAATTATAAAAAAAAGATAAATGACAAATGTAATTGATAAATTTGTGATTACAAATGACGACTAAATTTTGCATATATATGACTATTAGTAGTTAATTTATAGTATCTTATAACATGACCAAAATTTAGTCATAAATTTTTGGTCATTAATTGGTTTCAAACAATGACTAAAATTTGCATATATATGATTATTAGTAGCTAATTTACAGTATCTTATAACACGACCAACATTTTGGTCATATTTCTTTGGTCATTAATTAGTTTTCTCGGATGATCATATAGTAATATATTTGGTCATTAATTATGGCAATTAATGACTAAATCAATGACTAAATTAATGACCAAATTTATGACTAAATATACTACTGAATGATAAAATTGAAACAACCAATAAATGACTAAGCTAAAAACGACTAAAAGTTGGTTGTGTTATAAGATACTGTAAATTAGCTACTACTGGTCACTGACTGAAAAATGGTCGTTTATATGCAAATTTTAGTCCTTTTTTTAGCAACTAATTAGCCGTTTCATACTAGTGCCTGTATTGGGATGTAGAGCTGGGCACAAACATACTTACTTTGTGATACATATGATAGTGCGAAAATTAAAAATCCAAAAAAATAGCTAAATTATAAATTTGTTTTAAATTATTGTTATTCTTATTTGAACATAATTATTATAATTATTATTGTTAATTATAATTAGAATTAATTTAGAAGATTACAAAACATGAAATAATAAAACTAAAAATGAAATATTATATATGCTTTGTTACAATTAAACTAATTAATTTTTATTTCTCCATTTTCAATGAACTTATTCTTAATCCCCTTATCCTTTCACTATAATCTACTGGAGTAGTCCTTAAGTGGGATTTTTTTGGAGTTTCTGGTGAATTTATGGAGTCATTTTTGGAGTTTATCGTTTGTGTATTTTAAACTATTTTTTTAGCTACATATATGGATTCAACGCCCTCAAAAACCCTTTGTGAACTTAGATTGTGAAGATTTCATGCGTCAAATTTTTAATTTTAGTGAATCCCTAATTCATTCTAGAAAACGTAGATCTGAAAATAAACTGGAAACTTGAAAAAGTTGCACTTAAAACTACACACTTAATAATTATTGATAACTAAATAACCGTAAACTCGGAAGGGTTGCACTTAAAACTACACACTGTTATGAAACCAGCTCACAAAAAGATAGAAAAGAGAGATCCACGCCTTAGAATTCAGCCTCTTCGAGGGGGCAACCTCCTTTACATTACATAAATGAACAATTCTTGGATGATACAAATGAAAATACCTCCTTTCTATATATAGGAGTCTAAGTGGTCCCAATACAATCAAAGCCTACATAACAATAATATTGTAGGGCACAACAATAACAATAGTGGGCTTCTATGTGGCACAATAGTAACAGTAGGGGCACTACATGGGTACATCAATATAAATAAGGGGTATAACTACAATAGTAATGGGGTAATCACTAGTATTATAGGGACCCAACATGCCCCTCTCCTTCAAAAAAGTGTTGTCCTCAACGCTTGAGTAGTTCAGGATACTTCTGCATAAAATTCTCATCCTCCCATGTGGAATCTTCAGCGGATAAGTTCTTCCACTTGATAAGGTACTCTGAAATTGATCGATTTCGTAGTTGTCGAGTTCTTGTTTCTATAACTGCTTCCGGTTCCAATATAATTTTTCCTTCTTCGTCAAGTTCTGGCAATATTGTTTGAACTGGGAGCTTGTCGCCTATAACCTTCTTTAAGCATGAAACATGGAAAACTGGGTGCAATCGAGAAGCTGCAGGAAGCTCCAATTTGTATGCCATAGTACCAATCTTTTGCAACACCTTGTACGGACCATAATACTTTGGTGATAATTTATTATCCTTCTTAGCTTGCTTGAGGGACATTTTCTTATATGGTTGTAGCCGTAGGAATACCCAATCACCTACATCAAAACTTCTTTCACTGCGATGCTGATCTGCCTGTTGTTTCATTCTATTCTGTGCCAACACAAGGTTATCCTTTAAGAGTTGGAGGACTTGTTGTTGATGTTCGATGTGATGTTCCACTGCCTGAACCTTAGAATTTTCTCTTAAATATGATGTGATGGATGGTGGTTGATACCCATAAAGTGCCATAAATGGGGTCATTTTTGTTGCTGTATGAAAGGAAGTGTTATACCACCATTCAGCCAGAGGCAACCATTTGACCCATTGTGTCTGTTTATCAGATACAAAGCAACGAAGATATCCTTCCAAACATTTGTTTACTATCTCAGTTTGCCCATCAGATTGAGGATGATAAGATGAGCTATGAGCTAACTGAGTACCAAGACAAGAAAATAATTCTGTCCAAAAATTTCCAGTGAAAATGGGATCTCTGTCACTTACAATAATCTTTGGGTTTCCATGTAGCTTTTGAATTGTTTCCATAAATGCAGTAGAAACTGTACTGGCTTTAAATGGATGTGATAATGCACAAAAATGTGCATACTTGGTAAGTCTGTCAACTACCACCATGATGACACTCTTTCCCTCAGACTTGGGTAAACCTGTGATAAAATCCATTGATACCTCCTCCCAACGTTGGCTTGGAATGGGTAAAGGTTGTAATAGACCCGGTGTCTTAATTGTTTCAACTTTATTTTGTTGGCAAACCAAACATTCTGCCACAAACTTTTGAATATCTGATTTAAGGCCATCCCAAAAAAATTCCTTCTTAACCCTGTGGTAAGTTTTTAAAAATCCTGAGTGCCCTCCTAAGGGAGAAGTGTGCAATTCCATAAGAATCTTTTGTTTTAGCTGGGAATTCTTACAGAGGTATAAGCGATCTTTGTACCATAACGAATCATTTTTCCAGCTAAATGTATCAGACGTACTGGAATCTTGTTGTAGCTTTCGAATAAGTGCCCACACTTCTTCGTCATTCTTCCATTCCTCCCTTGCTTCATTTATCCAATCTGGTTGGATAATAGAAATAGCGCACAACAATGCTTCCACATCCTCATCCTTCCTTGAGAGTGCATCTGCCACCACATTTTGCTTCCCTTTTTTGTAGATGATTTCAAAGTCATAACCCAACATCTTTGTGACCCACTTTTGTTGCTCTTCAGAGGATAATCTTTGTTCTAAAAAGTATTTAAGGCTATCATGATCTGTTTTTACCTTGAAGTGTCTTCCCATTAGGTAGGGTCGCCATTTCTTAAGTGCATGGAGTATTGCCAACATTTCCTTCTCATAAATAGCTTTTCTTAAAACTTTCCCTTGATTGGACGACTTTCAAAAGCAATGGGTCTTTCATCTTGCATTAGAACAGCACCAATTCCATTTCCTGAAGCATCACATTCCACAATAAAGGTTTTTGTGAAGTCCGGTGTAGCTAAGACCGGTGCTTGGCACATTGCCTCTTTAAGATGTTCAAAGGCCTTTGTTGCTTCCGGAGTCCATGAAAATGCATCTTTCTTCAATAATGTTGTTAGAGGTGCTGCTATTCTCCCATAATTCTTAACAAACTTGCGATAATACCCTGTCAACCCAAGAAATCCGCGCAAATGCTTTATGGATGTGGGGATTTTCCATTCCTTAATGGCTTTAATTTTGCTAGGGTCTACCTTAACTCCTTCATGAGATACAATATGACCCAAATATTCCACCTCCTGGACTCCAAAGAAACATTTGGATCTTTTGGCATATAATTGTTTCTCTTCCAATAGTTGTAGCACCCTGTCAACATGTTCAACATGATCCTTCCAAGACTTGCTGTAGATAAGTATATCATCAAAAAATACTAACACAAATTTTCTAAGGAATGGTTTGAAAATTGAATTCATCAAACCTTGAAATGTTGAAGGTGCATTGGTAAGGCCAAAAGGCATGACCAAAAATTCATAATGACCCTCATGAGTTCTAAATGCCGTTTTCGGAATGTCTTCAATCTTCATTCTGATTTGATGATATCCTGAACGAAGATCCAACTTGGTGAAGTAAATTGATCCATGCAATTCATCCAGTAATTCATCAATGACAGGAATGGGGAACTTATCTTTAATAGTGAGCTTGTTGAGCTCCCTATAATCCGGACACATGCGCCATGATCCATCCTTCTTGTGCACCAATACTACTGGAGCAAAGAAAGAACTTTGACTCGGTTGAATTATACCAGCCTCTAGCATTTCTGCAACCATACGTTCAATTTCACTTTTTTGGACATAGGGATATCTGTACGGCCTGATGTTTGGAGGAACACTTCCTGGAATCAGATGAATAGCATGATCATGATCACGCATAGGTGGGAGACCTTTGGGAGTCTCAAATACCTTGGAATGATTGTCCAGGACTTTTTGGAGATCTGGAGAAATAGATGATTCTAATGTGGAAACATCTAGCGAACATAATTGTGCAATTACACCCCTTTGCTCCTTTTTTAGAAGCTTTGTCATACCATTAGAGCTGATTATCTTTCCTGGTTTCCCTGCAATACCCCTTAATTCAACTTCCTTTCCTTCCACAGAAAATTTCATGAAAAGTTCTTGAAAATTAAAAGCTATTGTACCCAAGGATTGTAGCCATTGGACTCCTAGTACAACATCAGCACCTCCCATTGGAATGGAAAGCATTGGGCTAGTCAATACATATTCTCCCATGGATAGCTTGATATTATGGCACTTTCCAGAGCAATTTATTGTTCCTCCATTTGCAATCATCACTTGACACTCTGGTGCTGGATATAGGAAGCAATTCAATTCTTTTGCTACCCTACAATGAATAAAATTGTGGGTGCTTCCTGAATCAATCAACACTATTACCTTTTTCTTCTTGATTTGTCCTTCTATCTTGATGGTTTGAGGAGTGGTAATTCCCGCCAATGCATTACAAGATATGGTTGGATTTATTTGTTCTTCATCTAGGCTTTGTTCCTGGAGTATATCTTCTTCTTTTGACCTTTCTTGCTCCTTTTCTTCTTCCTCTTCACAATCTATGTAGAATAATTTCTTCTCACCACACTTATGACCCTTTGTGTATTTGCTATCACAATTGTAACAAAGCCCTTTTGCTCTTTTTTCTTCCAATTGTTGTGGTGTCAACCTTGTAGGTTGTGGAAGACTATGGGCAACAACACTTCCATCTTTATAGTTGTGAATGGTATGCTTCCTAGTTGCCATAATTTTGCTTTCCATTTTTCTTGCTAACCTGAATGCCTTCTCTAATGAATCAGGTTCCCAAAGGCGAACATCATGTTGGATATTATCCTTTAAAGACCCTATGAACACATCAATCCTATGCTCCTCTGGAATATCTTTTACCCTTATGTTCAATTTTTGGAACTCCTCAATGTGCTCCATTATTGAACCCTTTTGTTTGAGACTTATCAATTGGCTAAAAAAAGTGTTGCTTTTTGTATCCTCATAATGTGCTATCAATTCTTCCGTAAAAATTGCCCAAGTGATAAATTGTTTACGAGAGCAAAGCCATTGATACCATACAAACTGATTTGGTTCCAAATATAAAGTTGCCATACGTACCTTTTGTGTGTTTTGCACATTATTGAGATCAAAGAATTGCTCCATCTGTAATATCCATGTGGCGGAATCCTTGCCATCAAACTTCCTCATATCGATTTTTGGAATATGGTGGGTCTTCGATCCAACATTAGAATCTATGGAATCATGATTAACATTACTTTTGTTCACATCATGAGTTTCCTTTACAACCTTTTCACCATTAGTAAGTATCTCTTGTAGAAAATTTGTCAAATCTATCTTCAAATCTGCCATGTCTGTCTTCAAATCTGTCTTCAAACTTGCCATGTATTTCTTCAAATCTGTCTTCAAATCAGTCTTCAAATCATCCATCTTAGCTTCCATGCCCTTTATCTTAGCATCTGTTAGCTTTTGTGAGCGTGACATTTGTTGCACTTGTTCTTGTAATTTTGATATATCATGTAGCATTTCTTCCTCTTCTTCATGAGTCATGCTAGAGCTTTCAGGTTCCTTACTAGGTGTTTTCATTTTCTTTCCTCGGGGCATCAGTTACCGATAATAATTCTTTACTAGGCCCTTTGAATTCCTTCAAACCAAGCTTATGCAAAAATAAAAAATAAAAACTACACACCTTTTTTTTACTTTGTAGAAGCCTGATATTGAATCTGATGTACCTCTGTAATTTCGAATCATCCAATTCTGAAATTGTGATCTGTAGTAGCTTTCAGTGTCCTCTTTCCAATGCCACTAGTCTGAACCAAATTGGATTCTCCAAGAAAGAGTTATTCACAATCTCCTGCAGTGACCTGATTATAGACTGTTTCGGTAGAGCGAACTTGTATGAAGTGCCACGTGTCACTGTTTCAACCCTTGACTCTGAAAAATATATAAACGAAAACTAAAGTTCGTCCTCTTTCTGTAACTTCTTACGAAATTTCAATCCGATGCTCAGAAAGAAAGTTATGACGATTTTCCCCAGGTCACCTGTTTTGAGTGTAATTCAGGAGTCTGCAAAAAGACCAACTTCCGCAGATCATATCTCCGAAACTATTGCGCGAAAAGATCTGAAATTCGGACCCCAGGTTCAGTGCCAATTATTCTCAAATGGGTTTTCTTTGCGACTTTTGAAACGTCACAGAAAAAAAGTTATAGTGAAAATGCCACGATGACCTGTTTGGAGCAGCGAAACCCTAGAATCCAAAGCTCTGATACCAAATGTTATGAAACCAGCTCACAAAAAGATAGAAAAGAGAGATCCACGCCTTAGAATTCAGCCTCTTCGAGGGGGCAACCTCCTTTACATTACATAAATGAACAATTCTTGGATGATACAAATGAAAATACCTCCTTTCTATATATAGGAGTCTAAGTGGTCCCAATACAATCAAAGCCTACATAACAATAATATTGTAGGGCACAACAATAACAATAGTGGGCTTCTATGTGGCACAATAGTAACAATATGGGCACTACATGGGTACATCAATATAAATAAGGGGTATAACTACAATAGTAATGGGGTAATCACTAGTATTATAGGGACCCAACACACACTTAATAATTATTGATAATTAAATTAAATTTTTTCAAAGCCTTTTATGAAAGAAACACAATAATTATTGATAATTAAATAAATTTTTTTGAAAGCCTTTTATTAAAGAAACACATATTGGAATAATTTTTCAAATCTAAAATAACATAAAATAAAATAAATCTAAAATAAATAATCAAAAGTACCGTGTGGTCTTCAAGTGTGACTTCTTGGAAAGTTTTCCAGTTTGAGGGTGTTGAATCCATATATGAAGTTAAAAAACCAATTTAAATAACACAAATATTGGCCACAAGTTTTTTGGCCTTTTTCTCTGACTTCGACCATCTACTAGAAACTCCAAAAAGTCGCAGTTAAGGACTACTCCAGTATTAAGTAGAGGGTAGAGATTTAACCTCAATGGAATATGCTAAAATATTCAATGATATTCACAGATAGGGTTAAAGTTTACATCCAAGTTAGTTATGTCTTTTTAATTTATTTATTTACATCCAAGTTAGTTAAGACCTTTTAATTAATTTAACAGAAATTAATTAATTAACGAATCAATATTTTTCATACTAGGCATGTGGTATTGATAAGCCATGGTATTGACCCATGGTATTGTAACAAAAAATATTTACAAGTTATGAATTTCCATGATAAAATGAATTGAATCTCCATGGTTAATAATATTGTTACATTTTTAAAAAAATGTTTATATGTTTAACTAGTAAATTAATTCCTTTTATAATTAAATTAATAAAAATTTAAATTAAAGTTCTAATTTACTTAATTTTTATGGTTTTTCTAAACTAGGGAAATGTGAGATGTATCTTAGCAATTTTAATTTTTTTTTTTTTTTTTTTTTTTGTTTATCATGGACTAATGTCTATTAATACTTACTAACCATTTAATTTATATGGCTTCACTAATTTAATCATAAATCATATATATTATTATTATTTTGTTTTTCCTTTTTTTATAATTACTTAGTCTTGTTTTTTTAATATTATAAATTCCTAGTTGATAATTCTATTTTTAAAATATAACTTAAAGAGAAATTCTTTAATGATAAGTGGAGTCTCCACTCAAGAGTCAAAATGTTGAAAATGTTTAAATACTTGATACAAATTATTCTTTAAAAAATTATACACAAATATGATGAACCGTGAACATACTCAAATTTAAGATATATATGTATATACTCAAATTTGTCATTGTACTCAAGGGTTAGATTAATTCAAATAACTATGACATATATGTACATTGACACTATACTCGAGGGATATATTAATTCAATTAATGATTTTTGAAATATGGGATGTCAAGAAAGTAGAACTTTTCCACATGCTTTCAATACAATGATGGAATAGCTTAAAAAGGAGGATACATGCATGAAGGAATTTAGGAATCAAATGAGGGCATCATAACTCTCCACATCCATGATGTGTGTATAATAAAATTGTGAATTAAATGGGGCATCACGACTTCACCACATCTATGATGTGTGTATATTTTGGATAATTCTTTTCACATTAACAAATGACATGTACCAGTGTTATAGCTCTATTTGCCACCCAGGAGACTCATTGAGGATCTACTTCAAACATCTTGTTAAGGCATTACTTTTTCTTCCTTTATTTTTTAGTTATTAAGGATTTTTTCTCCTTAGACAATTAAAAAGGTGCAATCGGTCACTTCTGGTATGTATATAGTTGACCGTCCTCCGGTCCCGACATGCATGTGCTTCATTGCACTTCGCACCTTTACTAGACGACATATTTGTCAATTTAGATGTTGCATGCCATGAAATGTATAGAGTTTTATTTTTTCGCCGCCTATTAATATGCAAATAGTTACCCACCTTTTTCCATATTAATCACTGGTTCTAGTGCTAGCTATATATGGTAAGCCAGATGTTTTCTTTCCAACAATAAATGATAAACTATGCTAGTTAAGGGAAATCTGAAGCTCTCGTAGACATGCTGTTGTTTATTGTCACATTTAAATGCTTTGCACTAGATGCAACTATCGTGACCAATGGTGGATGCACAGATTCAAATTCAGGTTTAATCTATTTCCTTTTAGGAGGTATGTCACAAATTCAAATTCAGAGTTCACCCTCTTGAATGGAGTACAAGGTTTCTTTAAAGGAGGTCATGATCATAGTCCTAGTGCATAGGTTCAAATTTAGGTTCACTCTTTCTCTGGCTCACTGTCACGATCTCTTTCCTTTTAGGCAGATAGAATCTTAGGCTTTAGTCTCGTGGACTGATCTACGATGGTTTCTTCCTGCTCAGGTCATCTCTATGTGGATGGTCTGTTTTCTTAAACCTGCATTTCCTACTCTTTTACTCCTACATTCAGGAAATTTGAAATGCATATGTTGTCTATTGCCTTTGGCCTTTTGTAACTTCATTTCCTTCGAGGTGTTTTTTGTCTTACAACCTTTCCTTCTGGTGGTTTGAGTTGTTGGTGTTCTGTTTTCTGGCCACTCTGTTGTTGCCCAGTGGTTTCAACCATTGTTTTTTTTTTGATATTTGGGTCAACGATTTTAGTTGTTTTGGAAATTGAATTTTTGTCTCCTATATCGCCAGATCTATTCCTCTTGGTCCATCTACTAGAGCTCCATTCCAAACTGATGACATTCAAAATCAAAATCATTCCTAAATGGTATGAAAGGGTTTTTTTTTTCAATGTTTGATCATCATGATTTTCAAGACTTGTAACAGTAGCCAGGAACTTACCCCATTCCAACCCATATAATTTGCAATGCATCCACTCACAATTTTACCAACAATAGAACCTATAGTCAATAAGAAGGCAAAGGTGGAGTACTCCATTAAAAGATTAAAATATGATATTAGTGAACCTCGTAAAATTGATTACAGGCTTGAGAAACAAATACTAGAGCATATTCCAAACATATTGGAAGTTAGTGTGCTACAGATCCACGTAGCCTTGTCACCCAGTGAATCCACATTTTCCATTGCCTTATCACCCAGTGGTGGATTAGGATCTGAAATATTTAAGTTCTTCTATTTGAGTCTATATGCATCTACACGTTTGTGTGCCTGTATCAAATGATATCGCTTTTGAAAAATTCTTCTACCCTTTTTCTTAGGCCTTTCTTGAAGCTTAGTCATTATTACAACATCTCTTTTTACATCTTCAATGGTCTCTAGTTTTTGTGCTCCAAAATTTTTAGCATAATATCTCTCTTTCCATCCAGGTTCTCCTAATTTAACCTTGTTAACCTGTGGCTGGTAGGAACCTAATTTTTTTACATTTTTCATTCCAAGTCTTGATATATCTTGTGCCATATCACTTAGTGGATCCACATTTTCCATTGCCTTATCACCCAGTGGAGGATTAGGAACTGGAATATTTAACTTCTTCAATATGAGTCTGTATGCATCTGCATTTTCCTGTGCCTGTATCAAATGAGCTCGCTCTTGAAAAATTTTATCCTCGTAAAATGCTACAGACTGAATAAAATTCTCAACCCTTGTCAAATTTACCTCACTTGCATCTGTCATATAACCACCCATTGTGCCAAACTCTTTTTTGTATACAACCATTGGTAAATATATTGCATCCTCATGAATTTCCAATGTAGGCATGTGCGGAAGGAAATCATCCCCCACAAAAAAAGCACATAAACAAAAAATCATCTGTGATTTATTCAAATTCCACCTCAAATGGAGAGTTTGGTATCTTCATGTCATACTCAAGTACTCTTCCAGGTCTAGATGTTGAGAATGTATACAATTATTTATTCATTCAATCGTTAACACCCAACACTTCTAGCTTGTGGAGGTAGGGCCAACTCAACAAAAGAATAATGCTTATAATTCCATTGTCTTTTGTATGTTTGTTCATATGATTTATTTGTGGTTGTAGTTATCCTCTCTGTTAAAATATGTGTGAGTATGAATTTCCATTGTTCAAGTGTGATTCTATTTCATTTTGCAAGTTTAATTTAAGTTAAATTCTACAAAGCATGGTTGTACTCATTTCTGTAAGTTTAGTGGACTATCCAAGACTGATTTCAATTCCAGGAAGTGTGAAATTACTTCGAAATTCATATTATTTTCTTAATTAATAGCCCAATTTCTCTTCATACATTCATTATACAGACTTTTTACAGAGAAACTTGTGGTCTTCACATACACTACATGATATCTCAGAAGACATAAATCTTAGGTCGATCGTGAAATGTACATTTAATTTCACCATTTCTCCTGGTCTAGAGAAAGTGTGTTATTGTTTCCTTTTTGGGGCATGATGGTGGATTGGAAAGTAATGTTGATTGGGAGCAACAAACTTCATTTTAGGCTCCTATATTCATGGTGATTGGTTAACATTCTGAGTGTATTAAATAAGAACAGACCATCTTCTAGAAACACAACTTGATAATCTTTATTTCTCGACTAGATATCATATAGGACTTTTCTTTTCAAACTTTTATTGTTCTTCTCTTGATTAGGAAGACAATTTAATATATAAAGCCTCACTATCTCTAAGATAAGGCTAGATAAGATAATAACATATCTATTGGTGTGTTGAGATGTTGTAATACGAAGGAGTTTAAGTTACATTCATTTTTATGTGTGTCCTATGAGTAAGAATTATATTGTATATCCTTATTTATTTATTCAATAGTTAACACCCAACACTTCTAGTTTGTAGGGTCAACTCAATAGAAGAATAGTGCTTATATTTTCATTGTATTTCCTACGTTTGTTCATAGGATTCATTTGTGACTCTAATTATCTTATCTGTTAAAATATGTGTGAGTTTGAACTTCCATTGTTTAAGTGTGATTTTGTTTCATTATTTGAGTTCAATTTAATTTAAGTACGATTAAATAGGATAGATTAAGAAAATGAGAAATAGTTTCAGGAAGAGGACCCAAAAACCATTGAAACTCAAATCCAAATTGGATAATTTGGTGCAGTTAGAAAACCATACTGGAAAGGGACCCTTGAAATTGTTGCTTGCAAACTCTAAGTCTATAAGGTTTGGAAGCTGGCAGATTACAGGGGACAATGAGGCTGAAATTCCTTTGTAGCTCAAGTTAAAGCCTCTAATAACTGTATTAGAAGAATCACAAACAACGCCAGTCCAAATATAAGGAGGTTTTCCATTATAATGCCAGTCATTCAATATGTTAGAACCATCCTTGATGCTTCCCTTAAAGTCCAATAGTGTTTCTAATACAGGGGGCTTCTCTACTCGAACTGACAATACAAAATAAAGTAAACTTGGAGTTAACAAGAGGGCATAGATGTATCGTTTGGTCCTCAAATGAAACATCCTTAATTTGGTGAGGGATTCTGAGGTAAACATGTAATTCTCTACATATGTAATATGAAAAATCACAACTATAGTAATACACCAACCTTCATTCTTTTGAAAAAATAAAATGATCTTCTTGGAAAAACACAAAAGAAGGTTTAGGTCGACTAACAGTCATGTAGAAGATACAATTCAGACTTGTTGCTCCAAACTCCAAACTAGTAAAAACTGAATAGGGGTTTATAGTCAGGGCTTGGAGAAACATTATCAAGATGCCATTCATTGTGTATTCTAAGCTCTTGTTCACACATATATAAGAAACAACTGAGAAACATCACAACGTAAAGAAGGGGAGAGGAGAAAAATATAACGACTAACCTGGCGAGGTCATACAAGACTAAACAAATCTGCTCTCATAATTGAGAAGCCATGGATCTCATAGAATTTCGAAGTGATTTTTCCTTTCCCACTTGTTTAAACCATCAAATTCAGATCCATTTAGGAAAGTTCTCGAATCGGCCATGTGAATTCAACACAATAAACTAAAATTCATGACGCCTCTCATTTTTATTCGGTCCACATGTGACTATAGAATTTAAATTCTATTAACATAAATTATTCAACATAATGACTTTTTCAATTGTTAAACACCTCCGAAGAGGTGTGCTTTTTCTTTAGCTTAAAAGGAATTTTCAACTTGCACATACTCGTATGATCTGGTTCTATTTCCTTAGCTGATGGTATCTCAGAAGACATAAATCTCAAGTCGATCCTGAAAGGTACATTAAATTTCGTCATTTCTCCTCGACTGGAGAGGTTATGAAAATAACTATCATTTTTGGCACCATTTCTAGGGAGATATCAAAAACATAGTTGAAATAATCAACTAGTATTAGGAACACACTATAAGGGGATCAACAAGAGCAACAACTTACATCCTTCTTGTTTTATTTCATACAAGCTATCTTGCATCTTGAAAATGAAATCATAGTAGGATGCATGAATTGACAAAGAGACTCAAGATGCAAATTTTGTAGTGTAGTAAAATTCATCCAAAGTAAACAACATCTTGCGAGAAAATCACTGGAAGGAGAAGGTCCAAGGGTAAAATTATACTCTAGCTCAGGTCATATGTAGAATATTCAATCCACTTAATCTACAAACGATATTCAAATTTCTTTCTCTTTTGAGGAAACAAAAAAAATTCCCCTAGCTATGGAACCTATGAATACAGTCATCAATGCATACCTTAAGTTAAAGTAGTAGGGGAGATGAGTTCAAAAGCTTGAATTCTCTAAGAAATTTGTATCTTCTGAGGAATCAATAGTACAAAGCACACTAGACTTTTGGAATGTCAATCCTTTGGATAGTACATTGTTTCTTTAAATGAGGTCATTGTGATAGTCTTAGTGCATAGGTTCTAATTCGGGTTGAGGCTCTAATTAGAGCCATTTCATTAACTATGCATTCGTGATTGTGCAAGTAGTAATCACTATATTCTCGTTTGAGGAATGATAATGTGGGCACATCGATTTCCTAACAGGGCTTTGGTTTTAGTGGTAAAATGTTAGTATTAATGATAGAATCAATGGAACAATATAAAATTAAAATAGTACATGTAGGGCTAATCATAAATTGCACTCAATAAACAAATTAAAGCAATATTTTTATTGGGATGACACTTGCATGAACCTCATAATCCTCCTTTAGTTTACGATAATGTTTCGCATGGCTTTTTTTTCGTGCTTCTAACGAACCTTTTATCCCCGACAAAAATGTTTTATGAGCATTAAGAAACTCTTCCTCCCATACCCTCCATATTTGGAAGAGGAATCCTGCAGGAATGAGGAAATCAAGGTAGATACGTTGGATAAAAACATGGTATTTTCTTTATAAAATGTGAATAATTAATGGAGGATTTATTTAATACGTCAACCATGTTGGGAAGGTAGGAAGAGAAATGTCCAAGGGAGTCAGAGAGAGGGGAAATATTTAGGGAGTCAAGGTGTGTTGGAAATAATACTGAGAGGGGAGGGGTGAATCAGTATTATCACATTAATACAACTTTTTCATTTCCATAATCAGATTCATATATGCTACTTCCACAACTTCTTATGATTAAGTTAATTGATCTTCAATGAGTGCATTAGAACATTATCAACCATATTATCAGTTAACAGATGCAGTAACATAGAGTAGATCATCATACATAAGGCACACACATGAACACCATGATATAAGGTGGAAACCCAATGCGGGAGAAAACCACCTGCTGCAAGTCATCTCAATCTTCTTCTTAATAAGAAAATCCTTTTACAATATTTTGTACTGGTGCAGTCTTATACTAGTACGGGAGCTACAACCCCCTTTGCTCTTGTACTAGCCGATCCATTTACTAGTACACAGGCTGCTACCTGCTACAATGCTCCAAAGATTTCCTTTAGCTCTTGTACTAGCTTAGATACTAGTACGTAGGTGCTGGCCTACAATATTTTCTCCTCCAGGTACCACGTTTCATCAATTTTCAGACTGGATACACTGAAGCACAACACATAATCTGAAAGGCCACATTTCATCCAATTTTCATACTGGACCCAACAACAACATTGAAGCTCATAATCAAACAACCTTCTGAATCACCCAATCACCAGATCAATACATATACAATGAGAGTTGTCAACCAGATCTAGTCCACCAGATCATATAAGGATAAGTCATTATGAACCTGATCCATTCATCTATCAATACTGAAGCTAATCATAATCATTCAATCAATCACTGCTGTTATCAGAACATAATATCAAAAACCAAACATCACTTCAAAACCCAGAACACAACAATAATAAACAGGGGCAGCTAAATAGATTTCATGAAAAGTCCGCAGCTTCACCCATAGAACACCTGCGTACATACGCACTGTTTCCAACTACTTTCCTGCGTACCCACGCACTGTGCCTCACTGACTTCCTGCGTACCTCCGCATCTGCAGTGCTGCTGGGCCTGCGTATCTGCGCACCTGCAGTGCTTCTGTGCCTGCGTATCTGCGCACCTACAGCGCTTCTGCGCCTGTGTATCTGCGCACCTGCAACGCTTCTGCGCCTGCGGAGACGGTCCTGCGGGCATAGACAATTTTCAGACTTCAAGGATAACCCAGACTATCAGATCTACAGATCTGAGCATGCGCCGAAGGGATCTCAACCCATTAGTAGATCCGACTTGTAACTCTCATGTTTCTCCTTGATTTAGATTCAACTATCTCTCACAAACCCATCACTAGAATTTCAGATCTAGCTTCTCTTAAGATCTTCTTCTTTCACAAGTGTCTAGCCAAATGATCTCCTTTGCTTTATATAGGCAGGCTCTTCCTAAAATCATGGATGAATACCATAGATAACCAATACAAGAGGCCCAAAAACATGGGGCTCAATAATAATAATAATAAGATAAAACAATACCACTGACCAAACCATAGGATCAAATATGTCGGGCTAAATACTATGGTCCACCATTAGATTTCCACGTGAGAATACTTTTTCACTGCATGAAAGTGCGTGAACTAGGGTCCGCACCTTTTACACGGGATACCTGCGTGTATGTACGCACATTATCTAAGACATGCCTGCGTGCCCGCACCTTTTGTACGGTGTACCTGCGTACCCCTTATTTTCTTCAATATTTGAGAGCTGATCATCAATCTTTGCTGCTGACCTGAAGTACTGTGATCTATCACCTGTATGGGTTTCCATCAAGGACAACACTTTAGCCATAATGCCAACAATCTCCCCCTTTGGACTTGATGGCAAAGCTTACTTGTGAATTGTCATCTGATCCCTTTGAACTGTCCTGCATCCATGTATTCTGTCATATCTGATATCTCTTCTATGGATTCATCTGAATGTATACAAGTGAGATGATCTTCTATGAGAGGGTTGCCATCAAGTACAACACATGCATCATAATGCCAACAATCTTCCCCTTTGGACTTGATGGCAACAACACCAAATCACTCTCCCCCTTTGACATCAAGGGCAAAGGGTTTTGCTCCCCCTAAGAACATGCTCCCCTTGACTATAAACCAGATCTGCTGAAGTCTCTGAATGAGCTCCCCTTTTGTATATGCCATGGTGCACCAATCTGATAATGCTCTTTCTGAGAACAAGCTGAAATATCTGCTCTGTTATATAGTGTTGTTCATGCTCAAGCTCCCCCTGACTGTAAGCAAGGTCTGCAAAAAGCTGTTCTACAAGAAGAACATGACTCTATATATCATAAATGACCTTCCTATGACCAAAGGACTCAATATATACATCCATCACCCAACCAAGTGGGGATACATCAGGAACTAAATACATTACATCTTCATCCCAGGCATAGTGGGGAAACCAACATAGGTCGTTACATGACCTGAAGAGATGACTACAATAGATAGAGACATACTATTACATCATGAGTCGTGATAAGACATTTATAATAGAGACCAATCACCTAAGATAAACATCAGCAACAACAGTGTATGATCTGCTCCATAGCATCTGTCACCAACAACTTGTATTAGTGCAAGAATCATCAAGGTATGTCCGCATCAACTCATCCTTTAGAACATAATCATTCTCATTCTAACATATGTGAGAAACACCATAGCCATCCAGATCTGCATGAACCAAGTATCATCAATTGGGAGTATATGCACCAATCCACATGTGTACGAGAACTCATCATGTCTCCAATCATTCATGAGTCTAGCCAACAATCCTCATCCAAATATGTGCCAAGAACAATAGGAATCCGAGGACTATTAACCATAATGCCAACAATGCATTAAGAGCATATGCTCCCCCTAAAATTGTGCCTTCTGTCAGATCTTATCAATAAGAAAAGTCAGCCAATAAATGCCTTAAGACAGATCTGCAGTTTCTCATTGTATGGCCTGCGTGGCTCCGCACTTCACCTTCTGCTCCCCTGCGTATACCCGCAGAGAGCCTTCTGCTACAGTGCGTACCCATGCACCTGTGCCATCAATTGCACCGCGTACCTCAGGCATTCTTTGCTTCTGTTGCGCCGCGTACTTCTATGTACCTCCGCAGGTTTTCCTTCTATCGCGCCGCGTACCTCCGATCTTGCTCCGCACCGCTTCTTCTGTCTCGCCGCGTCCGTCCGCATGTGCCCTTTTGTTTCACCGCGTACCTTCGCACTGGGATTGTGCCTTCGCTGCGTATCCTCGCACTTTCACTGAAAATCGTCTGCATACCTCTGATTAGAACCCAATTAACAGTCCTCCACTATGTCACTGACAGTCAGATTCCCAGATCTGATCTTGTGCTCGAGAGATCATACTTCATAGATTCACTTCCAACTTCACTTTCCCTACTGCCTTTCTTCAAACAATCATATACGTGATTGTGCAGTGTCCAACTCACGTATATACGCGACTTCCCTTTATGGAGTTTGCGTATGAGATTCAAGACACTGAAGTTTTGTACTTTCAGCTCCCTCTGATTCTGGTATGTCTGTAGGTTGTGTTGTGCCGCCTTTTTCTGACTGTACTTCCTTTTTCCTCCATATCTTCAAGCGTGATGATGACATTTTCTCCTTTTGATATGGTGCCCACACTTTGTTCCTGAATTCCTTAGCTATATGTCCAAACTTGTTACATGCATAACATCTTACATGTTTCATATTCCTCCTGTAATAGTCAGCAGCTTTGTGACCATACATATTGCAAGCAAAGCAATATCCATTAAAGTACCTTGAATGTGATGATCTTTCTGCATAATGGTCTTGAACCCTTCTTCTTCTACATCTAGCTGCAACATGTCCAAGATTATGACATACATAACATTCAACATTATTCATAGGAGGAGTAAAGGATTTTCTTTGAGGAATCTCTTTCTTTGGTTGATGATGAGATTGATCTTTCATTTCTTCGTTGATCACTTTAGATTTCTCTTTAGAGTTCCTTGCCTCACCTTGTGAACTAGATTCACCTTCAATAGATTCATGGAAACCAAGATCAGTCTTTATAGCAGGAGACCTTTGACTACTAAGAATATCATCCAAGACTTTAGAACTATCTTGAAATCATAAAAGCTTATCCTTTTCTTCTAATTTACCTTTCAAGATATGTACCTCAACCTGAAGCTGTTCTTCCTTTTCAAGAGATTGCTTTTTCAAATCTTATTCAGCTTTCCTTCCTTCTTCCATTTGTTCCCTTAGTTTGAGAATCTCCTTTTCTTGTTCTTCATTCAGATCCTGCTGCATTTGACGAACTCTGAAGGCACATTCCAGCTGGGATTTTAAGATGATGACTTCGTTGTCTTGTTTTTCAATTGCTTGGTGTAGATCTTCATTTTGCTTCTTTGATTCTTCAAGTTCTTCCTTTAGTGAGAGGATCGTGGCTTCAAGACTTTCATAATAACTGGATCGATCTCTGAGCTCCTTGATTGTTGTGTTCTTTTCAATGACTTCATTTCTTAGAGATGTTGCTTCAACCTGCAACTTTTGATACTTTTCTTTGCATAACTCTTGATGAGCTTTTTGTCTAGTAACAGCTTCTTTGAGGGCACCACTCTTTATGTTCAGAAGTTTTTCTTGTTCACTAATTTTGTTTGTCAGCCTGTTAAATTCTGCCTCTATTTGATATCTTTCTTGCTCACCCATAAGAGAAAATTCAGTATACTCACTATCACTTTCATCTTTTCCAAAAGGAAAGATAGCTGGAACATCGGAGGATAGCAAATTCATACCTGAATGGTCATCTTCATTCTGAACTGATTCTGAATCTGGTTCTGAATCTGAAGAGCTTCTTATACCTAATCCCCAATCGATTCTCCCACTGTCATAGTTCCTCTGAGATGTCTTCTTCTTATGAGCTTTCTTCTTAAGCTTCTTTCCCATTGTTCCACGGATCTCCTTCAAGCGATCAAGCTTCTACCAAAGGTCCTGCTCTGATACCAATTGTTGGAAATAATACTGAGGGGGGGGTGAATCAGTATTATCACATTAATAAAACTTTTTCATTTCCATAATCAGATTCATATATGCTACTTCCACAACTTCTTATGATTAAGTTAATTGATCTTCAATGAGTGCATTAGAACATTATCAACCATATTATCAGTTAACAGATGCAGTAACATAGAGTAGATCATCATACATAAGGCACACACATGAACACCATGATATAAGGTGGAAACCCAATGCGGGAGAAAACCACCTGCTGCAAGTCATCTCAATCTTCTTCTTAATAAGAAAATCCTTTTACAATATTTTGTACTGGTGCAGTCTTATACTAGTACGGGAGCTACAACCCCCTTTTCTCTTGTACTAGCCGATCCATTTACTAGTACGCAGGCTGCTACCTGCTACAATGCTCCAAAGATTTCCTTTAGCTCTTGTACTAGCTTAGATACTAGTACGTAGGTGCTGGCCTACAATATTTTCTCCTCCAGGTACCACGTTTCATCAATTTTCAGACTGGATACATTGAAGCACAACACATAATCTGAAAGGCCACATTTCATCCAATTTTCATACTGGACCCAACAACAACATTGAAGCTCATAATCAAACAACCTTCTGAATCACCCAATCACCAGATCAATACATATACAATGAGAGTTGTCAACCAGATCTAGTCCACCAGATCATATAAGGATAAGTCATTATGAACCTAATCCATTCATCTATCAATACTGAAGCTAATCATAATCATTCAATCAATCACTGCTGTTATCAGAACATAATATCAGAAACCAAACATCACTTCAAAACCCAGAACACAACAATAATAAACAGGGGCAGCTAAATAGATTTCATGAAAAGTCCGCAGCTTCACCCATAGAACACCTGCGTACATACGCACTGTTTCCAACTGCTTTCCTGCGTACCCACGCACTGTGCCTCACTGACTTCCTGCGTACCTCCGCATCTGCAGTGCTGCTGGGCCTGCGTATCTGCGCACCTGCAGCGCTTCTACGCCTGCATATCTGTGCACCTGCAACGCTTCTCCACCTGCGTATCTGTGCACCTGCAACGCTTCTGCGCCTGCGTATCTCCGCACTTTTCTTTCACTGCACTTGCGGTCCTGCGGGCATAGACAATTTTCAGACTTCAAGGATAACCCAGACTATCAGATCTACAGATCTGAGCATGCGCCGAAGGGATCTCAACCCATTAGTAGATCCGACTTGTAACTCTCATGTTTCTCCTTGATTTAGATTCAACTATCTCTCACAAACCCATCACTAGAATTTCAGATCTAGCTTCTCTTAAGATCTTCTTCTTTCACAAGTGTCTAGCCAAATGATCTCCTTTGCTTTATATAGGCAGGCTCTTCCTAAAATCATGGATCAATACCATAGATAACCAAAACAAGAGGCCCAAAAACATGGGGCTCAATAATAATAATAATAATATAAAACAATACCACTGACCAAACCATAGGATCAAATACGTCGGGCTAAATACTATGGTCCACCATTGGATTCCCACGTGAGAATACTTTTTCACTGCATGAAAGTGTGTGAACTAGGGTCCACACCTTTTACACGGGATACCTGCGTGTATGTACGCACTTTATCTAAGACATGCCTGCGTGCCCGCACCTTTTGTACGGTGTACCTGCGTACCCCTTATTTTCTTCAATATTTGAGAGCTGATGATCAATCTCTGCTACTGACCTGAAGTATTGTGATCTATCACCTGTATGGGTTGCCATCAAGGACAACACTTTAGCCATAATGCCAACAAGGTGTACATGATGTACAAAGATAAATAGGGTTTTTTTTAAATAGTTGGTGAAAAGTTGATGAAAAATTCATTTCATAGGTTTAATATATTTTTTATTCAGAGATGGTAGTCATGTATCTAGTGTTAATTTAAAGAGTTTTTAATAATTTAATTGTTAGTGGACATTTGGTGGGAGTACGTGATAAAGTAAGTCTTGAGGTATATGTTTCTATGATAAAATATAGACTAGTATTAACTGGGAGAAATTTTTTTTTTTCCCGAGTTGTTTATAATTTAAAGTAATGAAAGATTTAAACAATTTTATGGATTCATGAATCTTATAAAGCATACTTAAACATAATTTTTCACTTTGAATCTTAGTGATTTGTTGGATTTAGAAATGAAATATTTCAAATACCCATGGTAATGGTGTCATGCAAACATCATTCTTAGTCTTTATTTGGTTTTAAAATGAAAGTGTTAGGTCCCTATACTACTAGTGTAACCCCTTATTATTATTAGTACCACTCCCTTATTAGATTGTTGTGCCCATGTAGTCCCCATATTGTTATTATTGTGCCCTTACATTATTATTGTTATGTCGTCTCTGATTATATTATGACCCCTTAGACTACTATATATAGAAAAGAGGTCTTATCATTTGTATCATCTAAGAATTGTTTATTTTTGTAATGTAAAGGAGGTTTCCCCCTCGAAGAGGCTGAATTCTAAGGCGTTGATTTATCTTTTCTATCTTTTTGTGAGCTGGTTTCATAACATTTGGTAACAGAGCTTTGGATTCTAGGGTTTCACTGCTCCAAACAGGTCATCATTGCATTTTTTCAATAATTGTTTTTCTGAGACGTTTCAGAAGATAAAACAAAAACCCATTTGAGGCAAAATCTCGCTAAACCTCGTGTCCGAATTTTAGACCTTGTCTCACTATACTTTCGGAGATATGATCTAAGGAAGTTTGAATTTGTTCAAGCTCCAGAATTTCATCTAAAATAGGTCATCGTGGAATGTTAGCTATAACTTTGTTGATACGAAGTTTCAGAAGCTAAACAAAAAACCCATTTGAGAAGAAAGCGATCTGAACCTCAGGTATGAATTTCAGATCTTGTCTTGCTATATATTTGGATATATGATTTGAGGACGTTATGGTTTTGGAAGATGCCTGAATTACATCCTAAATAGGTGACCTGGGAAAAATCTTCATAACTATCTCTCTAAGAATCAGATTGAAATTTCGTAAGAAGCTATAGAAATAGAACAGACTATAGTTTTCTGTGTATATTTTTCAGATCCGAAGGTCAAAATAGTGCCACGTGGCACTTCATACAATTTCTCTCTTCTAAAAAGGTATATAATCAGGGCATATTGGGAGATTGTGCATAACTCTTTCTTGGAGAATCCAATTTTGATTAGACTGGTGACATTGGAAGGAGGATGCAGAGAGGTACTGCAGGTCGCAATTTCAGAACTGGATGATCTGATATTACAAAGTTAAGGTCCTTTCAAGATCAAGCTCCTAAAATCAAGAAAAAGCGAGATGGGGAAGTTTGATGGAAAGGATCCGGTAAATTGGATACTACAGATGGAGAAATATTTTGATCTACATGGTGTACCACTGTTACAAAAGGTATGTATTCCATCTAATTATTTAGAACCAGATCAATTTTTATGGTATAAAGGGCTTTGTTCTCATAAGCCACTTGTTACGTGGTCAATTTTCATAGAGGAAATGATAGCACATTGTGAGGATACAAAGAGAAACATCTTCTTTAGCCAATTGATAAATCTCAAATGAAAGTGTTCAATGGCAAAGCACATTGAGGACTTTCAAAACTTAAATATAAGGTAAAATGATATTCCAGAGAAGCAAAGGATTGATGTCTCCATAGGTACTTTAAAGGATAACATTCAACATGAGGTTCATCTTTGGGAACCTGATTCATTGGAGAATGCATTCAGGTTGGAAAGAAAAGTGGAAGTAAATATTATGGAAACAAGGAAGTCTACCCCTCACAACTATAAAGATGGAAGTGTTGTTTCTCCTAGCCTTCCAGAACCTACAATGTTGATGCCACAACAATTGGAAGAAAAAAGAGCAAAACGGCTTTGTTACAATTGTGATAACAAATACATTAAAGGTAATAAGTGTGCTCAGAAGAAATTATTTTACATTGATTGTGAAGAGGAGGAAGAAAATGATCAAGAAATGTTAAAAGAAGAGGATATACACCAAGAACCAACCCTAGCGAAAGAAGAAATGAATCCAACCATATCTTGTAAAGCATTGGCAAGGATTACCACTCCTCAAACACTCAAGGTAGAAGGAAATATCAAGAAGAAAAAGGTTTAAGAGTGGAAGATCACATCGAGAAAGAAGAAATGAATCCGACCATATCTTGTAATGCATTGGCCGGAATTACCACTCCTCAAACGATCAAGATAGAAGGACATATCAAGAAGAAAAATGTCCAAGAAATGAATCCGACCATATCTTGTAATGCATTGGAAGACATTACCACTCCTCAAACTCTCATGATAGAAGGACATATCAAGAAGAAAACGATCCAAGCAGTGAAAGATCACATTGAGCATCAACAACAAGTTCTCCATCTTTTAAACGATAACGCCACTTTGGTGTAGAATCATATGAAACAACAGGTAGATCAACATCGCAGTGAAAGAAGTTTTGATGTAGTTGGTTGGGTATTTTTATAGCTACATCTCAAGAAAGCTATTTATGAGAAGGAAATGTTGGCAATACTACATGCACTTAAGAAATGGCGACCTTACCTAATGGGAAGACACTTCAAGGTAAAAGTGGATCATGAAAAAATGGATAGTCTTAAATACCTTTTAGAACAAAGATTATCTATAGAAGAACAGAAAAAATGGGTCACAAATATGTTGGGTTATGTCTTTGAAATCATCTACAAAAAAGGGAAGAAAAATGTTGTTGCAGATGCACTCTCAAGAAAGGATGAGGATGTGGAACCATTGTTTTGTGCTATTTCTATTATCCAACCAAATTGGATAAATGAATAAAGGGATGAATGGAAGAAGGACAAAGAAGTGTGGCCACTCATTCAAAAGTTGCAGAACATCCCAGTTCAAACAATATTGCCAGAACTTGACGAGGAAGGAAAAATCATATTGGAACCTGGAGCAACCATAGAAATAAGAACCTGACAACTACGAAATCGATCAATTTCATAGTATCTCAGCAAGTCGAAGAACTTACCCACTGAAGATTCCACATAGGAGGACAAGAATTTTATGCAGAAGCATCGAGAACTACTCAAGCGTTGAGGACAAGACTTTTTGAAGGAGAGGGGCATGTTGGGTTCCTATACTACTAGTGTAACCCCTTATTGTTATTAATACCACCCTCTTATTATATTGTTGTGCTGACGTAGTCTCCATATTGTTATTATTGTGCCTCATAGAAGCCCACTATTGTTATTATTGTGCCCTTACATTATTATTGTTATGTCGGCTCTGATTATATTATGACCCCTTGGAGTACTATATATAGAAAGGAGGTCTTGTCATTTGTATCATATAAGAATTTTTTATTTGTGTAATGTAAAGGAGGTTTCCCCCTCGAAGAGGCTAAATTCTAAGGCGTTGATCTATCTTTTTTATCTTTTTGTGAGCTGGTTTCATAACAGAAAGCATGCAAGTGTCAAGGGTACATGTGTTATTTGTCACTAACATAGCTCTACACATGCATTGATTAGATATGGTTTGTTGATGTAATCATGCAAACTTGGCAAGATCTTGTTGGCTATGACTAACAAGAGATCTCATGTGTCACCTCTCCTAATTAAAAATCCTTTATAAATCATGCATATTGTGAAGGGGATGCTCTTGTACAATTCTAATTTTAGCACAAAAAAATGAATTTGTCTTTCCCTTTAATGCTTAACATTGTTAATTGTTGTTAGTTTCATGGCATCTTTACCAAAACATTGTTGCCATGCCTAGTAATAATTGGTAATAGTGGAGTATTTTTCCAAATGTTCAAGTGAAAATAATGTGTGATTAGTTATGTTTTAGCAACCTTATTGTTTGAGCATTTCTTCCTTCTTGACTTACTTTTCCAATGTGATGCATGGAAATGCCACCCTCATGGATCAAAGGATTTGGGGAAACCATTTTGTCAAATATTTCATTTAAAACTACACAAGAAGCATGTGATTTTTCATTCCATTCATAACATCTATGGTGAAGATGAGCATCATTGGAGTGAATGATGCCTGGTTCTGTGTTACACTAGTTTCCTTCAAATTCCACCAATAGAAAGTGAATTAATTTATCTACATAGCCATTTAAGTGATATTAAAAGCACATATCTAGTGGCGATTATTTTCTTCTCATATTAGTTGGGCCAAATATTGTAGGTTGTTAGCATATGCCTCTTATCTTGAGGCACATTGGGGCCATATATATTTGAGATGTAAACCGCTTGGGAGGATCCCACAAGCTTAAAAATAGAAGTAAGAATGCGGGGGAATGAAAACGAGCCCTTGAAAACCACCATGGATGGATTCCAAAGGATGGCCAGCCTGGCTGATGCCCCCACTGCACAATGACTTAAGAGTTCATAGTTCTTCCAAAATGAGGACACTATATTATTTAGTGTTTCAGAGTTTCATTTAGTTTCCTATAGTAATATGATATCTGGCTTTTCTAGTTAGAGTTTATTTCTAAGGGGTATGCTTTTGATCTTTCCATTGAGGCCCTGAATATTCCAAGAAATGATCTTCATCATTTGAGGGTGGGGTGAAATTGTGTATCAATGGGAGCTACCCTCCTTGTATTAACAAGATATTCCCCCAGGTCTTGAAGATGTTTCCCATTTGATTTTCTTCCTTTTTTGTTTAAATCTTTCGGAACTACTAATTGATCATGAGGATCATTTCGTTTTATTCCTTGCGAGGAACTCATTTTGTTGAGAGAGGAATCATTACCTTGATTGTTGACTCAGTTTAGCAGGAGATATTGATGTCTCAAGTTTGCGACCAGTTGCACTTGATCCTCCGGGGGAGATTTTGGGTCCTTGGATTTCCAATCCTATGCTATCTGCTGAAATCTTACTTCAAGCAGCTCTGGATCCAGATGTCCTCTTCCTCCATTGCGGACGGGGCTTCTGCATCTTTCATTGAGGTATCCTCTCCAACCTTGTGTTAGTGTTCTATGATTGTTTTACCTTTCTCATTATTAGTTTCCCCCATGGCTGCATCATGTTTAGATTGATTCTCCTCCTCTGTTGGGGCTTGAGGGTTTTCCTCTGGGAGATTCTGGAGAATGCCAAATTGGTTATGTTCTTATTGTTCTTTTTCCTTGTTATTTCCTCCCCTTCTGTGTACTGCTCTTTTCCTGTTATTAACTAGAGTAAACCCTTTTGAGGCTATCGCTTGATCTGGGTCCAAATTTGCTTGTTTCTTCTGTTGTTCTAGGATGACCAGACAGTCTCTATAAAGGTGGCCATATTCATGGCATTGTCTGCATTTGAAAGGTATTTGTTCATAATCAATGGCCTGTTCCCAGATGATGTCCTCACAACTCAGTAAGATTCTTTCCGATAGAGCCTTAGTTAGATCCATGTAAACACAAAGGCATGCATACAGAGTGTAGCTCCCTACCTTAATGGTTTCTAATAACATTATATGATCTCCTAATTTGTTTCCAATCCAAGCTAGAATATATGGATCCCAGTACTCCTGTGGCAACGAATATAAGTGAATCCACACTGGAAGGGTTCATAAGTATCTTTCTCAAGGTGAAATCTAGGCACCGATGGTTTCAAGAAAAGACTTGTTGCATTCTTGAAGTAAGGGCCTCCTTGGAAGATTCCATCTCTGTCCTTTATGTCATTGAAAATGACTGTTAAAAACCATTTTGTCCCAAACTTGAACTCTAAATCCCTCTTTACGCGCCAGTTTTTCCTTATCCAGTTTATTAGAACCCTTTCTGAAGACCATGGCCCTATAAATTTTCCTATCAGGGTGTATTCCTTCATGTGCTCAATCGTAGCTCCAAGCTTTTCTGTCGAGATTTCTAGAAGGGGTTTAACCACAGCTAATGGCATGCACAGCCCATTTGACACCTTAGTTAGTTTTCCATTCTTGTTAGCTTGGTGGACGCGTCCTTTGCTGAGATGCCTGGTTGTGGGCCTGAACTAGGGGCTGAGATGGGAGGAGGTTTTCCTGCTACAATGTTGTGAAAGGAGGGGTTACTGCCCCCCCAGGGTTGGCCATTTCGAACTCCAAAGCTCTGTTGCGCAACCAAGTTGTAGGGGTTGCAGAGCCAATCCGAGAATGATCAATTCCTTCTCTTGGCCAACTTCCCTTATTGTTCTCAAAAATAAATTATTGAAATAGTGGTAGCTATCCAATTAATTTTGAATTTTAAAATAACCAGAAATTAATATTTAATTTTAAAAAATATATACAATTTTGGGCTTTTGAATCAATCGCACGATCTTGATGCCATTCCACGGGTCCATAAATAATGTTTACATTGACAAATTAATTTATCCCAAACTTAAAATATATCTAAGATATATATAATATAAACGTAAAATATACCTAAATACTATATATAAATTTATAACAATAAAAATATTTTAAAAATATTGAATTGTAATTTCTGAATTCAGGGTTATGTGATCCATAATGAATTAAAAAAAGTCTTAGGGTAGAAATCACATAAGAGAAATTTTTGCCCATCATGATCACAAACCATAGCAAAGACTTAAATAGAGAGCAATGTAAAGACTATAATTTCAAATAACTACTATATTTAAACAATAATATTTAAATTATGATACACTTATAAGTTCCAAATGCGTTGACCAAAAACTTCTCTAATATAATTTCTAGACTTTTCATAATATTAAACTGCATTAATACGCATACGTAATAATATTTGGAATGGAAGGGAACGTCTTAAGATTGGGGCTTTCCATCCATCATGGCACCCGTATCAAGTTTCCATTTCATTACGTCATAATTTCGAAATAGAATTTCACCACGAAGATCAAGTTTCCATTTTATTACGTCATAATTTTGAAATAGAATTTCACCACGAATTACAAATCTACGTTATTATTTCTTTTTTTAAAATGTTTTAAAAGTCAAATATACCTTTGCTATTTTTCATTTTTAAAAGAAGATGATTCTTACGTGGAGGAATTGTTTAAATGTAGTTGGAAATTGGGCAAAACAAATTCAAAAAAGATTGTAGTAGTAGTATTTAAAATAGATTCAGCACTATTTTGAATCATGTTTTTTTATAGTGGAAATAGATTCAGCACCATAAAAAAAAATCTAGATCATCAAAAATCTTAAAATTTAACAGCTCTAATTTAAATTTTAAAAAATCTATTAAATTTTATTAAAATCTTACAAAAATTTCCATAATTTTCAAAGAAAAACAATCGGTTTAAACTACTGCATTTTAAAATGCTTAAAAAGTAGGCGGTTAGAGGACCAGAAAAAGGAAGATGTAATTATCGAGAAATGTCGGCACGAACAGGCCAGCAACACCAAAATCAAAATAAGAAACTTTCGAAGAAAACACAACGTCAACGACGGCGCTTCGCTGACTTACGTTTTAAGGCACAAATAAAGCGTGTTCAGCGATTCATTGTTGTCGGCGATATCTGCCGGGTTCCGGGTCTCGGGGAAGTTCCGGGTAGACCGTCATCTTTCAAAAAAATAAAGATGTCCATCGAAATTCGCGGACGTGTAAGGAGAAATCGAGTTGAGTTTGGATAACCTCCGCCAACAATTTCCGTTGTCGTTAAGGGTTGGTTTTCTTCGAAAGTCTCTGATGACGATTCTGGTGTTGCTTGCGTGTTTATGTCCACATTCTGTATTTATTTCGATAATGATTATTGGTATGTGTTTTTTTGGATGGGAGTTGTCTATAATGCGATTTTTTGGAGATTCAGTTGACGGAATTTGGCGGGAAAAATTGAGGTTAAATCTTGATTTGTATTATTTAAAATGATTTTTTAATTGCATATTTGGATTCAGCACCCTGAAAAACCCTGGGACGCTTTGATTGTGCAGAAACTAGCTATCAAACTTGCAATTCCAATAAATTGCTTCCGGATTTTGACCAGAAAAAACCCACCGGAAAAGTTTCCAAAAAGTCGCATTATAGACAACTGCTTCTCGATGTCCTCTAAAACGGCCGTGTTCTTTTATTTTTGTGTTTTTGTGTCGGGTGGGGGTTGGCCTCGTGGTCGCGGGGATATTTCAAAAATAAAAGGAGTTGTCTTTAGTGCAATTTTTTTGGAGATTTTGGTAACGGAATCCAGCCGAGAAAATTGAGGTTAAATCTTGATTTGTATTATTTAAAATGGTTTTTTAACTACATATTTGGATTCAGCACCCTGAAAAACCCCTAGGATACTTTGATTGTGCATAAATTAGCTATCAAACTTGCGATTTCAATAAATTGCTGCCGGACCGGAAAAACTTCCAAAAAGTCTCTTTAAAGACAACTCTAGGAGTTGTCTTTAGTGCGACTTTTTGGAGATACTGGTGACGGAATCCGGCTGAGAAAATTGAGGTTAAATCTTGATTTGTATTATTTAAAATGGTTTTTTAACTGCATATTTTGATTTAGCACACTGAAAAACCCCTGGGATGCTTTGATTGTGCAGAAATTAGCTATCAAACTTGGAATTTCAATAAATTGCTGCTGGATTTTGACCAGAAAAACTTCCAAAAAGTCTCTTTAAAGACAACTCCAAAATAAAAGGAGTTGTCTTTAGTGGACTTTTTGGAGATTGTGGTAACGGAATCCGGCGGAGAAAATTGAGGTTAAATCTTGATTTGTATTATTTAAAATGGTTTTTTAACTACATATTTGGATTCAGCACCCTGAAAAACCCCTGGGATGCTTTGATTGTGCAGAAATTAGCTATCAAACTTGCAATTTCAATAAATTGCTGCCGGATTTTGACCGGAAAAACCCACCGGAAAAACTTCCAAAAAACCTCTTTAAAGATGACATAGTGATGTAACTCGTGTCGTACATTCCCCTTCGAAATGCTCATTGTTCCGATCCAAATATTATTACAAAATTTATATTAATTAAGTTTCAAATTAGCATAGAAATCAATTTAATATATATATATGAAATATTTTCAAGGTTTTTGATACTCTTAATTTTGAATGAAAAATCATCTAATTTTCTAGGGAAATATTATCAAGAGTGTACTAGGTTCGATTGATCTTCAAACATTTTAACATAGTGTATTCTTCAATTGGTCTTAATGATATAAAATATATTCATAATTAGATTTTTTTAAATTAAATAATATTTTTTTATTGGATTATTTTAAAAATTTAAAAATTAATTTTATATTTAATAAATATTATATATTTTTTAAATATTTATTTGATTTATATTATTTTAAAAAGTTAATAAATTATAATTATATATTTTATTTTTTTAATTATTAATATTTTGATTATCATATTTATGAATATTACTAATATCTATTAAAAGTAAAATATTACTTGAAAGTAAGAGATGTGATCTAAGATCACTATAAGTTTTTTTAATTAAAGATTAGGAAGATATAAAATGTTTTTTAATTTAGATGTAATGCAAGTATATAGTGGAAAATTGAAAATAAAATGCTTTTCATTTCATTGAGATCATAAAAAATACACTCTTTTATCTTAAAAGATTTTAAGAATGGTCCAAAACTTAATTTTAATAAAAAAATTCATGATAATTTCTTTACCTTAACGACAAATTATTAAAAAAAAAAAAAAAAAAACATTTTATTCTTCTTTCAATTTTATACATAATTAAATATTTAATTCATGATAATTTCTTTACATTAACGACAAATTAAAAAAAAAAAAAAAAAAACATTTTATTCTTCTTTCAATTTTATACATAATTAAATATTTAATTCATGATAATTTCTTTACATTAACGACAAATTAAAAAAAAAAAACATTTTATTCTTCTTTCAATTTTATACATAGTTAAATATTAAAATATTTGATTAGACGGTTCCGTCAGTATTTGATTACACTGCGACGCGTGATTGGCCACAGGGGAGCATGTATATTTAAATTAAAATAAACCAACCTTCCTTCTTCCCAAAAATTAAAATGATCTTCTTGGAAAAACACAAAATAAGATTCAGGTCGACTGACAGTCATGTAGAAGATACAATTCAGACTCGTTGCTCCAAACTAGTAAAAAACTGAATAGGGATTTATAGTCAGGGCTTGGAGAAACATTATCAAGATGCCACTCACTGTGTATTCTAATCTCTTGTTCACAAATATATAAGCAACCACTGAGAAACATCACAACGTAAAGAAGGGTCGAAGAGAAAAATATAACAAACATAACTTTTGTTTGGTATCCAACGAACCCGACGAGGTCATGCAAGACTAAACGACTCCGCTCTCATACTTGAGAAGCCATGGATCTGATAGAATTTTGAAGTGATTTTTCCTTCCCCGCTTGTTTAAACCATCGAATTCAGAACCATTCGGGAAAGTTCCCGAATCCGCCATGTGAATGCAACGCAGTAAACTGAAATTCATGACGCCTCTCATTTTTATTCGGTCCACACGTGACTAAATTCAAATTCTATTATTTAACATAAAGTGTTCAACAGAATTACTTTTTCAATTGGAGGTGTGCTTTTTTCTTTGGCTTAAAAAGAATTTGCAACGTGCACGTACTCGTATGATCTAGTTCTATTTCCTTAGTGCATGGTATCTCAGAAGACATAAATCTCAGGTCGATCTTGAAAAGTACATTAAATTTCAGCACTCCTCCTCGACTAGAGAGGTTATGAAAATTGTTGGGTATTTTTGAATGGGAAAATACCAAAACCAATCAAGCAAATACCACAGAGCCAATGTTCTGTTCCATTTCCTCCAGGACCTTTGCACATCGAAGCTATTAAAAACAAAATGACTCATAACAGTCTATTACAACAACTTAAAACATTTTCTATTGCTTAAAAACAAAAAAAACTGATACAAACTTCATCCTTTGCACAGAGAGGGATTTACAAGACAGACTCTGTCTTTGTTCTTCTCGTTCTTCCACTGCTGTGGGTATTACAAAAAAGAATTTCAAACTGTTCCTGTGTTTTACAATGGTCAACAATACATAACAATTTGCCTCTGTTATGTTTCCAGCACTGCTGTGCTTTCTTCTCACTGTTCTTCATTCATCCTTCGTGCGCAAGCACTCTCCACATTCTTTTCTTTGTTCTTATGAACAACCTCCGCGCAGGCATTTTTCAATGTTTTTTTTATTCAACACCCGCGCAAGCACAATGTGCTCTTTCCCTGTCCTAAAAAATGCAATACATCCGCGCACAGCCACATCTCTGTTCTATGCTTTGCTCTCTGTTCTTCATACCAATCCCGCGCGGACACACTACCATGTTCTTCGTGAACAACACAAAAAAAAATCACGCACACATCGTGCGCAGTCACACTACACCAAAACTACTACCCGCATAGTCACTTCTCTACAACATATATAAAACATATATAATAATATATGCCCATAACCATATTAAAGGGCCTCCACCAAAAACTACGAACAACCACCAAATCCATTAAATTTTCTTCTACGGCGGTCAACGGGAAAAAGTCTTTCACTCCACGCAAAATTTGAATTGACGCAGGCCCGTGCACCTTCAGGAGATCGACGGCGGAGATCGCGCGCCCAACTGATCCGACGAGGGTCGCAAGCCATCCTCGGGCAAACGAAACGGACTTTAACGTCCGGGGAGCAGGCGGTTTGGCTGTTGTACAGTGGACGCGTGGCGCCACCTGATTGTGTCGGGGCCCCTCCTGCTGGTACAACCATTTGCGAATGGCGGTGCGGGGAGACCGGGCGGTTTTCCAAAACCGCTGTGCAGTTGGAATTAATATTCCAACACTCCCCTTTAATTTCAACTGCTGGGCATTAGGACATACCCAAACACTTCCTCTCGTAGAGGGATTCCTCAGTACTGCTGTTACAAAGATATCATCCTCACATAGAGGGATTCACCAACTGCTTCTGATGCAGTTCACAAACAAACAAAGTTGTCTTCCTCTTAATAGAGGGATTAACCTGAAACTGTGCTTAAGAGCACCTTCCTCATGACAGAGGGATTCACCATTACAAAGTGCTGAAGAGCACCTTCCTCATGACAGAGGGATTCACCATGTGACTGTGCTTAAGAGCACCTTCCTCATGACAGAGGGGTTCACCATTACAATGTGCTGAAGAGCACCTTCCTCATGACAGAGGGATTCACCTGTTATAAAAAAACATCTTCCTCTTAACAGAGGGATTTACCAAACAATGCTAAAGAGCATCTTCCTCTCAACAGAGGGATTCACCAAATGACTGCTTCAAATGCAGTTCCAAAACAAACAATCATTGCACTGCTGTGTGTGCAAACTCATTACAATGTTCTTTTATGCTGATGCATATTCTCTGCTGCACTGTTGTGCCATCTTCTTTACTGTGTCTACCCCACACTGTTGTGTCTACACTTGCACTGCTTGTGCACTTTTCAAAGACAAAATACTCTGTCTTTTCTGGAGCAATTACACTGTCCCAACTTACAAATTTACACTGCTGTGTGTAAATGTTTCTTACATTCACTGCTGTTGCATATGTTGCATTTCAATTCAATGAACAACACATTCACTATACTTACATTTACTGCTGTAAAGAAAAAAAATTTCTTTTACATCTGCTGCTGTCCATTACCTTTCATTTCTTCAACAAAAACTTCATGTTGCTGCATTTTCTTATTTACATTGCTGTGTAAAAACACATTTCTTCATTCTCTCTTAGTTCTGGTTTCATTTTCTTCGCACTACTGTGCTTCTCCTTCTTGCCATCACGTTGCTGCCTTCTCTTATGCACTGTTGTCCATACCCATAACCATAGACTCTGTCATCCCTGGGTTTTTATTTGCTGCTGCGTTGCCTCTGCAATTTGCACTGTGGCTGCCTTTTGTTTCATCATACTGCTGTGTGCCCATACACTAACTCTTTACTCTCCATTACTTGCACATAGAGAGAAATCATCCTCACGTTGTTTTGCACTGCATTCTCCACACAACAAAAAAAATTAACACGGGCTGCTGCCTTTTCTTTTTACACCCTTGCTTCACACAATCTTAGTCTTCATTCATTTTTTTTATTTACACAATGCACTGCTGTGCAGTTCCTTTCATTTTTCTGCTGCCACACATTATCATTCACCCATGTGCATTAAAAATCTGTTGTCCCTGTTTTTCTTTATGCATTTCTTTGCATGCTGCATTGCATATGAAAAAAAACATTACATTTTTTTTACTGTTGTGTATTGTACTCACTCTGCTGTGAGTATGTTCTCTCACATTACATAGAAGGAAAACTACATTCCATTGCTATGCATTTCAATGCATGTGCTCCATAAAAAAATTCAAGCTGCTGTTTTATGTTCTGTCTTCCCACTGCTGTGAGGGTCTCCATGCTTTGCATACTTTTTATTACGCTGTTGCACTTTACATTTGAGCGATGTCCCCTTTTCTTCTCTACTGTTATGGCAGATTTAACTTCATATTTTTCTTTAAAAAAATCTTCATCAAGGAGTGACTGTTAATACAGTTCAGCAATAAAAAAATTACAAGCTCCCCTTTAGTGTATGCTTGTCTTCTTTTGGCAGATTCTTCTCAAAATAAATTTAGATCAGTTGGGGAGTTCAAGGGGCTTTCACACTGTATTACCTTCCTTCTCCATACTTGTGTAACTTTCTTCTTTTGTGTGGGTCTAGCTTGCATAGCAGCCCATCTTAAGTTACAGTCACGTGCCATATGCCCAATGTTATGACACTTGAAACATTCTACATTGTTCATGAATAACATTTCATGATTTCTTCTAAAATTGTTTCTTGGAGGTTGTCGAAGACCACAACATCTATCTTTATGAAATGCTCTACAGTGTTTTGCCATATGACCAAAGTTTGAGCAAGCATAACAATAACCATAAAATGAACTTTGGTACCTGGGAGATGGAGGTTTTTTTGATGCACTTCTGAAGCCTTGCTGCCTTGAGATCCTTTGATGATCACCATTTCCTCTTGCCTTCTTGCCATCAGTTGCATTTCCTCTTGGAGCTGGATTTATTCTATTGCTGCCTTCATTTTTCTCCTTGCCTTTGCTGGAACTAGGAGCATCACACCTTCTTTGTGGCTTCTTCACATCTCCTTTGCTTAAAGCATCCTCATGCTTGTTTGAGGGTTCACCTACATACCCAAGTCCTGATTTATCAGATGGAGATCTATGATAGCTAAGCATGTCATCCAAATCTTGAGAGCTCTTCATGATCTTGTTCATCCCTTCAACCTTCTTCCTTAGGAGGACAATCTCTTCTTCTAACTTTTCACATTCATTATTTTTCTTTACAAGTTGTTCCTCAGTTTCTTCCTTGCTATGAGTAGCTTCAGCTGCTACTAGTTTGAAGGAGATAATATCTGTCTTCATTTTGGAGATTTCTTCATCTTTTGCTTGACTGCTCTTCATTTTCTTTTCAGCTCCTTGTGCCTGCTTCTTGGCTTCTTGTAGTTCGTACTTAAGGGAGGAGACCTCTACCTTGTACTATCCAATCTCTTCCACAAGCTTATTCACTCTCATGTGCCTTTGTTCAAGTTGACTTGTCAAGGCATCTTCCTGCTTCTTTGCTATGTTCAGCTGATTTGTCATGGATATGACTTCTTCATGATGTTTCCTCTTGCATTGGTCAAGCTCCTTCTTAAGCTTGGCAAGTTCTTCATTCCTTTCTTTTACTTGAAGCTTGATGAGGTCAAGCTTTTCATTCTCAGCTTCTATGATGGGTTCTTCTTGACTCATTGTCATGGTCAGTGCTCCCTTTGCATGAAGGTCATGCAGTCTGTCCCATATATCCTTTGCTGATGTATATTTTCCTAGATTCCTCTTCACAGAATCAGGGAGTCCATCCAAGATAGTCTTTGCTGCTTGTGCATCATACTCCATGGATTCTTTATCCTTCTTGCTATCATCAATCACTGATTCCCAGATTTCACTCCCTTGAAACTGTAAGAAAGCCCTCATTTTTATTTCCCATATATCAAGGTTCCCATCGAACCTTGGAACCTCAAATACAATGCTTTCAAATAGATTGCCTTCTAGTTTAGTAGAGGAGGGAGACACATTTTTAGCAGGCTTGGAGGCTTTCTTCTTTGACCTTGCCATTCTTAACTAGGCTTCAAATACTTGACTGTGTTTTTTTTTAATCACTGACTGTTTCTATAACAGTAACACAAAGGAAAGCTTGAGGAATACCTTAATCCTTTTCGCTGAGGCTTCACACTGCTGGAGAGGTTTGACTGCTGCAACAACACCTTCCTTCAGCTTCTTTGAGTCTTCAAAGAGCCTGGACTAGCTCCGATACCACTGTTGGGTATTTTTGAATGGGAAAATACCAAAACCAATCAAGCAAATACCACAGAGCCAATGCTCTGTTCCATTTCCTCCAGGACCTTTGCACAGCGAAGCTATTAAAAACAAAATGACTCATAACAGTCTATTACAACAACATAAAACATTTTCTATTGCTTAAAAACAAAAAAAACTGATACAAACTTCATCCTCTGCACAGAGAGGGATTTACAAGACAGAGTCTATCTCTGTTCTTCTCGTTCTTCCACTGTTGTGGGTATTACAAAAAAGAATTTCAAACTGTTCCTGTGTTTTACAATGGTCAACAATACATAACAATTTGCCTCTGTTATGTTTCCAGCATTGCTGTGATTTCTTCTCACTGTTCTTCATTCATCCTTCGTGCGCAATCACTCTCCACATTCTTTTCTTTGTTCTTATGAACAACCTCCGCGCAGGCATTTTTCAATGTTTTTTTTATTCAACACCCGCGCAAGCACAATGTGCTCTTTCCCTGTCCTAAAAAATGCAATACATCCGCGCACAGCCACATCTCTGTTCTATGCTTTGCTCTCTGTTCTTCATACCAATCCCGCGCGGACACACTACCATGTTCTTCATGAACAACACAAAAAAAAATCATGCACACATCGTGCGCAGTCACACTACACCAAAACTACTACCCGCATAGTCACTTCTCTACAACATATATAAAACATATATAAAAAAACATATATAATAATACATGCCCATAACCATATTAAACGTCTCCACCAAAAACTACGAACAACCACCAACTCCATTAAATTCTCTTCTACGGCGGTCAACGGGAGAAAGTCTTTCACTCCACGCAAAATTTGAATTGACGCAGGCCCGTGCACCTTCAGGAGATCGACGGCGGAGATCGCGCGCCTAGCTGATCCGACGAGGTTCGCAAGCCATCCTCGGGCAAACGAAACGGACTTTATCGTCCGGGGAGCAGGCGGTTTGGCTGTTGTACAGTGGACGTGTGGCGCCACCTGATTGTGTCGGGGCCCCTCCTGCTGGTACAACCATTTGCGAATGGCGGTGCGGGGAGACCGGGCGGTTTTCCAAAACCGTTGTGCAGTTGGAATTAATATTCCAACAAAAATAACTATCATTTTTGTCACCATGGCTAGGGAGATATTAAAACCAGATATCAAAAACACATTGCCAGGCAGATATCAAAAAAATAGTTGAAATAATCAACTGGTATTAGGAACACACTGTAAGGGGATCAGCAAGAGGAACAACTTACATCCTTCTTGTTTTATTTCATACAAGCTATCTTGCATCGTGAAAATGACATCAGAGTAGGATGCATGAATCAACAAAGAGACTCAAGCTGCAAATTTTCTAGTGCAGTCAAATCCATCCAAGGTAAACAACACCTTGCGGGAAAATTACTGGAAGGACAAGGGTCATGGGTAAAATTATACTCTAGCTCAGGTCATACGTAGAATATTCAATCCACATAATCTGCGGACGATATTCAAATTGCTTTTCCTTTGAAGCAACAAAAAAATTTCCCCAACTATGGACATTGGAACCTATGAATACAATCATCAATGCATACCCTAAGTTAAAGTAGCAGGGGAGATGAGTTCAAAAACTTGAATTCTCTAAGAAATCTGTATGTTCTGATGAATCAGTAGCACAAATCACACTAGACTTTTGGAATGTCAATCCTTTGGACAGTCACGTCACGCTCATAATACTACTGCACATATTCAAATTCAGGTTTACTCTTTTTCCTTTTCGGAGGTACGTGACAAATTCAAATTCAGAATTCACCCATTTTAATGGAGTACACGGTTTCTTTAAATGAGGTCACGGTGATAGTCTTAGTGCATAGGTTCAAATTCAGGTTGAAGATTCGTGATCGTGCAAGTAATAATCACTATATTCCCATTTGAGGAATGATAATCTGGGCACATGGATTTCCTAACAAGGCTTTGGTTTTAGTGGTAAAATGTTAGTATTAATGAGAAGAGCAATGGAACCATATAAATTTAAAATAGTAGATGTAGGGTTAATCATAAATTGTACTCAATAAACAAATTAAAGGAATATTTTTATTGGGATGGCGCTTGCATGAACCTTGTAATCCTCCTCTAGTTTACGATAATGTTTCGCATGGTTTTGTTTTTCGTGCTTCTAACGAACCTTTTATCCCCGACAAAAACGTTTTATGAGCATTAAGGAAATCTTCCTCCCATACCCTACAAATTTGGAAGAGGAATCCTAACGGAATCAAGGTAGATACGGAGGATTTGTTTAATAGGTCCACCATAGTGGGAAGGTAGGAAGAGAAATGTCCAAGGGAGTTAGAGGGAAAGGAAGGGAAATATCTAGGGAGTCAAGGTGTACATGATGTACGAAGATAAATAGGTTTCTTTTTAAATAGTTGGTGAAAAGTTTGATGAAGAATTCATTTGATAGGTCAAATATATTTTTTATTTAGGGATGATAGTCATGTATCTAGTGTTAGTTTAAAGAGTTTTAATAGGTTAATTGTTAGTGGACATTTGGTGGGAGGATGTGATAAAGGAATTCTTGAGGTATATGTTTCTATCATAAAATATAGACTAGTATTAACTAGGAGAATTGGTTTTTTTATAATTTTGAGTTCTTTATAATTTAAAGGAATCAAAGATTTACTCAATTTTATGGATTCATGAATCTTATAAAGTATACTTCAACATAATTTTTTACTTTGAAGTTAAGTAATTCCTGAAAGGAAATATTTCAAATACCCATGGTAATGGTGTCATGCAAACATCATTCTTAGAGTCTTTATTTGGTTTTAAAATGAAAGCATACAAGTGTCAAGGGTACATGTGTTATTTGTCACTAACATAGCTCTAAACATGCATTGTTTAGTTATGATTTGTTGATGTAATCATGCACACTTGGCAAGATCTTGTTGGCTATGACTAACAAGACATTTCATGTGTCACCTCTCCCAATTGAAACTCCTTTATATATCCTGCACATTGTGAAGGGGATGCTCTTGTACAATTCTAATTTTAGCACAAAAAAATGAATTTGTCTTTCCCTTTAATGCTTAACATTGTTAATTGTTGTTAGTTTCATGGAATCTTTACCAAAACATTGTTGCCATGCCTAGTAATAATTGCTAGTAGTGGAGTATTTTTCCAAATGTTCAAGTGAAAATAATGTGTGATTAGTTATGTTTTAGCAACCTAATTGTTTAAGAATTTCTTCCTTCTTGACTTAATTATCCAATGTGATGGATGGAAATGGCACCCTCATGGATCAAGGGATTTGGGGAAACCATTTTGTCAAATCTTTCATTTAGAACTACACAAGAAGCATGAGATTTGTCATTCCATTCATAAAATCTATGGTGAAGATGAGCATCATTGGAGTGAATGATGCCTCGTTCTATGTTGTACTAGTTTCCTTCAAATTTCAACAATAGAAAGTGATTTAGTTTATCTACATAGCCATCCCAAGTGGTATTAAAAGCACATATCTAGTGGCGTCTGTTTCCTTCACCAATACTTTGAGGTTTACTAAATACATCATTCAACCTTTCTAGCCCTTTCTCTCTTCCCCCCAAACCTATCCTTCACTCAAAGAAACCCATTTCATAATAGGAACTATACTTCTTCTTTTTTGTTCCCACCAAAAACATTTTTCTTTCCACTTACATTTGCAAGAATCACAAAACATATATGTCTATGAATCTGTTCGCTTCTACTACCACCTCCATTCTTACCCACTACAAAATCTACTTATGCTCCTATATGTTTACATTTCAAATCTTCTTGCATTTCCCCTCTCATCTACAAATGATGCAACCGCTCCTAGGTAACACATGTCATAGAAAAAATAACATCTTGAAGAATATTATAGCCTTCAATCAAAACAACAAAACTAGGCATGTTAATCTACAAACACATACTACTCACAATATGAACAAAAAATACTTAGATTCATGCTCTCAAATAAATTCAGCTTTAGTAAATACATCAAATACCCTCCCTAACCCTTCCTCTCTTCCCTCCAAACCTATCCTTAACTAAAATAAACCCATTTCAGAATAGCAACTATACTTATTTTTCCTTTTTTCTTACACATAAAACATTTTTCTTTCCACATACATTTGCACTAATGACAAAACATATCTATCTAGAAATATCTTCGCTTCTAATATCACCTCGAATCTTGTCCACTTTACTTCCACATAATTTTATATATTCCACTCTTATTGCTTCAAAATATTTGTTCCTTCATGTCTTTTAAGTTTGATATTGTAGCCTTATCCTACACCTTTCCGCAACATTTTCTTATGTTCCTATAGACTTACATTTCAAATCTTCTTACAACTTTTCTTTTCTAATTAAAATTCATAGTAGAATAGATTGAACTTTGACTATCAATGCACTTTCACTGTTGATCGATGGTTCTATTGAGTGAGAACCAATTCTCCAAGTTGTTTACTTAGAAATGAAACACACTTGCATAAAGAAAATAGGTCCACTTGTAGAAATAAACACCCCTGCGGAAGCAACCCTCACTTGTGGAATTAAAACACACTGGTGCAAGTAAACTGAAACACACCCTATGCAAAAAGAAAACTACACATCAAAGGAAAGAAATGCTACCACAACCTTCAGTAAATGAACACACCCACACCTTCACACCTTGGATCCGAGTCACACGGTTTATGAAGAAGACAAAGATATATTAGCTACATAAAAAGATGAAATACTTCTTTCTCCAACCTTGCATAAGGAAATACATCTAACACACCTTACGAAAAGAGGGAGAATGAGTTGGTTGGCTGGGCCCTCACCAACCAGCTCGTCTCCCTTTTATGAGATCTGAAAAATCAAATGCTCAAATAGTGCATCACATAAAGTATTAGAACATGAAATGAATAACTGGCATAACTCCTTGTATTAAACTCAGTAATTGCAAATGTACATTGTGGATTGCTAGATCCATCCTAAAAGTATGGCAATAGAAAAATTACAGTATAAAAAAAAAAAAAAAAACTCCTGAGTATTGCTACCTAGTTCTACTAGAAACCCTTTTAAATATACATCATTCGGCTCATGGCTGCAACAAAAATCAAACAAAAGTATAATCTTAGGCTTTCAGTTGTTTGACAAAAAAACTAAATCATGGGTATTCGGTTGAAACCTTGGCCTCCATATCCTGTATTTTCCCTAATGCTCCAAGCCGAACAGAATGTTGTTGATCTTTTGGCAAGGAATGTGCACGAATTGCTAAGTTGTAGTGGCCTTTGGCGGTAAACCATTTTGATGCGTCTAGCTACTATGGGTGCAATAACGCAGACGATACAAGAATGTTCCTGCACAAACCCCATCTTACACAACGATTAATACTTTTCCTTTATCAAAATACCTTAGGAAACAAAATATGTAAGTTGCAAAGGCAAATAGGCTATTTAATATTTTTAATTAGTAATTAAGTTCATATAACCCTTAATAACGAAAATCATGAAAGAAAACATAGTTACCGATCAAATGAGAACCATTACCTCAAAATGAGTACTCGAGCCGAAAAATCCCAAGAAAACATGAAAAATCAACCCAAAAATAAAAAGTGTTGATTCTACATCACCATTTTTTTCAGAGTAAATTTTCAATATTTTTTAAAAATAATAGTAAAAGACAATAAAAATCATTTTGTTTGATGCAAAAAACATCTTGAAATAAAAAAGTGTTGATGCCAGAATAATGTATTTTATTTATTTTATTTTATTTTTCGGGGTACATTTTCAACATTTTTTAATAATGAACTTAAAAATAAAATATCGTGACTTTGAAAAACTTTAAATTTCCAATGATTTTCAAGCATGACATTAACGATAAAATATCACGTCT